>OZ037778.1:40642830-40790330 GCA_964035525.1 Porites cylindrica
TCAAGTAACTTACGCACAGAGTCAAAATGTAAGTCAAAGGGTCACTAACATTTCCCTTCAGGACGACACTCAAACGGGTCATCACTGTATTTTCCTTCGAAATGCTAAGATCTGAATACAAAGGATACAAAACTTTAAGCTACAACACCGTCCAGTCGATTAAAAAAAACAGACGCACACACACATACACAGTGGGAACATACCAAGTAATCCCTGGAGAGGGTAGCTTTGTGACCTATAAAGCTGGGATAATGGCGAAGGAACGTTTACATTCCCATAGCCCATCATCGCTTCGTTGTACTGAGTTGCTCCTAACGTTGAAGGAACGTACCCCAACCCACTCTCTGCACTGAAACGGGATGCGCCACCAACACCCAATACACTTCCATATCTTAAACTTTGCGCCGCGCTTAACATGCTTCTTTGTCTTAAAATAGCATTGTACAAGGAGGCCAGGCTATTTGAATCGCTGTTAAGTCTTTGGTAACCACTCAGAGCCTCGGAATTCTCTGGATAACCTGCAGCTGTTGGAATAAGTCCTCTTGTCAGGCCAGTCTCTTGGAGACTCTGCTGCGTGGCTAGCTGTCCAGGTGATGCAAACATGCGGGCCTGGGAATTCTGCCCGAAATTGTAAGGCCCTAGGATAGAATTTAACGGTAAAAACTGACGGACGGGGGTATATGATAAGCCTCTATAAGCATTAAGACTGCGCAGAGCACCCAACGTTGACGGTTGAATAAGCTGAGGGGCCGCGAAGATGAATTGGCGCTTGCGAGATGTGATTCCCTTTTTGTGTTTGTGCGCTCGGGGTATGTCAGATTTGTGGGTTCTGACATTGACTTCATCTTTTCTGGGCTTTGGGAACTTCTCTCGCTTGATTCCATTGTAGAACCAATTGTTACAGTAAGGAAAGTGAAAGCAACCGTGGTAAAATACGGCTGGATGGTGATGAACGACCGGTGGCGGTGCATAATGTTGTGCCAGATGAATCGATGGATGAAATATGGGAACAGCGGGAGTACCGGGTTTGGCTACAACTTGAAGGGAAGCCGGCTTAGCGTTGACTTTTACCCCAGCGGGATTCGCATTTACTTCGATCTCGGCGGCCTTGTCATCGACTTGAAAATGCGACGGTTCACCAGTCTGAGTCACTGTGCCACCATCCTCAGGGAATGGTCTTGGTTTAACGCTTCTATTACAAGCGAACAAACAAAGAAGACAAAATAGCAACCGAACGCTATCACCAAAAATAAACCATGTCATACTTAGATTTGGCTTTCAATTTAAGAACTTGTTAATAGTTTTGGCTAAAGAAAAGCCACATTTCAGAAGCTTAGAAAGGTTGAAATTTGCCTCGTTCTTTCCACTGGATTGAAACTTCTGGTGACATCATGACGGGTTATAAATGATAAATAACTTTTATCCACTCTTCCAACAAGTGGCTCAATTCTATCTGATGAATTTCTCTCATCATCTTTATAAATGCCATTTTTCTAAGAACACAGGGGCGTTTCTTTGTGTAAAGAAGACGCAATAGAAGACAGGGGGTATTTTGTAGAACATGTGTCTGCCAGAGGAATTTACACCATCGAAGGGAAAGTATAAGCAATCTTCTAAACTAGTCGATGATAGAATGGACATGAAGCGGTGTTAAAACTATCACTGTAGTCGCAAGTCACAATCACGTCAACGTTTTTAAAACTTCCTTGTGTCAGCTTCGTTTTATAATATGTGTTTTAGTATCGAACCTCACAAGGGAGCGTTGGCGATTTGCTTAGTAGTTCAACGTTTGACTTCTGCTTTAAGAGAGAGGTTGTAAAATTAATTAGTAAAACCATACGTGACGTCTTGAATCTACCACTGGTTGCAATTCACCTTTCGTAAATCAATTTCTCGATTTAAAATATTACGACGAATAGACCAAATTGGTTTGAGCCTACTCACGAATTCATTCACAGGCTATGCGTGGTAAAAGCTTGGTCTCCGATCCATGGTCAAATGAAATCCCATATTAAGGGACTGCCACGGTAGTTCAGTCTATTTTGTTTAACTTTGTCAATTACAAGCTTCAAAAACAGCAAACAATATAATTCTATCATGTGAATAATCTTGTCGTAGTAACATAAATTCTGAATGTGTTTTCCAAGCTTTACAGGTTTTAAAAAGATACTGGTAACAGAGATAAACTTCAGTAACTGAGTGGCTTAGCAGGTTTTACTGAGAACCCCAATTGTAATTCATAGCAACCTTCTGGAAATTTGGTCCATCCCGACCTTCTGTCCTACCAAAAGATATGTTACTTGAATGTCCCTTCACTGTTTTGGGCATTGGTTTGTATTCAACTCGTCTGGTCAGTAAGTTGTTTCTATCAGTTGGTTGAAGTTGGCTATTTTGCGTTACAAAACTGACACCTTCTTTTATTAGGCATGCCAGAAATAATCAAGGAATACAACAACATACAGTATTTTACATATTTTACAGTATTTTCTTCTTTACTACAAGTGTCTATATAACAAAAGAATACGTTGTGATACGACGAAGGAACAAGATTTTTAGGTCACCTGCACAGAAACGCCACTTTTTCCACGACAGTTACATGTAGGTCCGCCGCGCATGTAGGTCCGCCGCGCAGTCTACAAAGTATGTAGACTGTATGTATTGCAAAGATCACCTGTGATTCGAAGGTCGAGCTTGTACCTGAAGAGCACATTCTTCATTTTATTAAGTTACTTATTTTAAGAGAGGCGAGAAAAATGTATTTCAAAGCCTCATTAGCCTGATTAGTGTTCATAAAAATTGATGTCCCAGCAGAAACAATAAGTATAAAAAAACAATTGAATCTCTTCGCAGAATCAATTTCCTTTTCCAAGGTAGCAAAGCACGAAGGGTTAATAGGATGACGATGTTGTGGTTCAATTTTATTCTTGGTTTAAATTTTATTTTCTTTTGTTTCAAAATCGTTACCGTACAATACCATACCCCAAAACAAAAGAAAATAAAATTTAAACCAAGGACAAAATTGAACCACTTTAATTTTACGATATACGTCATCAGCTGGAGAGCACCTGATCGTTTGTTCGGCCCATGTGATACATTCAGCGTCAG
The DNA here is from genome assembly GCA_964035525.1 of Porites cylindrica. NCBI lineage: Eukaryota > Metazoa > Cnidaria > Anthozoa > Scleractinia > Poritidae > Porites > Porites cylindrica. Next base: position 40,645,936 of record OZ037778.1, read on the forward strand.
TCTAAGAGGAATGTGTCATGGTTGTCTCTGTTGAGTGGTTTACAGTACAAGCTGTTGATCTGTTTGATTTCAATAAAGCGGTATCATTTTAAGCCTATCACAGACTTTAGTAAGTATTCTGTAAAGGCATGCAAAAGCACAGGAGATCAAAAGGGCGGAAGTTGCTGTCTCTTTCAGTTTATGCATGACCATGCTTGGGGGATGGGGGAGATGTTGATTGACAATTATTAAATCTCTTGTAGGTAAGGTCCCATTGTTTACCATCTATTTCCCGTCCTTTAAGCCCTCTCCTTCCCCTTCCCCTCCCCCTCCCCCTCCCCCTCTTTCATTTTTTGGCTCTCGCCTCATTTCTCGTCCGGCCAAAACAGAGAATCCCGTTCCTCGGTCCTTCTTTGCACCGAAACAGCACGGAAACGCTTGCTACGCAGGCTATAGACCACGTAACAGTGTAAAATTCGCTACGAAACTGATGAAAATGAATTCGCTTTTATATTTTCTCGTGAAATCTTTAAAATTGACGTGAGGTACTGTCCACTGCCCTCACTCAGGTTCACGATAGCATTATCATTAGTCCCCAAATGGCGCCCGGGGGTATTATCATAGCCTTCCAAAGTCCCAGGATCATTGGTCATTAAGTACTTTTTTTATGTCAAACAGACCTAAGTATGGGGCTGACTATTTACGAACTATATATGAACATTGCAACAGCATGTCAGTTACACTTTCCTAAAAGTGTCCAGTGTCGACTAAATTCTCTCACTGACATTATTGATCTGCTAAGGAAGCGGAAATTGAAACTTTAAACAGCGCCCTAAAAGACAAGTGAATGAACTTGAAGCCATTCTTATCAGAAATCGTTAATTTTATTTTGATAGCAATTATTTTAAACAAAATAGATAACTTTTTGTTTTTCGGAGTCCACAAAGGATCACTTAAATGTTAACCTACGCTGATCTTGCCTCGGGAAGCCCCGGGCTCGGTAGGAAAAAAAATCAAGAACATGGGGGCGTTGTTTCATCCATGCACAGTTCGCTATATGTCAATCTCCACGGGTCTTGAGTGAGAGTCCTTTGGAATCGCTTTGAAATCAAATCATTCCCTTGATCGTAGAGAATCTGTGAGTAAATTGGCCACTTTTTCAGCTGTTTGGTGTCTTAAGGGCACTTCTGCGAAAAAGGAAAACGAAATATCGTTATACAAAGCTCCCACCAATAAAATTATAGTAACCCTGAAAGAAATAATCTCTAACAAAGTCAATGCGCCATCGGTCTGTCCGTCAAAAGTTTTTCCGTTTTTCTAAGAGTTCAACGAGGGCGCAAAGCATGAGAAGGAGAAGGAATTTACCAAGCGTCACCCCTTACCCTATTGGTCAATAACGTTCCCTTAACCAATTGGTCAATAACGTTCCCCTTATTACTATTATTATTAATAATAATAATATTATTATTATTATTATTATTATCATTACCTTTGTCCTTGTAATTATCAAGTTAACTTTATTAGTATATTATCAATTTTATCATAATGATTATTATTTTCAGATAGGGCCACAACGACCCTTAACGATAAAAGTGAAGGTCTGAAAATACGCTAAGAATTCTCGTGGCCAGCGACAATGCAGTTAATTTAATTTAATCAATGTTTGATAACGCTTGATAAGAATGCGGTGATGAACTGTAAGTTTATATCTGGTGTGAAGATATCAAAGGAACTGGAAGTTATGCAAAGAGAACGAATGATGGGTCTAACCGAAATCTATTCCTATTACGTTACTATTACTTAACTACCTTTATTATTCATTCAAAATATATCCCCGATTCTGATTGGCTAAAAGCACACGTTTAATTCACCATAACCAGTTACTGATGACCAAATTTGGAAGAATTTTGACTTTAACGAGGAAATGACGTCAAAAATGCAGCGTTTTCGCAGGTTAAGGCACCGTTAACCGAGAAGACCTGGGGACGAGGTTGAGTTGTTTTGGTTGTGAACTTGAAAAAATGGCGGACATTTCACTCGTTTCAAGAGTAAGAACTAGGCGAAAAAATAGCTAAAAACATGGCAAGAACAGCAAGAAGACAACTCGAAGGGCGACATCTGCTATTTCGAGAATATTTGCGGAAGATGAACTGAACATCGATGGATCGATGGAGGTAAGCATGTTTTAGCTATGTTTTTAAACTAGGAATTATTTTGAATGAATAATAAAACAGTTATTGAATTCGGCTTTCGTATCATATGAAGAATTATGGAGATCTCGGAGGGTGTTATCCGGATAACACCCTCCTCGATCTCCATAATTCTTCATAAGATACTCAGCCTCATTCATTAACTGTTAATTATAAAAACTTTTCATGTGAAACAAAATTTTCGCGATAAAGTGGGTAAATGCCTTTTTTCTTTTCTTTGATGATGTACGCTGGGTTTTTTTAGACCGAGCAGCCAACAGATTCCATGGGGGCGTGATAGGCGCAAGAATTTTTTTTTTAAATCTTCGGGGTATAACTTTGTTTCTTTTAAAGGCATGTCACTAGGGCCATTCATACGAGGAAAAATAAGACGCGTCTTACCTAAGACGCGTCGTATAAACAGCACATTTCGTCTAAAATAAGACGCGGCTTAGCTAAGACGCGTCTTATTAGATAAGACATGCTCGTATGAATGGTACAGTTCGCGTCTTATTTAAGACGCGTCTTATTTTTCCTCGTATAAATGGCCCTACTGAAATTAATACAAGAGGAATATTTTGGACTAGGCGTTTCTATGGTTACCAGTCACGTGACTCTCTAGTGACGGATTAAAAATCAAAACTCCCGAAAGTTTCTTCTTGATAGGTATGTAACCTTAAACTGTGATATACTTTGCAGAAAATCAGTGCACATAAAATTGAAGGACTTGTCCGATTTGAATTCTCAAATTTTATTTTTGTGGCGTCACAAAATGAGCTTTTTGGTCATGCGCAGTACTGATCCAAAAATGAAGACTTTGAAACAATAACTTAAGAAAAATACAACAGTGAAAGTCTCCACTCGCTATCTTCCAAAGTTTAAGAGATATTGGTAACATTCCATGCATATTTTAAAAAATAGTTTGGACAAATTTAAGGCCGATTTTTAGCACTTTTTTCCCAGCGTGATGTATTTCCTGTCGCTGAGCAATATTTCAACCGAACAACAAAAACACTGAGATTGCTATAAAAACCAGATAACACAGATGTTTTAAGTACTCTACTCGCGTTTTCATTGAATTCTTTATAGACGCAGGAGCCTAAGGTGATATTTTTGTCCATTTGTACCCAAAATAATTTCTTAAGAGCAAAATTCATTTGTCATTAATAATAAAACAGGTATTCACTTACGGTTCGGTAAAAATGGTTTATGCAAGTCACTGGTTGGTTATCTCCAATTTGGTGAATTGTTTATTTTACACTAAAAGAACCATATACAAATTAAATGCTTTAACTGATGGGAGTTAGGTACTGATAGGACTTTACACAGTTTACTCGTTTATTAACGAAAATGTCAAAAGTACGAATATCTTTTAGCGGCCACAAGGTAAAATTAATTAAGAGTCAGAAAAAATGATTGAATATATATTGGGTGAGGCGATAAAAGTACCTGTTGCAAAACAAAACCATCCATTTGTTATAAACCAAAACGGAAACAACGGCTTTTAACTGTAGCCTTGCACGGTTATTTGTTTTATATCGAGGAACTTGTTTCAACTATTTCTGCAACTTCATAACAAAAGAAAATAATGCAACCTGGGTTAAAAAATTATATAAATAACATTTAGTAATCAATCATTTATTTTGTAAGGGTTAGACGAGAAATGTATTTTTCCGAATAAAAAGTTCTTACTTACCATTTTATTTAAGAACCACTTTCTACTGTTGTGGTTGCGGAATCTCTGTTTTCTTTACAATGGCGGCGTTCAGCCCTTCATCAAGAGGTTTCCGTGTGAGGTAGCCTGTCTTTGCCTTCCTAAAACTTCTAGGAATAAACGAACGTGGGACAGCCGATCTCGCTTCTTCTGCCCCTAGACCTCCTGCCATTTGTGATGCCATTCCACCACCCAGCCCACCAAGACCTCCAGGTAATTCTCCTTCAGGAGCACCCTGTCCGCCAAGACCACCTAAGCCTCCAGCCTCAGAGAAGCTGTTGGCGCCCATAGGTGGCCCTTCATTTCCCCCTAGACCTGCTGCTCCTCCAAGACTTGCTCCTGCGAGTCCAGCTAGGCTATCCGCGCCGGGACCCATTTCCCCTCCTTGGCCTCCTTCTGAGAATGAGCTGGGATTAAATCCCTCTCCAAATGCCTTTGAAGACAAATCTCCAAAAGGCTCAGCTGGGTTACCACCTTCCAAGGGATTCCCATGACTACCTCCCAATTCACCTAGTCCCCCAGGACTGGCTGCACCGTGTTCGCTCGGGTGAACAAATATCACAGAATCACCATTCGGTCCGGAGTTAGCATTGGAGAACATCTGACGCTTTGGTCTAACATCATCGCTTACAGATCTTGTGCTTACTTTCTTTTCCTCAACTGGTTGAAGTTTTTCCGTTTCTCCACTCGATTCGATCTGTTCAGCAGGCTTATCCTCAACCGTCTTGCTTTTGTTTTCTTCTTTTACTTCTTCATCTCCACTGGCTTGTTCAGCCTCATCCCCATTAACCTTCTTAGAATCCTCCTCTTTTGAATTCACAGCTTTGGCTATCTTTGACCTCTTTTTCCAACCACCATATGGGTGAACGATGTGGGGCTGATGTATAACTATTGGAGGACGATGATAGATTGTTGGAGGTGAAGTTACATGCACCGCAGGGAAATGGTTTCCAGCATTTATGATAGGAATTGGGGGCCCAAGATGAACAGCAGGAACATGAGGTCGTACATGAATAGCTGGAACATGAGATGGGACATTTATCACTGGAACGTGAGGTCCGATATGGACTGCAGGGACATGTGGTCCAATATGGACGGGAGGATAATGTGGGCCAACATGGATAGGTGGTGTGTGAGGTCCTACGTTCACGGTGTGAGGGAACGGATGCCACCCAAACCACTGTCGCTTGACTTTTTGAGAAACAACTTCACGCTTTGATTTGCCTTTTTTCCTGCTTAATTCACTCCCCGTATCTTTGTCATTGTCTTCGTCGTCTTCATCATCGTTTTCAGGTATCGTAGAACGTCCATAGAAACCAGGTGCTGCACCAAAACCACCAAAACCTGCCCCAAACCCACCAAATCCGCCTGGTGTCGGAAATCCTGCTGTAGGATAGCTAAAATGTGGTTGGTGAAACACAAGGGGTGGTTGATGATACACGGTCGATGGCGACATAACATGCACTGGGGGTCCAGTTAAGGCGTTTACAGAGTGGACAGGAGGAGTCATATGAACAAATGGAACACGAGGTCTTACGTGTAGAAGAGGCGCGTTTGTACCATATTGGAGGTTTGGAATTCGAGGACTAAGATGAACAGCGGGAACATGTGGTCCAATGTGTACCGGAGGTGCATTTGGACCAATATTTACTGGAGGACTATGAGGACCTAATACGGCTGTATGCTCGTACGGGCTAAATCCCTGTAAATGAGGGTAAGCAATAACTTGAAGCTTTGAAGGTTTGGCTTGAACCTTCACTCCCTCGGGATCAGCGTTCACAACAAGCTCTGGTGGTTTTTCGTGAACGGTGTAACGAACTGTGTTTTTGCTTGGGCTTCGTTTTTCTTTTGCCTTCTTTGAATAAACTCCGGTGGTTAAACTAAACAGCAGTGCCCCAATTACACATAGCCACAATCCCCGAAAGGCCACCATGTCGGGGAAAAGTAACGTTGTAAACAAACACGGCCTTGTAGATTAAATTTTACCACAATTAGTCAAAACACAACACACTGCTCGAAGGCCTTACTGGTCAAATCTTTATTACTTCACCCCCAGGGAATTTTTGTCATGATTTAATCTTTTATCATCTCATCGCACGTGGCAAATCGTTTCACGGAAGAATAGCAGTTTATGGCAGCGTGAGATAACACAATAAACCACCTGTAGCCATTTTTCAAAGTTGCAGGTTTTTGTAAGGAAAAGGTCTCTCACAATAGTGGAAAGGTGTTTGCGCTAATCGTCAAACAAATTAAAACGCAATAAAAATTTCACACAAAGTTTTGTATTTATAATGGCTTTCGTATAATAAGAGTAAAAACAAGGTTATTTTTCCGGGGTAATAAACCATTGCATTTGCACACTTTACAATGAATATTGGGAACCACTATTTGTCTTTAGACCTGTCGGGTTTTCTAATATGGGACCTTAAAATTATCTCAGTGCCGTGAACCTTGAATGTGCGATTTACATAACTGAATCGTCGCTACAAATTTTATTAACCATACAACTGTTCTGAAAACTTGGCGACAACCAAGTTATCGGGCTTATTAGACTTAACAGAATAATTTGTTTGGCTTATTCTATATATACAGTGGGGAGACAAAACAACTCATTCAAATGGTGTTTAGCAGTTTTACACAGTGAGAGGGTGGGCCTTTTAAGTCCGTAGATTCAGTTTATTGATCAGTAAAACCGTTTTTTAAATCTGTAATTATCATAATTAACATACGCTCTAGGGGGAATTTACAATTTGTTTGTCAGTTAAAACGTTGTTATCCCTTTCATTGATAAAATTAAAATTGCAATCTCAGACAACAAAGCCATTGAGAACAGAATGCAGGTGGCGAGATTAAAAACACGCATTTACCTTTTTATATACAAAAAAGTTCATAAGGCATTTACTTAAACACTATCAAGTCGAATCAAGAGATACAAACGCTGTCGCTTCGAACACTATCCCATCATCTGTCCTTTCGTCAGAGAGATTCGATCCGAACGTCTAGCGATTGAAACGTCGGTGTTGAATCTCTGTATGAAGGCTATTAACCTTATCAATTCACTCGGTCGTATCCTAAGTACATCCAACGGCAATCTTTCAAAGGATATTTTAAAGACCATCAGTTATTATTCAGCGAGTGAAATTAAAGGTTTCTCTTACATGTAGTTGTCATTATCTCGCCTCATGTAAATCAGTCTTGGATTTTCTTCTATGCTGTGAATTCTGGATTCCAAGTACTGGATTCCCGTTTCTTGTCAGTGGAACTTGGCTACTGGATGCCATCGTAAGTGCAATTCCGGATTCCTTGAGCTGTATCCCGGATTCCAAAACCCAGGATTTCGGATTCAACAAGCAAAAATTTCGCGGATTCCGGATCCGGATACCCTTACATGGGGCGAGCTATCCGTATAAGGAGTTTCTACCTTTTTTGACAGACTGATTTTAAGCCATTATAAAAAAAACAACTCACAATCATCTACTTATTTTCGTTCAGTACTTATTTGAACGAGCTTAATGAATATAACTAATTGCCGCATTGACAATCACGAAAAATAAGATAAATTAGCCGAGGATATTTCGATCGAGTTAGGGGAGCCAATCAAAATTGCTATCCAGTGATTTGGTGAATATTAAAAAACAACAATAAGCATGATATAAATTCAAAACAAAGAACTAGAAGCCTCCGCAGTCCATAAAACAAGGTTGGTGGGGGTGTGCCGCCTGGTTTTTCAAATCCTGACCCGATTTCAGACCAAAAAATGTAATTTTCCACACTGGTTTTCAGACTAGACCTCTAAAATCCATACCCGTTTTAAGACCTGGGGCCCGTTTCTCGAAAGCCCCGATAATTAAAGGGCCCGTAAAGCTGTTGTTGTTTGCATGCAATATAGAGGTTTTAATAGTTTTCCATCTAACATGATAAAACTATCAGTTAATGAAACAAAATGGAGTAGTTTGACAGCCAGGAGCCGTACTCTTATTCTTTATATGTCGATTTGAATATTTGATTACCGGCACTTTCAAGAAACGGGCCCCTGGCCTGTAGGCAGAAATGTGTTATAATTACTTAGCCGTTAGAGCGCAAACAAAAAGTATTCAAATCCATTTCGAATTCGCATATTTCTTTTTCTTTCTTACTCATTTGGAATTGCAACGATAAATACGTTCATACACTCAGTAGTTCCTTCCAAAACCATACCCGATTCCAGACCAAAATGGGCAAAGTGTGTACCTGTTTTTAGACCAAAACGGCGCAAAACCCTACCCGATTGGGTGGCACATACCTATATGGCTTATATAAGGGAGCACCCCCCCGGGACATCTGGTTACTAGTCCAAATAAATCCTCTACCACTGTGCTGCATGAGACTCGTGGGAGCTACATGCACCAAACCAATGACTGCTGGGACTGGAATGTCGAAATGTGCTAACATGCAGTGATAGGATAGAAATTTATTTTTTTCGCAGTTACCGAGAGGGCGGAATTTTCCAAACCCTGTCGCGGCTGCGCTGCTCGTTCTCGCGCCCTTCGCCGCTCGTGCGCCCGGCTCGACAAAACCGCCATGCTACGCAGGCTACAAATCCTGCAATCTGATTGGTTCCGAGAGCTGGAGGTTTTTTGCGATCCTGCCCGCTAACCCGGGCGTAATCGTTGGCAGTTTCATTCACACGTTTTTTGGTTATTTGTGAATGAGCAAAGACCGTGATTTTTAAAGTATTTTTCTTCAAAAACTTGCACTGTTACCAGCATTAGCTAGGGAAAATTGAATTTTATTATTGAGACAAAAAATCTGAAGGGAGAATCAAAACGTCAGCAAGGAAAACCTCCAAAGTAACAGGCGGCTCGTGTCGCTTCTACGCTGTAAGTAAGCTTACTTACTGCAATCATGCTTTTATGCACTGTTTATTGAACATCGCCTTCTAGACTAGTGTGTTAGCTCCTTTTTAAAACCTTTGTGCACTTTTCATCCCGCTCGATTGAACTAATCTTAAAGTAATTATTCAGCCGAAGAAAACCTTTGCGTATTTTTTCCCTGCGGCTTTTGTATCAAGTTCTTCAATTCTTTCATCCTTTTTTGAGACTCGGGTTATGATTTGTTTATCAAGACACACGGCTCGGGCGGTATTCAAGACCTCGGGCACAGTTTCTCCCAATACGGACCTCCCAGGAAATAGTTACAAAGTGTAGTGAAACAGTTACAAAGGGTAGTGACAGCAAACTCCAAGAAGCTCTGGATGACCTTTCGAGTCAAGCGAGTCTCGATGGGTTCCAACTGAATGAGGCCAAGTGCAAAGAACTTCGAATTGGATTCTCCAACAGCAACCACGATTTTGAACCCCTAGTCCTAAATGGCAAACCCCTTGAATTAGTCACCAGTGCCAAATTGCTAGGCGTGACCATTAGCCTCGATTTAAAGTGGACCACGCACTCCTCTGAACTAATTAGAAAATGTTCCTCTCGTCTCTATTTTTTACGTCAACTCAAGAGATCCGGAGTGGCACCAAGTGAACTGGTGCAATTCTATGTGACATGTATTAGGCCCGTCCTGGAATACGCAAGTCCTGTTTTCCATCGTTCTCTACCAAACTACATCAGTGAAGATTTGGAACGGATCCAAAGAACGGCTTTCAGAATCATCTATCCTGACCTGTCATATAGTGTAGCACTAGAAACAGTTGGCCTACCGAAACTTCATGAGAGGAGAGAAAAGATTTCAATCGATCTGTTTGACGAGATCGTCTGTAACCCCACCCACAGTCTCCATAGCCTCCTCCCGCAAAGGAAGAGTTGTAAATATGCACTGAGACGCAAAAGTGATTTCACTCTCCCCCTATGTAAAACCGAGCGTTTGAAGAAAAGTTTTATTTTTAGCCATGTCTATAAGATGTAGATAATTTTCTTATTTTCTCTTTGTTAACATCAGTATTTGTAAATATCCCGTAATTCAGCCTATGGCTGCAATGGTGTTTATAATACTATCTATCTATCTCAGCCGGTGAATAACATATATGTATTAATGGTAAATTTTAATCCTGTAAATTCATAATATTTATCCAAACAATATTCTTCAACTCATGAAAGTTCAAGCGTTAGACCTTCAAAACCCCGCAACTGGAAGGAGATGAACATTTTGACCGGATCACCCGCTGGTCATAAGGTCACGTGATAAATCTCGTGACTTGCTGTGTTTTTGAAATCATGGCGGTCGAGTTGGAAAAGAGGCCGATCTGCTCAGCTGTTTAGCAGCTGTCTTAGGAGGCAGTCGAGCTGAGTGAGCCACTGTCTTGGTTTTGTTGTAAACACGATGTCTAAAAGACTTAAGCGACCGATATGTTCAAGCGAGGAAAGGGCATTTTACAGAATGCATCAAACCACTTGCAGAGTTATCAGAATAATTGAAGGTGAGTGCAACATCAATTGGTCATTATAAACTTATTTTTAACACTTTTAACATACAGCCTATAAAACTGAAGGTTATCGCTGAAAATTTCAGGGTATGCTAAAGCAGAAAGCGAGTTGAATATATACAGTGTCAAGTTGGTAGTATTTTAAAACTGAGATAGCTCTCGGTTTTAAATGTTCGGCTGTTTCCGCTCGCTTATCTCCCATTCTTGTCAACAGTAAGGCCGAGTGCCATTAGCTTTATGGGTATCTCCATGGCTTACTTCTTCAAACTAACGCAATAATAATATTTACCTGTAGAGTTGTGCCTTTCTTCAACCGTTTTGGGAGCGATCTTGCATCAAAGCGGAGACGGCCGGTTTCTCCGTCAGTTTTCGTCGCGCAATTTTCAGAGTATCAAAAATCACTCTCTTCTTGGGGAGAATTAAAAGTTGACAGTTCACCGTGACACTTTGGTTGGACTCCAATTTCCACGCTAGGAATTACGTACATATGTTTGATCTTGGGAAAATATGCAGAATTTTCAGGAGGTCACGTTATATCGGGCAAATAATTGTATGTGATTTCTTTGAAAAGCAGATTTCACATGAGAATACTTATTGACATTAACCTTGACAATCACGTTTATTTCCATTTTGGTCAAGACTTGATAGCCCTTCAATTATATAAGTTAGACTTTTTGTTTGTTGTTTTGTCCATTTTATCCATTTCGAAAATATTTATGAGATTTGTTAATAATGGTTTATTTGATCAGCTGCATATACCAATACATGTACATCAAAAGTGAAGTGTTTGTATCATAACAAAATACATCAGCCTTCCTCTTGCAGGGACTTAAAGATGCCACAATGGCTACAACAATGAGAACGTCAAAAAAGCAATAGGTTTAAATATGCCAAACAACAACTCTGCTGCAAGCTTTTTTTGTACATTTCTTTGCCGTCACTGCACAACTATGACGGGAAAATGCATAATTTCATGTTTTATGGAGGATATAAATAAGCGACAGCTAAATTTCCTTTCTCCTCAGTGAACATTCATATGGTCCTTAGGAATTCGGCTCAAAAAGTAAATGGCAAGGTAAATGAGTGGGAATATTCGTGATAGAGATTGAAGGAACATACATTTAATTCACTTTTTAAGTGACATTTTCGTGGCCGTTGCCATAAAAGCGTCTTAAACTGACCATGTCTGTTTGAATTTGGGAAGCTCTAACTTATGATTTTGGTTGGGTTTTATAATAATGCACAGCAGTGATTGAAAAAATAATATGCTCATTTTTTTATTGCAGTCTTCTCCAAAGGTATTTGAGTGCAGCTCACAGAACAACTGCCTGCTATCCTTAGTGTCCACTGATCGGCCTTTGACAAGGTTCCAGTTGAGTAAAAACTGCAGCTGACAGTAGGTTAGATACCATGTATTGTAAATACGCAATAGTTATTGTGTAGTTTGGCACAGTGCAGGGCAGATTTTATTAAATTACATGTAAGTTAAAGAGAAGTTTCACAGCTGTAATGCGACTGGGGAATTTTGTTGAACACTGAATGTGGGATGCAGGACGCCAATGAAATGACTCTTAAGTTTGGTGTTCATGGTTAGGAAACTGCATGAGTGAATCAAGTTTCAGGTCAGTTTTCCCAGTATAACAACTCTAAATGGAACCTGATTCACTCAGTTTCCTAACCCTGATCACTTTACTTGTAAGTCATTTGGTGTTCCTCACTTGCAGAACACCAAATGCAGAATGCTGACTCTGAAGTTTAATGATCAGGGTTAGGAAACTGGGTGAATTAAGCTTTAGGTCTGTTTTCCCAGTTTATTGACCCTAAGTGGAACCTGATTCACTCAGTTTCCTTACGGTCATGTTGAAACGCAGACCATGCAGACTGGAGACTGCAGACTGCATACTGTGCAGACCATGCAGACTGTGCAGACTGAGTGTTATTTTTTTACTTGTACATTAATTTTCTAGTAAAATTTTTACTATAGTTTCCTGCTTCCTCTCATTATGTGCACTGTGCATCACCACCTTATGTGCACTGATGTGTACCTGCAAGGGTCATCAGTAGGAAATGCGAAAATCACAGGCTCATGTTTACCGGCAGATGTAAAAGCAGTTTCTCTTGGTTTTAGCTGCACCGCTTTCACGCAGGAGCGAGCACGATGGAGGAAGGTAACCTGTTTCTTTCTGTAACTGTATTATATTGCCACGATTATTTATTTTTTTAGTAGAAGAAGCTTTTTCAGGTTAAGTGACTTAAAATAAAACCCTTTTCGGCTTCCTACAGAGGAAAGGAAATGTCTCTCTCGTAGCCGTTGTGGGAAGCCGAAAAGGGTTTTATTTTAAGTCACTTAACCTGAAAAAGCTTCTTCTACTAAAAAAATTTAAATAATCATGGCAATATAATACAGTTACAGAAAGAAACAGCTTACCTTCCTCCATCGTGCTCGCTCCTGCGGGAAACTATAGTAAAAATTTTCCCTGTGGCTATATGGCCGGTAATGGGTCAAGGTGTTAAAACACTAAATGACCGGCAGTCCCATATTCCGTAAATTTCACAGAATCGAAAGACTCTAGCCAATCTAAACTACCGGTATCATATGTCGATTAAGACAAGTCAAGCGATCCTGAAATGCTTTATAAATCTCAAGTCTAGTGTTTGGTTTATGCTGGGCTCTAAAGGCGAAACCGTGTTTTGTGACACTTAGAACTTTTTTCAGCTCGACTGCCAGTCAAGGTTTTTAAAACATTAAATGGCCGGCAGTCCCATATTCTCAGTAAATTTCAAAAAAACCGAAAAAATCAGCCATTCTGAACCATCATAAGCCGTGATCCTGATCAAACCAGCCGGTTTTGTGGGATTTCTATATTATGTTTTTGTTGGTCTCGAGTCTTTGGATGTTCGTTACTATTTTCTATCCAAAGCATGGCGTGACAGGCGACGTTTGACGTCATAGCATCTTGACCTTTCATGCGGCCTCCGTGGAAAACAGGCGAGAAAAGTCCCTACGCGTTAGTTCCCTTCTGGAGCTGAAATACACTTCAACATTATCTTGTCGACGTTCAATATGATGAAACAAAAAAGCTTTTTTGTACAAGGTAATCTTAACTTTGCGTTGATGTATAGAAATAATATCAAGTTTTCAGTAATTGTGGACTGCGAAATTTACTGAGAATATAGGACTGCTAGCCATTTACTGTTTTAAAACCCTTGACCGGTTACCGGCCATATAGCCACAGCGAAAAATTTTACTAGAAAATTAAGGTACAAGTTAAAAAAAATAACACTCAGTCTGCACGGTCTGCACAGTCTGCAGTCTGCAGTCCGCAGTCTGCATGGTCTGCGTTTCAACAGTTTCCTTAACCCCAATCACTAGATTCAGAGTCATTCGGCATTCTGCAAAATTTTCCTTGCTAGCTGAAATGTGTTGTGTGGAAAAAGGCAATTTCAGATTTGAGAGAATAAGCAACAACGGTTTTTATATGAATGTGTGGTATTGTGGCTTGCTTGCATGTCCTCAGATCTTTATTGTGGTTTGGGTCAAGACACAATAAACATACAGTACCTGAAATATTCCCAGGTATTCCAAATTTTCTGTGTTCAACAGAAAATAATTCTACACAATATGTACCACGCATGTATAAGTCTGAACTAGTGTTTTATCTGGGTGTGTGACCTGCCTTGGAACAGGTCATTAATTATTACTTTTTAAGCATGTAGATCAGTAGATCAGGGAGAATGCATCACTTTGTTGGATGAGTGTTTCTCTAGCTAGCTAGGTGTCTCCTTTCAAGTGAAAAGTACAGGTTTCACTGTAACCTAAACTGTACCCAAACAAAATGACAAAAGATTTCATTTAATAGGCGAAATGAATGAATGTAGCAATGAATTATACCAGAAAGACTCTTGACTCTGAAGATAATGGCCACACAGGTTGTCTAAATGTCAGTCACTGTCAGCAACAGACCTGTATAGAACCTGGTTGACCGTACAGTGTATTTGACCTAACCTATATAAAATGGTTGAATGAATGAATTAAGTTTGAATATGCAAAATAATTTACATGAAATGAGAGTGTACTGATACAGTTCTTTAAAGTTAAGATTGACTATACAGTAGAACCTGCCACTCTACCGATACCCACTTAATACAAACACCCATGTAGAACAGACGGTTTATTTGTCCCAGACAAAAACTTGTATAATTATTTCCTCTAAAACTACACCCTCTAAATACAAACATCCATTAACTAGAGCAACGGAATTTGTCTGTGTCACGAGTCTCAACTCTCAAATATTGTTAACCCCGCCGTATTGACACTGCTTGTGCAATGTTTATTTTCCTTGTAACAATTGTGCTAATTGGGAAGTAGACATTTAGGATAGGATATTATTACGTATAAAAGCAATTGGAAAGTAGTGTGACTGAAGGCTCCTTTTTGTTTTTATAAGGCTGTTAAATTGTATTTCCTCTTGTGTTTGAAGGCATGTACTGTAATTTTTATAATGTTCCCTGTCTCTTACGACACAAGTTTCACTGCCTTGGCTTTTTGTTGCTTTAGTTTTCATGTCAATATAATATGTGTCTGGTGTGTTTTATCTGAGACCCAGCTCAATTGGACACCAAGATAATATGGACACCACAGCATGTCCTATTGGTGTCTGTGTATTAACTGCATGGATTCCACTTTACCCCCTGGCATGTATCTGGTCCTCTATATTTTAAGGATCTCTTGTTATATGTAATTAGCCATTGATGAACTTATTTTGCATCTGCATGTCTGTACATGCTAAATTCCAGCAATGCTGCCTGTTATTATTAAGGTTTAATATGATATTTTGTTGTTAATGAAGGGTAATTAATCCAAACCTCTAATAGTTGATCAGACTTTATACAAAATGAATAATTTAGTGACATTGCCCACATAATACAGCTGAACCTCCCATACTCTCTATACAGCTGAACCTCCCATCCAACATTTTGCATAACTATTGTCTTCAATTAATAATACCCAGTTGGAAACAATCATTGTTACAATACATGTACAGTGTATGCAAAATTTTGGGGAAGGGTAGTAAACAAGGTGTATTATGGGCGAAGTGAAAATGGTGAAATGCTTTTTTTCTGTCAAAATAATGGTATTTTTTACTCTAAAACACCTAGGTTTTAGTAGTATACTTCAGGGTTGTCACTAAGATTTCAAGTTGCCGGGTAAATACAACAAGTAGGCGGGAAATCAAACGGCTAGGGATTTCTTTTGGTCTTATTTTTCTTCAATTTTCCAATTAAAGTAGCCGGGGGCCACTCTCTTAGTAGCCAGGGGCCACTCTCTTAGTAGCCGGGGAAAATCCCCGGCCCCCGGCTGTTAATGACAACCCTGAATACTTGAACAGCCGTAAGTTACACTTTTAGAAGTTTTATTGAACTGATGCAGAAAGTCAAAAAGATAACTTTTTTGCATTTCATGCTTTCCACTGTACAGTGTTTTGTGATTTTTCACAGGTTCATTTGCTGTATTGTAATGACTTAAAATGGAATCTGCATTGGAAAGACAATGAAGAAAATCAGAAGAGAGGACAGTAACAAGTCAGTTAAGTTAATTTAATTCATACGATGGATTTTCTGTTACTTGCATGTAGCTTTTTTATCTCTTTATATCTGCAGTGTTTGTTTACTAAACACAATACTCACTGGATGCCATCTCTACTTGCTTTAAAAAGGTCATGATTAATGTTTTTTTTTTACAAAGTGTAGGTCATTATACAATTCGCATCTACACAGTAGTTCAATACACCTGTCGCTATAATGGTTTACTTTTGTTTTACTTCAGTTCAAACTCAATACTGATTATCATCATAGTGGCGCCCTAAAATAAATTTAAACCAAAGGTAAAATACTGATCCATAACAGCCACTTTCTTTATGACTGGAACCACACGTATACACTGTAAGTCTGTGCAGCTGAAACCTGTGTATCAAACAGTATATCTTGCGGACTGGCTGAAAACAGGGAATTCTAATACTGGTTCGGCCTAGAAACAATCTTTTACTGATTTTACCTGCAGGAAAAAGAATACATTTAACTAACAGGCCTTGTAGATCTTTCGCAGCGATGTGAATCACTCATCAAGTCGGACCTAGTTTAAATTGTTCCGCGCACTAGTTTGAATGTTTTGAACCCGTTTTGAATGTTTTCTTTTTGTCTTGTTTTCTAATTTTTAAATAACAAAAAATATATATATTTTCTGGGGGAAGGAGCCACTTGTTATAAAGAGAATCGCGCGCGACTTGCTTCACATTTCTCGAGAGATTGCATGATTGCCAAAGGAAGCAGGGGAGACTAGTTTCTATTATAGGCAGTAAACAATTTCCTAACACTTTGATTGCCTTATATATTTGTTCTCCCACCGCTGAGTAATCCTGTCGATCCTGCCTGTCATTCAACTTTCCTACAGCGCTATTATTTTGAAACACAAAAACAGCTGAATAAAGCGCCCCTGAGCTCACAGTCAACTTAGTGTTGCTTAGAGTAAGCTTCGGTTTCCGAAGTGATTTCGTTGGCCTTCGGGCGCTTTCTTCAGTGGCCTTTCGTTCCAAAACAATGAGGCACAAGCGAGTTTGCAAAAATTTCGGTAGAAAGGATTGTTTAGCCGCGTATCGTCACAAATGACTTCACACGAACTGTACACAAGACAAAGCAATACAATACAATACAATGCAATAGCTTTTTTTTAAAGTGGACCACACACTAAATTAGCTCTATGGATTCGTTTAATAACTTCGCCAGCTAATTTGCAGATATGCCACGGATGATTTATGGGAGAAGAAACAGATAACGGCAATCAGAGGGGTACGGTTTTTTTTAAACAATCAACTGCACTCTGTTGTTTTAATGTCAGGTGTACAGTAAAAAGGCTTGTACATGACGAGCCGAATGCGAGTAATTTACAAACTTTTCGGTGCGGATTGGAAGAGGCATGTTACTTCACTTGCTGAAGAGAGACCTTGGGCTTCCTATTAAGTAGACAATAGACCTTTTTACCGATACGGCGGCCATATTGAATTAATTCGATTTAAGGAGTATTATAGGATGCCCAGGGGGCATGAGCACATTTCGTTTGTATTTTAGGGCGCTTTCCGGGACATTTTTTCTTAAAGTTTTCCTAGAATAAGATTGTAATAGCAAAAAAGATCCTTGTGCCGTGTTGGGATGTATAAATTATCGCCTTTTTCTAGTTTAGTATTAGAAATATGGTCTTTCACTGTATATTTCTCGGGAAAAAGGCGATCATTATTACATCCAAACACGGCACAAGGATCTTTTTTCCCATTACAATCATATTGTAAGAAAACTTTACGAAAAAATGTCCCGAAAAGCGCTCTAAAATTCAAACGAAATGTGCTCATGCCCCCCTGGGCATCCTATAATACTCCTTAAATCGAATTAATTTGATATGGCCGCCTTATCGGTAAAAAGGTCTATTAGGAGTTTTTGTGTAAAATACGTGTGGGTTTGATTCCCTGAGCATATTTTGAAGACAAATGGATTAGAGATAAGACGCAGTAATTTCGCGCAGTGCGTTTAAAATTCGATATTTTATTGTCACAATTGTTTCTAAACTTCATCGAAGTGTTTATTCATAGAAAATGTGTTTTGATTGTTTTTCATAAACCGAACTTTTAAGTTAGTATTTGGAGCTTCGAAGAACTCAATAGTACGACTTATTTCCCTTTTTAGCTCCACTTAGAACGTTTACCGGTTGATAAGATTAAGTAACTTTATAGGTTTAAATAAAATCTCCCTTGAGATGTGTGATCTTTGACTTAAACAAGTCAAAAAGCCAAATTGCACTAGACCGTATTGTGAGCCGCAAATACATACCGGTAAAGCAAGCTACGGCTACAAATTATTTGGGTGCGTCCGATTGGATGGATTTCGATTTTGCGATAAAATGCGAAATCCATTAACGAATTCCAAAAAAAACATTCCTCCTCAAGGTGGATTTCAATTAAGAAATCCTTTCTGCAGATTTCATGGATTCCCTTCCTCACCATTTTATTGGGAAATTGCAGAAAACGTTTTGCAAAAATGTTTTCTTATACAGTGGTCTTTTTCTGCTAACTATGTGTATTCCTGCGTTTGCTGTAGCGCTTTTCTTGCGCGCAGTTTTTCAAATCCTTTTTCCCGATTTCCCCCCTAACGGCATGAAAATCTGTTTTGGGATTTCGTGTTTTATTGCAACTCCGAAATCCGGATTTCAAAATTTTCCAATCGAACGCACCCTATGAGTTTGTTAATACACTGTGTCCGCCAAAAAAGTGACACGGGAATGTATTAAGACTATACATAAGCTTGGTACGTATAACAGTCGATTAATCGTGCAAAACGGCTTTAAGCTACGCCTATTTCTGTGACAGTTAAATCAAATGTTTTTGTTCAAATTAACATGAGTTTTGCTTTCTTTGAAAGAATACGCACACTCTTGGAATCTCAAGCGATGTTAAATTTCTCCAGACATGGAAAGTGTTGTTTATCTGCATGCGTCAGTTGTCAACGTTTACTCACTTTCGCTGCCCTGTTAGCGTTTTATAATCATGTTTTCAATTTATTACATAAAAGTGTCAGCAGTGTGAAAGCGAGCTTAATGCTACGCTTGTAGTTAATCAAACTACTGTGATGCACAAAGGAGATGCCGTGTGGGTCTTTGAATCAACTGGAAGCACTCAAAAGTATCTACATGAAGTTCCAAGTCTTCATCAGTTCCAAAATCAGGCCCACTCCTCTAGTTCCCTTACTCTCCTGGGTAACGCTTGGTGTACGAAACTACATCGGGTCCTACAAAAATATAATGGAATATTGAAACATGCTGACATGTAATGTTTGTTGTCTACACTGTCTAGTATATCTTCACAGCTTTAACATGTGGTTGGTTAATTTCAAGTTCGCGATTTCGTTGTTTATTATTATTAATTATTGTTTTTGTCATTATAATTATTGTTATTATTGTTATTATTATTATTATTATTGAACTTAAAAACGAGGTTGGCTCTGGATGACAACATGTTGTTTCCTTACATCTCCTCTCTATATCTCCATTAACGTCTCCTACGTATCCTTCCCCAACAATGCTTATTTCTGGATCAGTTCAACAGAAGTGACCACATCAGTGACCCTCAGGTTGTCTTTCAACCTAACTAGTGGTAATGATTCTTATACTCCCACTAGGTACCACCAGAATCACTTTTGCCCTTACTCATACTTTGAACTTCTCTCGTAAGATCTTGGTACTTTTGTACTTCTCGTGCTTGTTCTCTCTCACACTTTCATCCTCCGGAATCGCCACAACTAGAATTTGACAGCTTCTGCCTTCCTTGTCAGTAGTCTCTAAATCCGGTCTCTCAGCCCCAACCTCATTATACAAGGTGCATGTATCCATTGAAAGGTAGAGTAAAGAGATGGAAAAATCACAGCATCAAGGGCAAAGACTTAATGACCACAATTCTTCGAAAACACTGTCCGGTGATTTATTTACAGAGGAACAGTTGAGCCAATGAAAATTCTCAAGAAACTGTGTTTTCGGCCCGCAAACTGAGGGAAGCGGTTAACAAGTCGAGTTACAATGTTAAAAATGTTCCCCTTAGTTGAATCCACCAATTAACACAATATACTTCTGTGTTTATGCCGTGCCTTAAATTAACTCTTATTTAGAACTTTAAACTAATCATTTCGTTATACTATACCTTTATCCTCTTTAGCCCACGTTATTTTATCAAATTTACGTTTATATTGCTTAATACCCGGTCAGTGTCTTTTCCTTAGCAGCTTTTGAAAAACGTCTTTCATACCTCAAGAATCGTTTTCTCCTTCAGCCTAACCATGAGGTGCTGGGCCAGTAGCCTTCTTGGATGATTTTTGTACGTCAGGAACATTTGATCTTGACGTCTCAACGTTAACATGCACTGATGGTTTGTCGTCATCTGACTCGGAAAGTAAGCTATCTGGGCTTTGAAGCGATGGAGGTGGCGCCACGTTAGGCAACGGAACGGGCAATAACGGTGGGACTATTGGGCCTATCTGAGGAGGAGCTGGAAGGTCATGCGTTGTATCTTCCATTTCAGGAGTCGGTAGTGGCATTGGTGTTGCAAGTGGAACTATTGGAAGCACTTGTGGGGCAAGAAGGATTGGGCGTTGTTGTAGGGGTGATGCTGCAGCCGCCAAAGGCACATTGGGAATTATGGCTTGGTTGAGAGTAGGTAGAGGTATAATTGCCGGCCTAGTGGAAGATAAGTCGTTTAATGGCAACTGAATGTTATCTTCTCTTGAAGTACCGTCAATTCGGGGACCAGCTATGCCACTTGGGGGAAATATAGGATTTTTTCCCATCAGCGCTGGTTCTTGTACGAATGGAGAAATCGCCTCTGCACCATTGTCTTGAAGAATTGTCGGTGCACGAACATCAGGAGAAAACAAACCATCCAAAGGGTTTCCTGCCCCTTTGAGTGGTAAGGCTCCAACACCAGTGGGATTATCAAGCCGTATTCCTCCCAGCTTTGGTCTCTTTCTGTTTTCATTTCCACCAGCGAGAAGGTTTGCCAGTGGATCTGAGAAGACTTCAGCAGGCTTATTTGGATTATTACCTAATGCAAAAACATTTCCAATTCTTGGTTTCTTTAAAGGTGCTGTCATGAATTTTGGACCTCTTCGTCTCTCAATTACACCGCCACCACCAAGTACATCAAACTGTCGTTTAAATTTTGTATTCTCAGGTACCATTCTTTTTGCAATCAACCGGTTGGGCACTTGTGACTTGGCTGTTTGAACGTTTATGCTTACATGTGGACGTTCAAGTGAACTAAGAGAACCTAAAGTTGGTTCAGCTTGAATGGGTGAGATAGGACCTTCCTGATTATTCCCTGGCTGTTCTTTTTCGTTTTGGTATTGTTGAAGGTCCTGTTGATCACTTGTTTCTAAAACAGTAGGTTGAGGAACTCCTCCAATTTGCGGTAGTGGTGCCTGGACTCCGCCTGAAAACATCTGAAGAGGCTGCATTGGGGTATTCTGCAGTTGTTGGTCAGTTCCTGTTACGTCTTGTATAGCTTGAGAGGGTAGAATCTGTTGTTCCTGTTGACCCCCTAGATAATTGTAAAGCTGTCGTTTCCATACCCGTCTGTCCTTTTTCTCAGCCCGAAATCCTTTTTTGGGTTTGTTGTGATTTTCCAGTGATTCGAGAACTGTTGATCTTCTTTGTTGCCCATCTGCTATTGCTTGTCCCAAAGAACTAAGAAGAGGAATGGTGCTTAAAAGCTGACGTCTTGCTTTCCTTCCTGTTCTTTTTTCATCTGAATTATATTTAGATATTGAAGATTTTGAAGATGTTTCAACATTAATGCTCACTTTTGGCCGGGCACTTGACTCCGCGGACTGTGTATCTGGTAACATGATCGGTTGAAACGGCTGATCTTGCTGCTGCTGCTGCAATAGTGGAGCATAGGCTTGTGGTAGTGAAACCTGTTGCTGTTGTTGTAACAGCTCTTGTTGTAGTGGACTTGCTACAGTTTGTTGTTCGTTTCCATTTGATTGGTAAAACTCTCTTTTATCTCTTTTTTCTCCGTTTGTACTTCTCGCTACCTTTCTACTCCCTGGCCTACTTTCTCCTTTGCCTCGTTTTGAAGCTTCAACATGAACAGAAACATGTGGACG
Source organism: Porites cylindrica (assembly GCA_964035525.1). Lineage (NCBI taxonomy): Eukaryota > Metazoa > Cnidaria > Anthozoa > Scleractinia > Poritidae > Porites > Porites cylindrica. The sequence continues at coordinate 40,667,921 of OZ037778.1, forward strand.
CTGATCAAGGTTATCGATTGAAACACCACGAGATATTTGTTGTTCTGAGGATGAATCCTCCACCCGTTGTGAAGCCAAGATATTGGACTGAACAGCTATCGGCGACGTCTCGTCTGCTTTTGATTGTTCCTGTACCTCTATAGGGGTCTGCGTATCGTCCTGTTGTGCTGCTTCTTCTGACTGAAATGCTTCTTGTCCGGGTGTAAGAGATTCCTGAGCTTGATCAAAAGGTTCCTCTACATCTGGCTGCAAACCTAGTACTTGGCGTTTATAAATATTTTCGCCTACTCCATCGGATCGCTTTGATGTCTCAACATTGATAGAAACATGTGGACTGTGAAGAGAGCTTGGCAGATATCCAAATGGCTGACTTTGACGCGGTAGTGTTAAAGGTTGTTGGATCAGTCCGTCATGTGGTAGCTCTGATAAGCCATATATTTGACGTTTTTCTTTGTTTAGTTTTGGTTCATGGCCTTTACGTTTTAACAAAGTGTTACTCTTTTTTAGTACTTCTACGTTTACTGAGACCCGACGCTGCTGTTCTGTGGAGGGTGTCTGTGAAAAAAGAGGATTCTTTACCGGTATCTGGATGCTGTTGGGAAGCTGCTCCATTCCGTAAACTTGTCTTTTTATTTTTGATTCGCCCTTAGTGGGTGTCTTGTGCCTTAAATCATTTGAAGGTTTATCCTTTAAAGACACGAACTTCCTTTTGTTCACTTCAACGTTTACTGAAACTCTTGGCCTTGGATAAACCCTTGGCTGCTTGGCTATGGCATATTGTTGTATTGTTAAGGGTGATAACGCTGGCTCCACATAAAATTGTCGTTTCTTGGCATTTTCCTTTGTAGCTGTTTTATTATTTTTAGTCGTCTTTGGAATACGATGCTTCCTCTGTCGTTGAAGTTCCTCTAACAACATCCCATTAGCCTTTATTCTATGATTTACTGGCAAGGTGTTAAAAGCGGGCATCAAAACGCCATTCTGCTTAAATGTTTGAGGTAACACTTGCATTGCAGGAAATCGTGTTAAAAGTGAGATGCTCTGGCGCTTTGCTGGGCCTTTCTCTATTCCTGCTTTTCTGCTACTCTGTACACTGATTGAAACCCTCGGACCTCTGCTACGTTCTGCTGGTTTATAGAGCGAATAAGAACTAGGCATTCCGTTGGCAGAAATATATCCCTGTGGGGAGACTACAAACTGCCGTTTAGCGTGGGAGGTCGTACTCTTTTTTGCCTTTTTCACCGGGACTGTTGATTTTGCAGCTACGTTAACATTAATAGACGTATGCTTAGGCTGTTCGTTTTGCAGATCCGAAACCTGTTGCACGTATGGGTGTTCAGCAAGAGGAATATTAGGGACTGCTGGTAATGTACCAGGAATTACTCCTAAGGACGGAGCCATATATGGTGGTGCTTGGACAGCTGTTTGTATCGGTACCTGCGGTGGTATTTGCATTGGAGCCAAGGGTGGTCTGTAAGCTAGCTGTTGCGCTTGTAAGGGTAATGTCGTAGGTTGATTAGGGAAAGGCAATGTCTGTTGAACTGAATAAGGCCGCTGTTCTTGGATTTGGTCATTTGGTTTTTCGTATGACTGTTGTAGTGGGAGCTCCTGCATTTGGTCGTTTTCGTTAGAAGTAGTGTATTCTTCATTCGGAGTGGCCTCGTTTGTAGTTAAAACTTGATTGTCTGGTTGGTTTATATAATTTCCTTCACCTTGAGAAGGGTCTTGTTCAATAGCTCCATTCCCCATTAGTTCGTCTCTTTTTTCTCCATTTCTTTCCTCTTTCGCCTGTAATTTATGTCCTTGGCGAAATCTTTTCTCCCTGTTTGTTTCAGGTATTTTGTTTCTCTTGGAAGTTGCTTCGTTGATGCTTACCCGTGAAGAATACGGGTGAATACCGTAATTTGAAGCTGCAGGTGAGGCATGGTGATTTTCGGTCAGAGTTGAACCGGGTAAGATGTTAAACAACTGCCGTTTAGAGATACGTGAATGAACTTCTCGAATGTTCTCCTTGGCTTTTGGTATGTTTGACTTTGATGTGTGTACCTCCACGTGAACTTTAGGTTTGCGATGGCGGCGATAGAGTGGATATCCAAGGAAGCTATTATAAAGTGCAGTTAAGTATGATGCCAGTGGGTTATATCCTGGGGACTCATTGTCGTCATCTGAAAATGTGTTATAAGGAGCGTGTGGAATCGGTGAAGGACGGGGAAGCGCTAATGCGTCAGAAAATGTGCTGTCCTCTTCAGATTCCTCTGGATAAAATGCTCGTGGCACAAGGGGGTATGGGAAACTTGAAGGAGCTGGAATCGGTAAGTAAGAGGGGTAGTTGTTCATCATTCCTGCCGCTAAGCCTAATGGGAATCTTGGAGATAATGGCGGAATAACTGCTAAGAACTGTCTTTTTGTCTTTTTCTCGTCTGATCGTTTGTGGATGTCATGTCCAATGTCTGGAATTACCGACCTGGCTGACTGCACATTGATGTTTACGTGAGGGCGATGCTGTAGTCCAGCAATTCCTAGATAATTGTATGGACCTGCAATAGGGTGGTACGTAGAGTGGATGGGTCTCAAAAGGTTGTAAATGGATGCAGGGGCAACTGAATGGATGGCACCTCCCAATTCTCCAAAGCTTGGCGTCTGGATTAAAACGTGTGGTACTTGTGAAGGTGCCTGCTGCTGGTAAAAAGGAAACAGCTGTCGCTTTTTTCGTGATTTTATTGGTATAGATGATTTTGTAGTTTCAACATGAACTCGTACGTCCGGTGAATCATATTTGGGAGATGCCTGCACCTGGAATGGTAATCGTCCCATTAAAGGTCGCTCAAGTCCTTGCAGAGCTGACAAATAAGACGGAAGATCAGCCATATGCTCTTGTTCAATACCATTTGACTGCCCTAAACCTTCAGAGGCCGCAAAAGCTTGGTTTTGGATAGCCGCCAACTGTAATGAGCTGTATGCTGACGGTAAAGAAGGATGATAGTCATTTTCCGTAGGTTCTGGTAGGATAAGTTGTCTCTTCGCAATGTCGTTTTCACGTTTTGAGATCTCTCCCGGTATGGTTGATAACTTTTCATCCTGCTCTACTGCATGTTGTGGTTCTTGAACATTGTTTATTGGGGAGAAAGATTCAAATAGTGAATGAGAGCCTATGAGCTGTCTTTTAGTTATTTTGGGGTGCCTAATAGTGGATCTCAGAGTTTTCTTTTGCGTCTGGTCAGTGATAGTCGTTCCCGTATTTTCTTTGTTGGTTGTCGGTATTTTCGAGATTGTTGATTTTGTCATTTGGGCTGTCAGTGGACCCTTCTCGTTGTGTTCTATTCGTGATCGATGAAGGTTATGGAAATGTTCAAATCCTAATTCATCTCCATGTAATACGTGGCTTGGAATTCCCACATAACTCATGCTATGTGAAATAGAAGAACCTTGTGGGTAGAATCTGGCGGCAGGGCGGACAACAAATGAATCATGTGAGTGTAAAATAGGTTGATTCACTGTCGGTGGTGGTTGATGAAATACTACAGGGGGTTGGTGGTAAACAACAGCCGGCCGATGGACAACTACTGGAGGCTGGTGATAAATTATTGGTGGACGATGAAGTACTATCGGCGCTCTGTGAACCACGATGTCTGGTCGATGATAAATTTCGGGTGGCGGATGGTAAATTATAGGAGGACGACTTACAACAATGTCATTCTTTCTGGAGGCTTTTTCAGTCTTTTCCTTTTGTGGATGAAAGATCTTTCCTTTAGTACTTCGTCTCTGTTCTTTGTTTATCTTGTCTGTTCCCTGATACTTTGCGTTGTCCTTTTTTGGCGTTGATTTGTACTTAAGAACATGCGACTTCCCAAAGGCATGGCTATATCCACTGCTCAACCCTCCAGGAAAATAATCCGGTGCACCTAAATAACTTCCCGAATGGTAAACGTGACTCGTGTATGGAACAAAAGAAGGATGGGCAATGTAGTGTTCATGTGAGTGAAACGTTGGCTGGCTTACCATCGGCGCTGGTTGGTGAAATACCACTGGAGGTTGTCGATAGATTATTGGTGGACGATGAACCACAACTGAGGGTTGATGGTATACCACTGAAGGCTGGTGAATAACAACATCAGGCCGGTGCATGATTATATCAGGCTTATGGTAGATTTCAGGAGGCGGATGATACACTAGAGAAGGTCGGTTTAATATTACAAGGTTCTTCTTACCTCCCTTATCCGATTTGTGCCCCTTTTTGTGAAGCTTGTTTTTCGTGGAGTGGATATTTGTCTGAACATTTGATAAATGCACAGAGCGTCGATGTCGCTTTTCTTGTTTGTGAGAATGGCGATGATGTTTCATGTTAACATTTTCTTTCTTCTGATAATCTCTTGTCCTTTTGGACTCTTTCGCTTGTCTTTCGTGCTTCATAACGTTTGACTTGGTAAATGCTGAACGATAATTACCACTCACGCCATTCACCCGAGCAGAGGGTGCAACATAACTAGATCCATAACTTGGAGATCTTAGAAAGGGACCACTGAGCTTGTTTAATCTTCTTGGTTCAGCGATCGGCGCCAAAGAAGAACCGTATCCATAACCATACCCCCAGCTGCCAGGAAAGTAGTTTGGCGCGCCAAAGTAGGTTTGTGCGTGGTTAATATGAGACATATAGGGCACAAAATACGGATGGCTCCGATAAACGTCATGTGAAGTGTACATCTGCTGGCGTATCATTGGGGGTGGTTGATGGAATACTACTGGTGGTGGATGATATATTATTGGAGGGCGGTGGACTACCACTGATGGTTGATGATACACTATTGATGGCTGGTGAATCACAACATCTGGCCGATGTACAATAATAGCGGGTCTGTCATAGATTTCTGGAGGAGGATGATAAATCATCGACGGGCGCTGAATGAGAACCATGTTCTTTTTGTGTCCTTTGCCATGTCTTTTTTTATGTTCTTTTTCTGGATGGAACTGGGCCACCTTTTTCATCTCTTTTTCGCTTCTATCTTTTCCATGTTTGTCTTTCGGCTTTGCGTGTGGCTTACCTCCACGCAAATCAAGATCTGCGTTCGCTCTTCTACTTCTGCTCTGCACAGCCGTGTCTACGTGTTTGTTAGACGACACAGTTTTATTAGCAGATTCCAACTTGAGTTCTCGTGTACCTTGTTCTACTTTGGATTTTCCAAACGCATGTCCGAAGTAGAAATGCGCAAACCCATGGCCTGGTCCCCAATGACTTGGGAAAAAGTGTGGTGCCCCTACATACGAACCCCCGTGTGTTACGTGGGACAAGTATGGAACAAAGTGTGGATGAGCAACGTACGTGTCATGCGCATGTAGTATGGGCTGATGTACCATTGGAGATGGCTGATGAAACACAACCGGCGGTTGACGGTATATCACAGGGGGTCTGTGCACCACAACGGATGGCTGATGAAACACTACCGAGGGTCTATGAATTACAATATCCGGCCTGTGCAAAATAATATCGGGCTTATGGTATATTTCTGGAGGTGGGTGGTAAATAAGTGGTGGGCGATGCATTACCACCAAATTCTTTTTGTGTCCTTTCATCGAAACTTTGTCATTACTTCTATGCTTTTCAGTAGCTGAAGAGTTTTTATCAATTGGTAAACTCCTTTTATCCCCTTCGCTAAACGTTTCATTCTTTGAAGCACTGCCGACACTTTTTCTGAGATGTTTTGGTTTGCCTTCTACTTTTGGTTTACCAAAAATGTGACTTTTGCCAAACCCATGTTGTCCATAGTCCCACATCCCTGGATAGAAGTGCGGGGCACCAACGTAGCTTCCTGTATGTTGAACGTGCGATGTAAATGGAACAAAATGAGGGTGTGCTACGTACGTGTCATGTGCATGAAGAATTGGTTGGTGGACCATCGGCGATGGCTGGTGAAAAATCACAGGGGGCTGCCGATAAATAACTGGTGGCCTGTGAACCACCACTGAAGGCTGATGAAAAACTACAGAGGGTCTGTGAATAACGATGTCGGGTCTGTGTACGATAACATCTGGTTTATCGTAAATTTCCGGCGGTGGATGATAAATTAGGGCAGGTCGATGCATAACAACAACGTTCTTTTTCTTTCCGCGTGTGTCCTTTCCAGTTTGATTTTTTAATGTGATCTCCTCCTCTATTTCCTTTGTTTCTTTCTCAAGAGTTCTCCGACTTCCGTCGGCGTTTTCTTTGTGTTTCGCTCTATCATGCATTTGCTTGATGTCTGTCTTTTCCTCTTCCTCTTGGTCTTTATTTGATCGTTTCACTTTATCTTTATTTGCTGACTTGTGCTTCTTCGAGGAGGTATCTTTTGTTGCAGGTACCTTTGATTTTCCATACGCTAATCCATATGGATGTGGTTGACTCCACCCATAGTTCCAGCCTCCTGGGTAGTAGTGAGGGCTGCCAACGTATGTGGATGTGTGTTGTATGTAAGAAGAATGTGGTACCGGAACAGTATGGGCAACATAAGTATCATGTGCGTGCATTATACGTTGATTTACCAAAGGAGGGGGCTGATGAAATATTACCGTAGGGGGACGATAGACGATGGCAGGTCTGTGGACAACAACTGATGGTTGATGATAAACAATCGAAGGGCGATGTATAATGATATCCGGTCTATGAACGATAACGTCCGGTCTGTCGTATATCTCAGGTGGGGGGTGGTATATCATTGCTGGTCTATTGATAATAACCTTGTTCTTTTTGTGACCAGGAGAAGTGTGCGATGAGCTTGAAGCATTAGTTATGTTAGCTGCCTTGTTGTGATCCGCATCCATTGTGGACGCTCTCTTTGATTTTCCTTTAGCTTTGAATTTGCTTGCATGACTGCTGCTCGTAGTCTTGTCGCTGGACTTTTCAACCTTTGATTTGCCAAAAGCGTTCCCCACATATCCACCAATAAAAGGCTGATTAAAAAAATGTGGTGCTCCAACGTACGTTCCTGAATGCTCTACATGTGAGGTGTAAGGCACAGGAACGTGATGAGCCAGGTAAGTATCGTGTGTGTGTAAAACTGGTTGGTGAACCATTGGCGGGGGCTGATGGAAAACAACCGGGGGCTGGCGATAAATTATCGGAGGCCTGTGAACAACAACTGAAGGCTGATGATACACGATCGATGGTCGATGTATAATGATGTCCGGGCGGTGCACTATAACATCTGGTCGATCGTAGACTTCCGGTGGAGGATGGTAAATCATTGGAGGTCTATGGACAAAGACAGTGTTCTTTTTCTGTCCTTTCTTAATGGTTGTCTTTTCTTTATCTTGGCTTGCTTCAGGTTTATGGACTCTGTGTTTTTTATCATAATCTTTCAATCCTGTGTGGCTATCGCCTTCTATTTTGGACTTTCCGAATGCATATCTCATAGGGTGAAAGAAATGTCCGCTGTGTACACGATAAATTTGTGCTGGCTGATGAAGTATTATAGGGGGTCTGTGTATAATAACTGGAGGTCTGTGTACGACAACAGGGGCCCTGTGTATGAGGATGGGCGGACGATGCACAACCATCGGAGGCTGGTGCATTACCACAGGTGGCTTGTCAAAGACGTCAGGTGGTGGATGGTACACAATCGGTGGCTGGTGAACTACTAGGTCGACATTTTGTTTCTTTGATCCCTTCTTAGCAGTCTTTTCGTTTTGTGGATTAGTGGAAGTATCTCGCTTTTCTTCAGCTTTTGCGTTGTTGTTACTTTTGGCACCCAAACCATTTTCGCTTTTGGCGGTAGAGGAGTCTTTCCCAGCCGTCGTTCGCTCAATATCAGACTTTCCATATGACTGGCCTGGGACAACAGGTCCGAAGTAGCTCGCACTGGGATGTACGTATGATGACGTTGGAACCATGACATGCTGGAGATGAGGTGAAATCAACTCATGTGAGCGAATTATTGGGGTGTGGACAATTGAAGGAGGGTTGTGAAAGACCACGGGTGGTTGATGGTAGACAATTGGAGGATGGTGAACTACTGTCGGGGGCTGCTGAAACATTAGTGCTGGTCTGTGATATACAAGGGGTGGTAGGTGCATCAATATATCTGGCCGACGATAAACTTGCGGTGGTGGACGATAAATAAGAGGAGGTCGATGGATAATTACTATGTGTTTACGATGTCCTAAATGCGCAAAGGAGCTGATAGGTCGAAAATGGTAATGACGCTTACTTCCACGATGGTGATCACCATGGTGATGGTGATGGTGATGGTGATGGTGGTGGTGATGATGATGATGATGGAAGCTGCGCTTGTTTAGCTCAAGTGATCTTCGTCTGCGGCTTTCTTTATTCCTCGTTTTTGATTTAATTTTGTCGTTCTTTTTAGTTTTCGCACTCTTATGATTTTCAACCTCTGATCGTCCAAAGGCATTTCCATAGGAAGCTGGGGACGGTGTGTACCCGAAACCTCTAAAGCCAGGATAAGCAGAACCACTCTGATAACCGTATCCAGGTATCCTCGCAGTTGCCAGTGGATGTACACTCGACACGCTTGCTGGTAATCCCCATCCGTAACTGCCATGTCCCGGGTAGTATTGAGGTGCTCCTACGTGCCCTGGTAATCCCCATCCGTAGCTGTTATGCCCCGGGTAGTATTGGGGTGCTCCTACGTATGTTGCTGAGTGCGAAACGTGGCTCGCTTCTGGCTGATACACTGGATGTGCTACGTACGTATCGTGGGCATGATATACTGGCTGATTGACCATCGGAGGAGGTTGATGAAATACAACAGGTGGCTGTTGATAAACCACCGGTGCCCTGTGGACAACTACAGATGGCTGGTGGTACACAACGGAAGGTCGGTGGATTATTATGTCAGGTCTGTGTACTATAACATCTGGCTGGTCATAGATCTCAGGGGGTGGGTGATAAATCAAAGGTGGTCGTGCAACGACAACTTTATTCTTTCTCTCACCTTTTCTCTGCTTGCTTTCCTGCTTGACAGGTGTTTTGCTCTTTCGTTGCTTTTCACTTTTGGTACTACTTTCCATGTCTGTGGAACGTTTTGAATGTTTGTTGTGCATCCCATGACTGACCTTTGAATCTTTTTTGCTTTGTGGCTTGGAGACTTCAGCTCTTCGCGACCAACCCGTTGGGTTAAACGAAGGAAGCACATGACCCATATGACTATGAAGTATATTTCCAGGGTAGTTGCTTATTCCGCCATGAGGTACACCAACGTAATGACCAGCGTCGTTTACAATAGAACCCATATGAGATGCAAACGCCATTGGATGTAGGACAAAGCTATCATGTGAATAGAGTAATGGCTGATTAACGGCTGGAGCGGGTTGGTGGAATACAATGGGTGGTTGATGGTAAACTACAGCTGGTCGGTGAACAACAACAGGCGGTTGATGATAAACAATTGGTGGTCTGTGGATGAGAATTGGTGCTCTGTGTACAACAATGTCTGGTCTGTGATACACCTCCGGTGGGGGATGGTAGATAATCGGAGGTCTGTTAACGACTACGTCCTTCTTCTTTTTGTGCCCATCTCTTCTCTTCTTGTGATGCTCGTCTTCCTTAGTATGTTTTGTTGACTTCTTGTCTGCAACAGAGCGTTTTGACGGGTTAGCACTTTGCCGATGGAGATCCTTGACATTAGCATCTTTAAGCAATCTGTCAGAGTGTGACGTTTTGTCATTGTCGTGATCAGTATGGTGACCTTCTAGTCGTGCAACAGTAGATTTCCCAAAGCCGCAACCTGGGCAAGTCATATGAATCATGTGCATTGGATAATGATGAATCAGATGGGAATGGTGAACTATCATTTGAGGTCCCCTGTGGATAATGATTGGCGGACGATGGAAGAGAATCGGGTGATGATGTATTATATATGGACGGCGATGAATGATTATAGATGGCCGGTGAAACACTAATGGCGGTCGATGAACTATAATTGGTGGCCTGTGAATGAGAACTGGCTGGCGATGAATTATGATTGGGGGTCGGTGAACGAGAATCGGCGGCCTGTGAAAGACGATGGGGTGGCGGTGAACTATTATGTCCGGTCTGTGAACAACTATGGAAGGCCGATGAATCATATGGCTTGGTGGATGATACAGTATTGGCGGTCTATGAATTATTAGTAGTGTCTTTTTGGTGCTATTGCTGTTTTTGTTTGCATTTTCGTCCGGTGTAGAGGATTTTTCAGTTTCGTCACTACTACGTTTAAACATAGGATATGGAAGCTCACCTTCAAACGCTGTCCATGGTTTTGCTACGGCTCTCTGAATCCTGGCACCAGCACCCATGTTAAGCGCAGAGACGCCTATAGATCGCTCAGGTCTGGTCGCATCATGAGAAGCTCCTTCCTGACTGTTAGAGTAATCTGGATGGTAAACATGAGACAGAGAATTTAGAAGACTTCTTTGTATTCTCGCTTCAGCTCCAAGAGGGCTCCTCTCAGTAATGTCATCCAACTGATTTCTGGTCACAGATCCAAATATTGCTCTCCTTATTCTCTTTTCTGCACCAAGTCTTTCCTTACCTTGCATTACGCCAAATGCATCTCTCGATATTCTATGTCTTAAGTTCTCCGGTTGCCCCTTTTCTTCCGTTGTTGTTTCCTTGTCTGCGTTTATTGTCTTGTTCTTATCTCCGCGATCCACACTTTTTATCTCGTTTCTGCGGGATCCTCTTACGGGAACGTGAGATTTACCGAATGCCCCAGTGCCTATACCGTGCATAAATATCTCTTCGTGAGGGACCCCTCTGTACGTAGCAACGTGGTGTACATGTGATGCATACGGGACTACTACAGGTTTTGTAACCCAAGTATCATGAGAATGAAGAACTGGCTGATGAACCATCGGTGGAGGCTGGTGGAAAACGATAGGTGGCTGATGATATACAATAGCTGGACGATGAACCACAACTGGTGGTTGATGGTACACTATCGGTGCGCGGTAGAGTACTATCGGGGCTCGGTGAACTACAATATCAGGTCGATGATAGACCTCCGGCGGTGGATGGTAGATAATTGGCGGCCGATGTATGACTACAGAGTTCTTTTTGTTTGCTTTTTCCGTTACCTCCTTTGCCTTATGGTAAATAATGTTGTTGTTTTTATGAAGCTTCGTGCCCGTTTCTGTTTTATCCTTGCTTCTTGTTAGAATTTTATGTTTTGGTCTTGCGTGATGATTCTTTGTTACTTTTTTGCTCTTAACATTATTTCTCGTCTCACCTTCCTCTTCTTTGTAATCCTTCTGTTTAGGTACTTTGGATTTCCCATATGCCATGTAGTGAAGGGCACCGCCAGGTCCATGATAGTATGCGTGCGGTATTTTATAGATGTGCCCAACATGATGCAGTCTCGACCCAAATAGTCTGACCGCTGGGCTGTGCACGTAAGTGTCATGTGACCGATAAACTGGTTGATGTACCACTGGTGGAGGCTGATGAAATATTAGCGGTGGCTGGTGATAGACGATAGCTGGCCGGTGTACAATTACAGGAGGCTGATGATAAACTATTGGAGCGCGATGGACAACAATAGGAGCTCGGTGAACTACAATATCTGGGCGGTGGTATATTTCAGGCGGTGGATGGTAAATAACTGGAGGACGTCTCACAATAACTGCATTTTTCTTCTTTCCCTTCTGATTGGTTGTCTTTGTTGTTTTGAGATTTAATGTGCTGTTTTGCTTGGTTTCTTGGGTCATTGTTTTTCTCTTCTGGAAAGAATCTGTATCTGTTTTTGTTGAATTATTCTCGCCGGTTATTTTGTTTCGTTCATATGCATGTTCATCCTCGTGGTGCGTATGCTTTAAAATTCTTGATTTGTAAAAGCCGTGTGATCCCTCGAAATGATGAACGGTATAGGCATCAGGAACCCCAACGTACGTGTGATGATGCATTACGCGTGAAGAGAAAGGTATCACTACAGGCTTTGATATCCACGTATCGTGAGACTTTAATACTGGCTGATGGACCATTGGTGGAGGTTGATGGAATATTAATGGGGGCTGATGATACACTATAGCAGGACGATGAACAACCACTGGTGGTTGGTGATAGAATATTGGCGCACGGTGGATCATAATTGGTGGTCGATGAACAACTATAATAGGTCGGTGGTAAATCTCCGGGGGTGGATGATAAATTATTGGAGGCCTATGGACTAAAACAGTGTTCTTTTTCCCGGCTTTTTCACTTGACTCATTTCTCGCCTTGTTGTTTTGCTCATTCAGGGAGGGTTTCTTAGAGGTGAGTTCCGCTGAACCAGTACTCTTTGAGGTCGTTGTGTTGCCTTCAGATGGCCTTTTTTCTATTTCAGATCTCTTGCCGATAGGTCCCCTTCCAAATAGTGGATTACCGTAATTTGTAATAACGTTAGGCACGCCCACGTAATGTCCAAAGTCGCGAACAACAGATCCATGATGTGTAGCAAAGAAGGTAGGGTGTACTGTGAAAGAGTCATGTGAATACAGCAACGGCTGGCTAACCGCCGGTGGTGGCTGATGAAAAACAATCGGCGGCTGATGATACACAACGGCTGGGCGATGAACAATGACTGGCGGCTGATGATAGATGATGGGTGGCCTGTGAATTACGAGAGGAGGGCGATGTACTACTATGTCTGGCCTGTGGTAAATTTCTGGAGGTGGATGATAAATAATTGGTGGTCGATTGACAACGACATCTTTCTTTTTCTTGTTTTCTGTACCGTTCTTGGAGTCATCGGAGTTCCGTTTAACTTTTTGTTTCCAAATTCTATTAAGAGGTGTACTATACTGTGATCTAGTGTCCCTTTTACTTATGGCACCTTTATTCATGTCCGTGTAGCTAAGCTTTTGTCTGGCGCCGTCGCTTGACGAAATAAAAGCATATGCATCTTCGGTATCTCTTTTGTTTAAGGGGCTTCTCTTCCATAGGGATGTAAAGTAAGCCATATAATCGCCAAGACTGTTACGTTTTGTTTTCTTCTTGTGGTTGTCTGAATGCTTAAGGCCCTTCGCCTGAGTACTACTTCTATGAGGCACATGACCTTTTCTGAAAGAGCAGTGACCGCCATGACAATCGTCACCGTAAGCTCCAGAAAACACGTGATTTGGTATCCCGTAATAGGTCTTCTCATGCGAAACTGTCGAAGCTGTGTGGAAGACAACAGGCTTTGTCACCCACGTGTCGTGAGAGTGCAAGATTGGCTGATGCACCATCGGTGGGGGTTGATGGAATACAATGGGTGGTTGATGATAAATGATTGCTGGCCGATGAACAACAACAGGAGGCTGATGGTAGATGATAGGTGGTCGGTGGAGCATTATGGGAGCACGGTGAACCACGATATCAGGGCGATGATAGATTTCAGGGGGCGGGTGATAGATTATTGGTGGACGATGCATCACAATTTCGTTTTTTCTCTTCCCCTTTTCGTCTTTTGCGTGTTGGGCATGAAGAGACGATGCAGCGTGTTTATGATCAGTTTTTCCTTCAGGTTTTGATGATTCTTGGTCGGCCGGAAGGGATTTCGTACTTCGACGGAACTTGCGTTTTCCCGGTGACTTTGATGAAGCTGCGTTTATTCCGTGATAGCGTTTAAGCGTTTTTTCCCACTTTTTAAGGTTTACGCCTCCTTTTTTACCATGTTTAGTTGCTTTCCTCTTTTCAGGGTTTTCGCTTAAATTCTCCGTTTTTGATTCTAACGTTTTCTCGTGCGAATGTTCTGTCTTTGTCATGTTCTTACTTTTCGTTCCCGAGAGAATAGCAGTCTTTTTGAAGGCCCTTCGTGGTGCCTCTGACGGCCTATTTCTGGTTCCAAGTGCCCTGGAAATACCAGCTTGCTCTGCATTGGGCATTTCTTCTAACGCACCTTCTTGTAAGCCTCCAATGGTACCCATTTGTCCTAACGGATTGAGGCCAATTGCGCCCATGCTATTCATTTCGTTCATTCCGTTCATCCCGTTAAAAGCATTGTTTATCTCATTCATTCCGTTTAAATTGTTTAGGCCCTCAATCCCGTTCATAGCAAAATTCGGTCCGTTCATTCCTTCAAGCAAGCCAGGAGGAGGATTTCCCTCCACGTTGATAGGTGGTGGCATCGGTGTTATTATATTCTGCCGCTGAGTAAAGGACTGGCCTAGTCCCAATGGTAACTGAGGCATTGTTCCTTCTTCTGGCGGTACTCCCATTTGAGGTGGAGCATTTATGCCACTTGATATGGGAATATTGTTGTAAAACTGCCGCCTATATGGCCGGTTCATATGCCTGAAACGCCGCTTGTGCCTTCGTCGCCGACGGTATCTTGAAACGTCATCCGGCTCCTCCAAACGAGATCTTTCGTACAAATCAGAATCATGGAAATGGTGTCGATGCCTGTGTGGGTACCAGTAATGCAGGCGACGACGATAGAAAGGTGCTTCGTCGTAAAAATTCTCATAGCCACGCCTCTCTAGGAAGGGTGAATATGGATTGAAGAAATGGCGACGATGGAAATGTCCGAACGATCTCCGCATACCAGGAAACCAATGGTGGTGGGGGTGGTAAGGAGGATAATGATAATGAGGGAAGTAAGATCGCTCCTGTGATCCCGCCCCAGAATGCGAACCAGGGCGTGAAACCACCTGTAATGAAGCAGGTTTGGCTTTAACTTTGACTCCTGCAGAATTTGCGTTTATTTCAAGATCAGCAGATTTGTCGTCTACTTGAAAATGTCCAACTTCCGGCCCATTGGATGGTTTAGGCTCATTGTCTCGCTCTGCGTAGGTGTCAAGTTCAGGTGCTCCGCGAGTTTGAGTTGTTACTATTTCTGACCCGCTGTTTCCTAGTGCATCTCGCACCGGGCCTACCGGTGCGCTTTGAACTTGAGGTGCTGTGGCTGTTAGGCTGCTTTCCTGAGATGACATTCCAGGTTTAACGGATGGGCTGTTTTCTGGAGAAGCTATCGCGTTCTGACTGGCTGAGGTACTCGTTACCGGTGGTGGAGTTTTTATTGCTTTACTTTTACTTTCATTGGCGTCCTCTTGTTGCTTGTTGCTTGGTTTAGTTAAAGCCTGACCAGAACGAGCCTGATTCTTTTCCAGTTGTAGAGAAAGGCTTGACGAATTAGCATTGCTTTTGTCATTAGGGATATTTTCAAGCTTGTTGACTTTGCCTACATTGTTTGCAACACTTCGAACTTGCGCATTTTCATCTGCAGACGGCTTGTTTTCCCCAACACTTTGGCTATTTGTGTTTTGATCGGCCGCTTCTTTATTTTGACTGTCTTTACTAGCAACAACTTCATCCTGCGATGACGAAGCACTGTTCCCATTTGTCGCTTCTTTGTTCTGTTTATCAATCATGTTTTCATTACTCGGCAAAATGTCTTCATTCTGGTGTTCTTCATTTATTTTATTATCATTTTCCTTTAATTCCTGTTTCGCACCAGAGCTATCGTCAGACACTCTCTTTTCTCCTCCACCGAAACAGCAGATGATTCGCTTTCAGGCTGGTCGACTTTCGACCGAACGATTTGTGCACTGTTCAAGTGTGAAAAGTCAACATTAGGATCCGACGTCAAAGGCTGTATTGGTGTTTCAATACCTTGTCTTTTCCCAGGCGTGATACTTAACATTTTCTGCCCCTTACTGTCCGTCTGCTCATCCTCCACTTCCAGCGGACTTCTCTTATAGTGGCCATTTTTATAGTTTACAAGTTCTGGCCAATCTCCTTCATAGATAATGTTACCTGCTGTATTTGGTCTCAAAGAATCCGGTTTCCGGTGCGGTTTTGCTTCTACCGGACAATGGTTTCGTAGGAAAAGTAGTAAAAAACAAAATATTAAAGTCGCCAGAATATTTGGCGGCGACCGGCCAAACATTATGTCGCCTTTCAGTACATTAGACTTTCCAAGGAAGTGAGCGCGTTCTTTGGAACCATTATTTCGTTATTACATCACAGGCCATTTCTTGCGCCGGTTTGTGAACAGGAAAGGATGATATAAGATAAGCGGAATTTGAATTAAGTCGTCTTATCTCATGAATTCAGTGAATCCAAACGAAAGCCACCCGTTAGCTCCCAATCAAAAGTACACTTCATGACAGGTTAATTTGCTACGGTAATTATGTTTTCTCTCTGTGAATGGTACGTTTGTGATTTGGGGTGTAGAAAATACTGGTGTTATCTCACATTCAGTGAACATTCGACAGTGTCAGGATCGAACCTTTTTATGATACATCTTTTAAGCAACCTATTTTATTGAACAATTAAACAAGACGCGATAATTAGGGTAAAGTGTCGCCCATCTGTTTTACAATTGCCGCCGTTATTATATATTGGGAGTTAAGTATTAAGCTTAGAAGCAATACAAATCTCGGTCATTAAGTACGACAAATGTAGTTTAGAACTTACACCAAAAACCGTGTTTGTTTCTATACCCTGTGAATTTAATGCAGATTATATAAACAAAATATTAAGCCGTAGGGCAAGTAAGGAAGACAAAACAAATTTTTCAGTTTCTTGAAAAGTGACGCTTTAGTGATCACGATACGTTTTGCGTCTAGTTGTTTCCAAGTTAACCCCCGACAACAATTTTGCCAGTATTCCCCTAGGGACTATCAGACGAGAAAGAGACAGAACGGATTGCTATACTTTTATTATAGTGGAGAGGTAAGGTTTTCTCATCGAAAAATATATTGATTACAGTCGGAAGAAAAATGCATACAAAATTTACCGGAAAATTGTTTGACCCGGAAGAAAAGTGGTAGGAGGCAATCTGAAGAGTCTTATTGCAAGACAATATATGCAACTTGGCAAAAAATAAGCGGAGACTATCAATGGCAGATTTGTTTTCCTTTCTTTAAGTGAACTTTATTTTGAACGACTCCAGTTTTGTAGAAAGACAATCACCCGCTCCCTCTACAGGTGACCATGTTTTCCATCTTTATCACCCTAAACAAGCAGTTGTCGAGATCTTTAAAACAGGAGCTATCGAGTAGTCCTTATCTTTTAAATAAATATAAACTATTTGGAAAAGGCCTACCGAAGGCAATTGCACTCAAATCTCAAAGCTATTTACTCTCGATCCTTAAAACCCTCTTAGCGTTAAAGATTAAAAAGTGACCTAGAAGAATCACAGTTTTTAAATAATTAGATAAATAACAAAGTTTTAACGGTCATTTGAATCCACCTGTGTCGGTAATTGTTCTGGCAAATAAAATAGAATAGAATTTTTACATATCTAGAAACTTTGTCGTGTTTGTTTGTTTGTTATTATAATTTCTTTTACACTGATGAACTTGTTTGTAGCCAAAAAAGACCTATATACCGTGTTTGTTTTCTCCATCGACAACGGAAAATGGAAAACTGTAAATTTACAAATGTGTATGATGATAATGATGACGATGACGGCTATGGTGATGGTGCCTATGAGTATCGAAGTTCAAATTTGATTTACATGCAGGTTAAAATTAAGCAATAGAAAGCGTTTTCGGGGTTTGTATCGCCTGACATAAACACGAGAGGGGTTGAGAGAATTCGAGACAGATATGCAAACCCGAGACAAAGTCGAGGATTTGTATAACTGTCGAGAATTCTCCCAACGCCTCGAGTGTTTATATCAGGCTATGCAAACATAGGAAACAAGTTTTCTATTGCTTTTAACAAATAACTTTCCCGAGAAAAAACGCAGAAAGAAATTCTTACCAGTCGCAAAGTCTTGTACACGAAGTCTTGCACGCGTAATCAGGTCTTGTTTTCCAAAAGGATGCTTTCCAAAATACGGATTTTTCTCACTTAAAATGTCAGCTTTAAACGAAACAAAAATTGACACATCGTCTTTGCAACGATTTTCCAAGTTTCAGCCTACGAAGGAATGGGTAAATTAAGTAAACTTGTCGAGTTTTGAACTCGAAAACTTTTTCAAATTCGTGCTTGCGTGATAAGCGCGCGAAAAGCAAAACATTTGGACGCCACAACCATGTTTACATACTCTCACGCAAACACTCCTCTCGGCCAATCAGAGCGCGCCCACTATCTCAGTTATTTTATAATATTGGATAGCAAATCGTTGCTTGCAGAGGCGTAGCCAGCCCATAGACCTGTATGCCTGGGCCTACAAATTTTTGGTTTGATCACTCTACCGCTTGTAATAAATTATGCGTTGTTGGGGTGAGGCAAAAAGCTCAAAGCTTAAAAGAGCTCAAACTGATGGTGAGGTCAGTGCATACTTGTAATGCGTGAAGTTTTCAGGATATGTGGTAATCAAAGTCATGCAGGCCTACAACTAGTCGAAAAGCTGGCCACGCCCCTGGCTTGCAGGGTGTGCCGTGGTTATTCACAAGGTTGCCTCATATTCATTATTCCGTTTTTTCGTAGCCAATAAGCTTGGACATTTTACGCGGTTTGTTAAATATTCTGATGAAATATATGGCGTTTGGACTTTTGTGCAGACTCGTTTTTCGCTCGATAACAGGCGTACTGTTTCACGAGTTTTGTGTGTATTGGTATTTCAAATTACTGCTTAATACGCTTTACTATAATGCGTGTATAATCTTTATATATAAGGTAAATGACGTCGCGATTGAATAATAGAATATCTGTTTGAAGTACAGGGTGTTGGTATAGCGCTGGTAAAGAAACGGTGTGGCATATACGAAAGCATGGAGCGATGTACTTATGCGTTAGATTTAGGCCTGTGACTAAAATAAGTTGTTTCAAATTTCATTTCTAGGCTTGGTAATGCTATCTCTTTTTGTACTTGTAAAGTCTTAAAATACTCAAGTTTAGCTGTTGCGTGACTGCATGTAGATAACTTGGAGAACGCAAGTCAATAGTCATAGATGGTGAGAACATTTATTTTTTAAGAGTGCAAAGATCATAGCTCTTACCATTTCTAACGATCTGACATGGAATGCCCATATAACTAAGGAATTTAGAAAGCATCTCATTAAGTTAAAAGTGTCAGCTTGTAAAGGTCATGTTTTTGCGTTTTAGTCATGTATACACTCCATCATAGACTTAACGTAGCTCTAGTATTTCACCATGGTCTACCTAACTATTTATCGCATGAGTTAGAGCACATCTAGAGAAGAGCGCTAGCAATTGTTATTTGCCCATGTAAGGAGCACTATAACACACTATGGCTGTGTTCACACTCTACGGGATAGAGTTTGCGCCGGCACGAAAATCATACCGGATAGGGCTTCTGTTCACACACGAGAACGATGTCTGCCGCTATTTCTTTGTGGGCTCGCCGATCTCAAAAGTGGAACGTCACATATCGGATAGTTTCTGTGCCAAACTTTGGTGCAGTGTGAACACCTAGGCAAACCGTCGCTGAAGTGAATAACTAGGAGCGATGACCGGAGAGAACTGAAACGGAAGTAAAAATTCATGAGTGAGGACTGGAATTTAGTGCACCAAGCCCTCACGGCCAACCACGCCGGCGATATGTTGGACGTGTGTGATCGACTGGCTCCAGTCCCGGGCCGTTACTGTTCACAAAATGCCGGATAACGTAGCCTAAGAAGGCTAGGCCTTTCCACAATAGCACAACATAGTAAGCGTAAGCAAAGAAGGCTTTTTCTCCCAGTTTTTCTTCAAGATCCACTTGTGCACGTTTAGTGTCCCACGTTATTAGGTTTAAGAATGTTTTGTTGATGGCTTTATTTCAAGAAGCTATATTTTACTAGATTAGTGTTTCTTATTGTAGCTTACATGATACCTTTACATTCGATATTAATAGTGTATATGTTGTGGTTCAATTATATCGTTTGTTAAAGTTTTGATTCTTCTTTGTTTTAAACTCGGTATTATAGATTACCATACCCAAAGACAAAGGAAAATATTCGTTTAGATTTCATTACAGGTATTATTTAATATGTATTACACAAATTCAGCCACGTAAGGCTGTGCCGTGTTTTATTAAAGTTTATATCTGGCCATGTAAGGTATAAAATCGTAGGAACTGAACTTCCTTGACATAATTTTCTAGAATGGCATAATAGTTAAGAGACAAAGAAACTGATCCCGCACCATGTTGAATGTTGTTCCCTAAATCAGCCAAAATGTGCATTTAAAATATTTTTCTCATGATCAATTTTCCGCGCAGACTCGAGATCGTCATTTTTTGCGTAATAATACATTTAATCTTGCTTCTTCACAAAAGATTTTTTAGCCAGGGCAAGTCGCACAAAATCAAATCAGATCGCATTTGAGCGACTCGTTGTGGTGAAAAAATTCTGTTACTGGGACGAAGATGTTAAAAGTTTTAAACTCTTCAGTACATACGAAGGTATCTGTCGCTTAGAAGTGTCGCCGCTGTTGGTTGCCACAAATTGTCAACCCTGCACCTGTGCGCACCGCGATATGCCGTCTAGTGTGTTTCAACCTAACGGAGCACCTAAGCAAGCGAAAAAATAAACCGCCCTGCTTAGAAGGACTCTTTAAAATAAAATTGAGTCCAGCTACTCTTAAAATTATCCCGGTTAAACTCCAGGCAAAGTTTGAAAAACATTTGACCTGGTTATTGGCAAACTACTCCCGTGTCAACTTGCTAAGTGCGGCCACAACCACAAGTATCAACACCAGTTAGCAAAATGCCCTATTTTGTGGGTCCTAGGTTGTTAACCCTTTAAGTCCCAATAGTAACGGACAACAATTTTCTCCTAACGATGTCCATACATTGTTAAAAGATAAAGTTATGAGAATTAGTAAAATGATCACCAAAGAGAAAATGCCTTAATTTTTTATCAAATTCTCTCAACTAATTCTTAAAGAAAATGTATGGAGATCAAGTTTGGAGAATTTGCATGTGGATGTTGGGGCTTAAACGGTTAATATGTCGTCTACATACGTGAGGTTCTTGCAATCAAACGCGTTATTGACCTTTTAAGCACCGAACATTTTTTCTTCTCTCATCATATCTGAATTATATTTTCTAATACCTAGGTCAAGCTTGCAAAGTATATGAAACTTTTAATGATCATAATAAAGATTTAAAATATCATTAAAGTTATAAATGGGTTTAGGCTTAACCAATTGATTTATTTTTTCAAATATTTCACCTATTGATCTACACCTGTCAGCCACTAAAACTAATGATTAAAAATGGTTCCATTCCAATGATAAATTAGCCTGTTCCAAGCGTTCAGATAGTGGAGAGCGGTACGAAGTAAAGAAAGCGATGAAAAGTAGAGGGAGACTGGGGAGAGAGGTGCGGGACACTTGTAAGAATTTTTAACAAAAGTGCGTTCCGGTATACCAGATCCTGGTATACCCTCTGATTGGTTGATTTTGACAGTTTTTGTCAACAGTGGAGCGTCTTCGATCACAGCGAGAAATGCGATATGGCGATGATGACAGACTCTACGTCCCGTCCAGAATTCGAACTCGCAACAAACACAGAGCTGAGTGACTTTCCAAACGTGGAGGCTAAACGCGAAGAGCAAAGGAACTGTTTAAAACACGTAGTTGGCAGGATAGATGTCTTCGCAATTTCACCGACTGGCTTTGGACAAAGACTTATTTTCCAGCTTTTTCCTCGAATAAAGCGTGCGTTGGAATGAAGGCAGGATAGAATGCCATTTACGATTGTTGTGGTAACTCCGTTAATTGCCATCATGAAAGACCTAGTGGAACATTTGAACAAAGTCGGAGTAGTGGCGACAATGATGGGAGAAGATGTGGATGAAGCCGTTAAAAGTGGAAGCTGTGAAATTTGTATGATCCTTAAAAATTCACTCAAAGGCGTACTGCAGTCACAAATCGTGGTTGTCTAAGAAATGGACAAAAGGACTTCAAAGGAAAGCGTGGAAAGCAAGTTGCAGCTATCGCTATTGACGAGGTCCACTCAATCATCGAATAGTAAATTTTCCCTTCGCTTGTTGGGCATTTTCATTGCTCGAGTTAACGATCTGTATTGAAACGGCTTTCTATCGAAATGAGCGATATTTGTTTGTCACTTGATTCATAATTTTTTTGTCACGTACACGCTGAATCATGTTTTAAAGCCGTAAATAAATTACTTATCCCGCTCTCTAGTCTGAAAGTCTTACATTAGGTTTTTAGTAAGATTATGTACACATAATATTAATTTTGATGTGAGAAATTTTGATTTATTCCTAAGAAAAATAATAAATGTATGGGGCTGTAACATCAGTCTTAATTGACAAGTGAAGACCACCTACAGCTGACGCTGTCTGAGTGGGCGGATGAGTATATTTAAAACAAATCTAACAGGCGTTCCCTTTCTCACCTCTCCCCCTCCCTCGCTTTTATTTTTTCGCGCTCCTTTTTTCTTCGCATCGCTCCCCACTATCTGAACGCCTGGAACAGGCTAATGATAAATAATCATTGGAATGAGTCACAAATAAAATGCCCAACTGGTTTCCTCCTGAAAGTGAGGCAGGGGGAATAGCCTTGTTTTTGTTTTGCTTGTTTGAAATTATTTGAGTGAAGTGACTGTGAGCAAGCCTGCGCGGCTAAGTTCACTGTAAAATAAACATTTACCATTTACCGTCTATTTAAAAAGAGAACCTGAAATTAGTCTAAACAAATTAATTTGCTTTCCAGTGGAATACTTTAGAATCGGTAACAATGTTAACACCGGACCTGTCCTGTTTGCGGGTGCTATGTTGTTTAACATGTCGTCTGTTTAAGGTACACATACACATTCTAAACAGTATCAAGCCACCAATCTAACACCTTATTGACCACTGTGAATTTGGTTTTCTTTCTTTTTTATCAAATCTGAATTATCTTTTGTAATAACTATGTAGCTTGGAAAATATATGAGACTAAAAAAAACCATGAGTTTGAGTAGTGTTCATAATTAAAATTTAAAAGTTATAGATGTATTTAGGCTCAAACAATTGATATATTTTTACACTTGTCGGCCACTAAAATTAGTGGAGGATAATAATTAAAATATTATCGGACTGATTAAAAAAAATCTTGTTGATAGCCCAGCCTGGGGTCGATAGTTGCTTGATTATTTAAAAATAAGTATACTGCATAAAGTTGTAACAGGACCAACGATGAGACGGACCACGGATCCTTAGGGTTGTAAGCAAGTCATTTTCTGCGGCCACAATTCTGCCACTGTTCCACTGATTTACACTTGGTCCTTCCGTTCATCTCAGTTTACGTGATTGTAGGACTGCCACCGTATATTGCAAACAACAGGAGCGCTTCAGTACGCCAAAAAAAGCCGCAACAATTTTAACAAAGAAAAATCGTCCATCCTTGCCATTCAAGCAGGCGACCAAATCAAAATAAATCAAATTAAATTATTAACGAACGCACAACAAATTTGCAGGATGTCGAGGGAAATAAGTATCGTCGCTTTTTCGTCTCTACGCACATGCATATATAACAGTACTACTGCTTTTTCACCTCTCGATTTCTTGACATTTTCGACCTCCATTCCGTGCCATGTTTGTTCAGCTTGGTTGCCAACTGCAGAATTGTTTTAGGCGGTAAAGAATCTTTCGTTTAGTTTCCAATTTTTCCTTGATGTGGAATACCACTCTCAGAATTGCTACCGAAAACTATCATGCGCTCCGGTTATTATTTTTCTTCTCGTCTTTTACTGAAATACATGACTAAGCAGTGGATATGCTGAAAGGTCAAGCGAATACGAAGGATCTAAATCACCCAATTTTTTTCTTCTCAAGTTCCCCTACGGTGTCTATTTCCAGTGAGATAAATAGGTTAAAACAACTCTTTTACTGAATTGCCTTTTGTTCTGACGCCGTTCGATTGGGTTTGCCGTAGCGAGTTAAAAGTTATTCACGTATGTGCTGACCGTTGCAAACCAACACAAACATATTGTCTCAGTTGTTTATAGTATTAGGTTTTGAGCCGCGACTTTCATGATGCTTGTTTAAGAATGCAGCGTGTATACACGTTCCTCCGTAGACTTAACAGTGTTTTAGAAGGAGGGATAAAGGAAGGAAAACATGGCAATAAACAAACAAGCTCACCAATTAAAATATTAGGAATTTTGTTTAAAGAAAATCAAACACCTTCCTGATCAAACACTTTATAATTGAGTGAAAAAACTGCCACCAGCTACTAGCCGGTCAAATTTTGGTTAGTGGTTTCACGAAGTGTTTTTTTTTTTTTTTTAAGTTAAGTTAAGTGCTCATGCAAACAAATTCGGAAGGTTCTTCCGGCAACTTACAAAAGAGTCTTTGAACGTTTAGATCTACAAAGATAACATGTGAATGACTAACCCAATAATATTTAGCCTTGAATTATGTTTGAGGTACGTTAACGGTAACTTTGATCCTCAAAATTGTTATGGCTGTCAGCTAAGGTTTAACTTGCACAGATATGGCTGTGAAGAAACACGAACCCATATTTGATTCTAGAAGTTACCGCGACTTCTTTTTGATACTGACATTTAAAATGTTTTTGTCTTGAACAATTGGTTTATTTAGTCAAAATATGACCATTGTTCTACACTTTTCAGCAACTAAAGCTACTAATAGAGAATAATAGCATAATTGTGCTAAGATAGACAAAATAAACTCATCGACAATCGAATTTTTAGAACGTAATTTCTATTGTCATAGAGAAAAGTACATAAGACAGCCCCCCGATTTTTAGGTTTATGCAGTCACAATTCTGTCACTCTTTCATTCATATTAGCAGTCTCTACGTTCAGTTAACCATCGCAGGGCGCCACCATATATGGCAAAACACCAGAAGGCGCCTCTCTCGGAGAATAGAGCCATAACAATTTGAACAAAGCAAAATCGTCCTTCCTTGTTATTCTAGCAGGTGACCTAAATAAGTTATTAATGAAAGTAACAAAAATTATATTGCAGGAGATAAAGAAAAATAAGTATGGTAAAGTGACTTTCATATGTAAAATCTAGAAATTTGGCTTTATGAGAAAGTTTTATACTAAATATCAAGTCCCTCCTTTAAGTTAGGTTTAAATTTTGATCTCAGAAAAGGAATTCTTGTCTCTCTTTAATGTTTTATTTGCCACGTTATTTTCAATATTACAAAAGAATATTTAATAGCTTATGTAAAGGATCAAATAAGTATTTGCAAGACCAGTGCTATCTCAGCAAGGGCTTGGTTTGGTCTTTCGTGCCTCGCGAAGGACTATGGCTAAGCAACGACAAAATCACGCTATTCTTTTAATTTTTATAGTTATAGCAAGTCTTGTAGTGTTACATGCGAAGCCCCTGGCTCAAGACAATGAGGAAAAAGAGCGCTTAAAAAGAGAGGAACCCGAAGAGGACTCTCCTCCTGAAAGCTCTCCTGATGAACAGTCAGAGAAAGAAGGTGATAAAGCCTCGGAGGATAAACAAAACAAAGCCGACGATAACGAGGTAGACGAACCTGAAACACAACAGGTTGAAGAAAAAGAAAATGATGGCGATTCTGTTGAACAAAGCGCTAATGACAAATCGAGAGAGGTTGCAGATGAGTCAGTAGAAAGTGAGAAAGACAGTAAACAAAGAAGTTCGAAGAGATGGTTTCATCACGGTCTTGGGTTTGGGCCTTGGGGCTATCCAGGATTGGGTGGTTTACACGGCCTTGGATTTGGAGCTTTCTATCCCAGTGCAGCACCAGCAGTTGGTTATGGGCCCGGCTATGGGCCTGGCTATGGGCCCGGTTATGGTCTTGCTGGCTATGGTTTGGGATATGGAGGTCTTGCTTGGCCTGGGTCTTGGTATAAGTCTAACGTACCAAGAGGGCCACAAAACCAAGGTTCTTCTAAAAAGTTTGGAGTTGAACACCCTTGGGGGTACGGTTTAGGGGGATATTTTCCAGGTGGCTTAGGTGGCCCTTGGGGAGGGCTCTACGGAAGCCCATACGCCTATGGCATGGGGGCTTTTCCGGGTTATGGATATTTTCCTAACCCCGCCTTATTTGGTGGCGCTCTATTTCGTTCTGGCGTTCCAAAAAAATCTACTAGTAAAGACGGTAGCAGAAGAGAAAATATAGCGAAGAAGAGGTTTCTCGGTTATGGTGGTTACGCAGGCTATGGTCCATTTGCTGTTCCCGCAGGCTTTGGATATCCCGGATGGGCTAATTACGGACATCCTGGTCTTGGAGTCGGTGTGCCTGCTTTTGGCAGCTATAGCCCTTACTTAGGCTATGGCCCTTTTGGTTCGTGCTTTTATAAGTCTAAAGTCCCGAAAGGCAAAAGAAACAGGCGCAATACATCCGAAAAGGCAAACAAGAAATGCTGTGGAGGATGCGGTGATTCCTTCTTGGGCTGCGGTGGATACGGCGGCTGCGGTGGATGTGGCGGCTACGGTGGATTTGGAGGCTGTGGTGGACTTTACGGTGGGTATGGTGGATTGTATGGTGGATATGGTGGATTGCCTGGATTACTGGGATGGGGACATGGACTAGGGTATGGAGGATTTGGCAATGGTGGATGGGGATGGGGTGGATTCGGTTATCCTGCCCGTGGTTGGGGTTACGGTGGTTGTGGAGGATGGGGTCCAGGCTGTGGGTGTGGTTGTGGATTATACAAATCAAAGATTTCAGAAAACGATAAAACCAAGCAATCCCAAACAAAACCGAAGAGAGAAGCAGCCGAAGAAGAAACAGAAGAGGACAAAGCCACAGAACAAACACAAAAGAATGAAGAGTCAAGGGATGAAAAGAAGGAGAAAAGTAATTGTGGATGTACACCACAAACAGACAACGCGGCAAATAGCAAAGCTGAAAAGAGATGCGGTTGTGGAGGTCCAGGATTTGTGGGATTTCCTTTCTATGGAGGACTCGGAGGTTACGGTGGTTTGTTAGGCTATGGCGGATACGGATTTCCTTACCTGGGTGGCTGGGGTTATGGTGGACTAGGCACGTTAGGATTTGGTTACGGCAATGGATACGGTGGATATGGATTTCCCTGTGGAGGAACTACTGAGGTAGGTCATTTTGAAATCGATAGAATTGGACTAAAAGTACATTTAAACACGAAGGCGCACAATTAAAAAGGATGCGGTTTCACTTTCAACAAAAGATACAATTCTCTTCTTTGTTTGCTCACCCCAGTTTATTTGAGAATTGAGAAGATGGGTTTGCGCCACAGTATTCCGGCAGATGTAGTATCTTAGGCAATTAATATTCTATTCTTGTTTTTTGTCTTTCTACATCAGGAACAGTTGTAGAATTAAAATTCCAAAGAACTATTTATTTGTCGATTCGCTATCGTTTCGTTATCTGCTAATTGACAAATAAGTCCTGTCTTTTTTTTTTTCATGAAAAGCTTCCGTTTATATTGAGCCTTGTATTTTAATGTAAACAGTCCTGTAGCTCTTATGCCTGTTTGTGTTATACCCTAAAGTGTAGAAGCTAGTATTGTTCGCGACAAATTTCACGAACAGCAATGAGAATAAATGAAAAAGTGTGCAGGTAAATGATAGTGTTGGTTGATTTCTATTACCTTTTTCAACCTGCAATCGTGTTTTTATGTTTCTTTTTAATTATTATCATTATTATTATTATTGATTAAAGAGAGGTACAATATAAAGAAAATAACGCACTATCTATGCAACTCAATAGATGAATTGAATGCTACATTACGTAATGTACAATACTATGAAACGCTACTTGGGGTTAATAAATTAAAGAGTTGAAGCGATGGGTTATGTTCCATTAAAAGGAGGTTTTGCTTGACTTTGAAGGAAAAGTTATTTTTCCTAAGAATAATGTAATTAACTGAAATTCTGCATCACTACTATTCGGTTGCAAATGTCCACATACAATTTGTTTAATATCGAAACTAGAAAGAAAATGTGATGTTGAATTTACTCCAGAAGGAGATTTCTATAATCGCTAAATACAGTAATGTTTCAACAAATTGTTTTCTAAACAGCAAATAGAACTCCTTCTTACTGTTTAAGTTAATTACCTGAAATCGATTTTTGCACTTTTTCAAAAACAGATCCTAAATCCAGGTGGCTGTGGATACACTACTATGGGTGGATGTGGCGCATGCGCCACTTGCGGTAAGTCAAAGATTGCTAAAGGCAAAGAGGAATCAAAAGACAAAAGAAGTACTGAAGATAATAAGAAGCAGGAAACTAAGAGATGCGGCTGTGGTGGTTGTGGATGTGGATACGGTGGTTGTGGTGGATGTGGGGGATGTGGTTGTGGTGGATGTGGGGGATGTGGTTGCGGTGGATGTGGGGGGTGTGGCTGCGGTGGATGGGGTGGTCATGGAGACTGGTATGGTGACATAGGCCACGGTGACTGGTTTGGTGGTTGTGGTTGTGGTGGTGGTTGTGGTTGGTACGGCGGACATCACGGTGGTTGTGGATGTGGATGTGGCTGTGGCGACTGCGGGCTTGCTAGCTTGGGATATGGACATGGAGCGTGGGGAGGACATGGGTATGGTGGATGTGGACATGGTTGTGGATGTGGTGGCTGCGGTTGCGGGGGTGGTTGCGGAGGATGTGGCTGCGGCCTTTTTAGATCTAAACTTCCCAAAAAGGGAAAAGAAGAGCCAAAAGAATCCGCAGACAAGCCCCAAACCTCCCCAAACGAGAAAGTGACGCCTGAGACAGGCAAAAAGAACGAAAAAGCAAGTAAACGCTGTGGCTGCTGGGGAGGTTACGGAGGATATGATTTGGCCGGATGTGGAGGTTTCGGTGACTGGAACTGGGGAGGTTGTGGTGGTCCCTTAATAGGTTGGGGTGGTTATGGTGGGTTAGGAGGTTATGGAAGTTGGGGTGGCTTCGGACCTTGGGGTGGCTGTGGTGGCTGTCCAAGTTTTGGTAGTTGTGGATTCGGCTACGGCGGAGGGCCATCTTTTGCTGGACCTTGGACATACTTTAATGAAGGGTGCTGCAAATCTAACGTGGGATCGAAGGTGTCCAATGCTGATAGTGCTGGAGATGACAAATCTACAGGCAAAGACGCTGAACCATTGTCTATAAAACCTGCTCCGGCCGCTGCTGTTTCTGCTGCGCCTGCGGCTGCTGCTCATGCGCCTGAGCAACCAGCTTCAGGGCCTTCAAGTCCCCAAGCCGCAGGAAAAGGAAAGTTATCTAAGCGCTCTGGAATCGGATGTGGTGGTTTTGGAGGCTGTGGTGGTTGCGGAGGCTGTGGTGGTTTTGGAGGCTGCGGTGGTTGCGGAGGCTGTGGTGGTTTTGGAGGCTGTGGTGCTTTCGGAGGCTGTGGTGGTCCAGGATTTGGATATTGGGGTAATGGACTTCTGGGTCATGGGTTTGGAGGATTCCCAGGTGCTGGATGGGGATATCCTTACTATGGCTATGGCTATGGATACCCATACTGGTTCGCTCGGCAAAAAATTCCCCAGAAAAGTAAAGACGTGAAACCAAACACTCGTGAAGAGATTCCCTTAGCAGAGGATAATTCACAACGAAAGAAGCAAACTATTCACCTGGGATATGGATATGCCAGCGGTGACAATTATCGTCTGGGTTACGGAATGGGAGGAATGGGTGGTAAGTATCTATTTCAAGTGACACAATTAAACGTAATTTGTATTTCTCACCTTTTGGTTTCCTCTACTGGTTTTATTTAGGTCTAGCTGGTTATCATGGAGTAGGTGGCGTTACTGGCACCTCCGTCTACCGTTCCAGCATTCCAAAAGGAAACGAGAGAAGCTTCAAAAGATGGGGATGGGGACATGGAGGATACGGAGGACACGGATATGGTCACGGTCACGGAGGCTGGGGATATGCAGCACCTTATGGTCACCCTATAACTCATCCTGGATTTACTAGCATCGGATTTCCGGGTCATGCTTTAGCGAGCTTCGATGTCAAAAACAGGATTGCCCAAAAGCGAGGAAAGCAAAAGCGCCAGATCGTGGCGCCTTCTTTTGGTTCACCTTTAGCACCATTTACCATGCCCGCTGCTGTTCCAGCTCCTTTTCCATCTGCTGTAGCTCCATTGGCTCTTCCCGCTACCTACCATGCCCCACTGTTCACACCGGTTGCTCACCCAGTTGCTGCCATTCCATCGTTTTCCTCTCTACCAGCAGCTACTAGCATTCCAGCTGTTCCTGCCACTCTTCCAGTGGGATGTAAGAAGACAACATTAACATTAATTTCGTGTGTACATGCTTTTCGTTTGTGTCGCTTGGCAGATAGTATGGTAGATCATGACAAAGTTAGCAGTGCACCAAGTAGGTGAAGCAGTTTCACCGTTTCCTATTTGAAATACACGTCCCTACCAGTGACGGTTGCAGTTTTAGTCGTTCATGGCCATTTCCGAGTTGATCTCTGACATTGCAAAACTCATCTCGTGCGTCTCTTTACAGCTAAAGCAATAATATGGGACTTAAAAATCTTAATAAAGTACCAAGCTAAAAGTAAACTTATTTCACTGTTTGGAATCATTTGGTTTTTCTTTGTTTTATTTCAGTCCACTTGGGAGGGATTGCTCTCGGCCGTTCGAATATGCCGCAGGGTCAGCCATTTGGACCCTTTGGTAACTCTAAGAGATCAGAAATGCCACAGAAGTAAGGAGAAGAAGGTAAGGGATAAGGCAGTGACTATGGATTCTTAGCTGATGTTTCAGGATATAACATCGGTGTCCTGGGAATGTCTTTCTCACTTCTCCCTAGTGTATATCATTCTTAAGGAACCCTCATTTTCCTATACCAACTGTAAAATCTCCCTTGGTATGTGAGTTCTCGTTTCAAAAATCCGCTCCGATTCTTATATCATGCAAGAAAGTGCTGTGAGTGATTTTCTTGTGTCTCTTTTATTCTTGCAGGTTGGCAGTAATAAAGATCACTCTCTATACAATCAAACAAGCCAAAGTGTGGATTATTTTGTTATGCTTTAAAAGCAAGGGGATGCTTCGATGTTTTTTAAATCGCCTACTTTTAAGTGAAGCACGTGGTCCATGAACGAGAAGTAAATCATTTACGAAAATAGTTTTATTGTCAAATACATATATAAAAAATAAACTGAAATATTTGATTTATAACTGTTTGCCATTTTCTTATATCTCTCTACGTCGCCCTGAACTTGTTCACGTCAACCGAGTGGCTGACGCGTACTTATAAAAACAACTTGCGTTATGACGTTTTCCTTAAAGCGTCCAACAGCGATCGGGTTCTTTGAGATACCTCGGTGGGCTGTGCCTAGAAGTTAATTTTACCGTATTTAATGGATTAAGCGCCAATTAAAATTTTGGACCTTGAGAGTGTGCGCTTATCCGAGTCGGGCGCATACACAAGGCTGGGCGCTTATTACGTTTTCATAATTTTCAGCAATAGTAACTATATTTTGCAACAGAGCGTGACGATGTTCCGAATTTCTATAAAGTATTAAGAAAACTCGGTCTTATTCATAATCAGATATACCCAACACCCTAGTGAGTTTTCCAAGGAACAAGGTGAACACACTTTTGGCCGCCCATTTTTTTTAGTTTCAGTATTTTTGTAAGCTATAAACAACTCTGTTTTTTTAATGGAGTACCCTAAAGTACGCACCTAATTGCCGTCTGGATCTTGTAACATTAACAATTTCACCTAAAATATCCTCGCCCTTTTTATCAGGAGATCAGCATCTGAGCCTGTCTCATACTCGTCTAATTGTGGTGGACCGACTTTACCATCAGCCAACCACATCCACAACGGTGACTGCTGTCGCATGTTGAACCTCCTTCCCCAATCCTTCGCCAGTTCTTTCTGCACTACTTTTTTTCGTCAGTCTCCAAGTTTACTTTTGTGCAGTTTTATTGCTGATTGGCGAAGCTCCTGCCTGTCTTCAGTTGTCTAACTTCGAATAGTCCTTTGCCTGACAGCTATGACAGAAGAGTTATTTTCAGCCAGTTTTTTCCCTTTTTTGTGCTTTGTTTTTTCTGGTTGTTTGTTTGTTTTGTTTTTGTTTTTGTTTTGTTTTGTTTTGTTTTTTTTAATCTCGGCACTAACCTGTGCACGCAAGAGGTTCCGTGAATCTTATACTGGCAAACTTTCGTGGACAAGCGAAAACTGCTTGTTTATGGCCACCATCTTTGATTTTATCCCTAAGGAAAATTGGGGAGAGTAGAAATATCAAACTTAAGGGTGAACGTTAAGGAAAAAAGAAGGAGTGGGGGAAGGGGTAAGGGGAGAAAAAGTGCGCCTGCCGAATTTGTTCATTTTGGACCCCGTTCGCTGGCCTCTGATTGGTACTAATAAATTGATACCTGCCTGTCAGAGAGATTATAACTCAATTGATCTCTTTTGTTTTAACGTAATGTTGGACAGCAGCAGTGTTGCTTTCATTTCATTTCATTTGTTTGTCTTTTAGTCACTCACATTACATAAAAATAAAACGTTACAAGTGGTGTTAATTAAAATATGAAATGTTGTGACAAGGAAGCCTAAAGAAGCTAGGAGCTATATTAACATGCTTCGTTAAGCTATATTACAAAGGCTTACTTGATTGAAGAGTGTGCAGGAAACATAAAACTTAGCGACAGAACGACTATCAATGGAATAATTTTTCAGGTCTTTTTTTTATAAAAATTATGGAAGAGAAGCTGGTTAGTGTGACTGGCAAAGAATTCCAGATTGTTGTTGTTTTTCATTTCGGTGTTGAGAACTGTTCTATTTGTTTATTCATCTCATCTGGATGTGGTTCGTAGATTATGGCCTGAGGTGGCTAGCCAAAACATATTTCAACACTCTCATCGCGAAATCTCTAAGCAATTCGCGCGCGAACATGCAAGAAAAGTTGCATTTATAACAGTGACTTTATGATTTACATTTTTCAAACTCTGTCAGCAGCAAGAAAGGAAAGAGCGGTTAACTGCACTAACTAGGAGCGTTTTTTTGTGTTTTTGGGCAAGTGTTCTCTTTTCTCTCTCTCCCCCTTCTTCCTCGCCCCCTTTGTCCCGAGTTTTTAGGGTTCAGCATTGCGGTTACGCACCCGAAGCAGGCTAACATGTACCGAAAACAAATACATTAAATTTAACCGGAGAGGAAAGACAATACTCCATGTTGACGTTAATGGGGAGCAACGTTCCGCCATCGATTTGACATTCGACGTCGGGAGACAAGAGCGTGACTAAAGAAAGCCCAACCTTTCTCCTCAGCGGAGTGTACCGCGCTGGACCGGCCTGTATGAAGAAGAATTTCGCGCAACCTGAAAGCCTTGTAACCCTATGGAACGAGAATAGGCGGTCTTTAAATCGCTCAAGCCAATATATTTACAGCAACTTAGGCCGACACTACCGGGAAGCGCCGAATTGGAAACCATTAAACATAGGCAAATAACAAAGCTAAGGCTATCGCAACTGAAAAAGAGCGAAATTACAAAGCTTGAAGAATGCGAAACTACGAGAGGTGAATCATTTATTTGTACAACATTTGCTAATATATGTATACACTGTTCAGAAAGCAAGGCAGCTAAGCGAATGAAGGATCTTTGCTTAAGAAACTTATAGAGTGACTATCGGTCGATATATCGGCTGGCTTGACACAAGCCAATCCCTTTTTACTGCTGGACATACGTCTTCCAGTTATTTTCTCCGACCTCTCGATAACTAAAACGTTTTCGATTTCCCTTGATAATTGGAACCTGAACAACTCTCTGGAGCCCCTGTTTTATTAAAACTATAGCCCCACCGAAACTTTGAATTCAATCAATCTTATTAGTCAGGGGCACCCAACGACCGAATGTTTCCAAATACGCCAGAAGTGTCTCAAATGGTTTTCTCTGTTCTTTAGAAGCCTCTTTAGTTAATTTGGAGTTGCCCTAAAAACTATTTATCTGTTGGGATGCCTTAGGCGAACTTTGGTCGTCACGAAAGTTTTGGTGGCTTTTTCGTCTAATCCAAAAGTGTTAGCTACCCTTATGGGTCCGGTCGAAAGTACGAGGACATGAAATAGCCGTGCGTTGGTTCGAAAATTTTAGGGAATGTTTTGTCTTTGCACCGAAAGTTTTAGGAGACCTTTTTTAAACAATAATCGCAATATCTTGGTATTAAAATGTGACTGACACAACCTCCGAAAATCGTAGTTAAGCTATCAGAAAACGTTCTTTATATTTTAGACGAATGGAACGGTTATCCAGAAAGTTTTAGCTTTTCACAAGTGTTAGAAATTTCTAGGCAATATTTGCTCCCTCGAACAGTTATTTTACAGAAAAAAGTCTCTGGGTGTCCCTGATTAGTGACCACAACTCCATTTTCCTTCAAGTCACAATATTATTATTGGTGTTCTTATCAATTAAGGGAATGTTAGCTCTTTCCAAGAGAGCCGTAAGGTCCAGAGTGGTTCAGTTTTTCGTGGGAACATTCAAAACTGTATTAAAAACTACTTTTTTTGTGGTAACCTATTCAAAATGGTTATTTCGATCACGCTATCACTGTGTTACATTTCCGTTGCGCAGCCCTAAAGAAGACAACAAGATCGGCTTACGGTATATGCTACAGTCGAACCTCCATGAGCGACCACCTCTCCACCTCTCGTAAGCGACCACCTCCTACAAGCGACCGCCAGTCCAATATACCAAAATTTTCCCAGTCAAAGCCTTACCGTTGGAACCTCTAGTAGACGACCACCTCCTGCAAGCGATTGCGACCGCTTTTTGGCCTGACGGTTAATGATATCCCATTGTTTTTAACCTCTTGTAGGCGACCACTTGACGCATTCTCCGATCTCTATGTTCGCTGTGTGCACTATGCTACTAAGAATGTAGCTCTAGTGGTGGAGCGTTGGCAGATATGAGATGAGCAGGAGGTCGCCGAGTCGATCGCTTGAGCTAACTATTACTCGGGGTTTTAAAGTTACTGAGTAACAAGGTAATGTCTTCTTTACTATCTTTTCTGTCTTTTTTCTCCCTCTCTACAGATAGACCATTGCGTGACCCGATTGAACTTGTAGAGAAAGTGGTTCCTTTTCTAACGGAGGACCAGAAAGAGTAAAGTAGAACAGTATACTTTATAGACAACAATTTATAGCGGGACGTTTTCCCTATCCCAAGGAAATGCGCACATGATATCCTTTATAGAATGATGTTGTAAGAAAAATATCAAAAAGTGACTGGGTTTATAAGTGTTTTTAAAGATGCAGACGGTTCGGGTCTGCATATTTTCTGTTACACTTACCGCCTATTATAGTCCCCAAATTGTGTTGTTGTTTTGTTGTGTTTGAAATACCCCGGGTAAGCAAACAATCTGTTTCAAAGAGTGGAAGTTTTTTACCTTTACACATAAAACATCGTTCGTTGTACTTTCTTTCTTTCTTCGTTTTACTTTCATCGTTAGTTAGTACTTTCTGCGTAACATTCTACACCATTCATGTATTAATGGTTCTCCCCTCGCCTTCAAATCACCAGTCGAAGTTAAATTTGCCTAGTTTTCACGTCTTCGAGTAGCAGCAGAGTTTCTTCATTGTATATTTTCGTCAAGTATTCGGCCAATGCACTGAATTAATTATTAAATGATGGCTACGAGATAGAAAGGGACACTTAAAGCCTATTTAAAAAATGAAATAAATCTTCCGACCAGGTTTGAACAGCACCTATGCATTTCACCTGATTTTTTTTTTTTCATTTTTAGGGGCTGGAGAATAGGGAGGGCAAAATTTAATTGTTAACATCAATTATTTTTGTTCTTCTCTTAATTTTCGAAATACCCTTTATTGACGTATCCACTTATCTAAATTACCTACCCGCTTGATTAATCTATACTGTTCGATTAACGTCTTCTATTCCTAGTCAGGCCAGCAATTTCGACAGCTATCGGCTTGCTTGTCGATCCTAAAATTTGACTCGAGTAATGTATTTCAGTTCCATACATTTTGGGTGCAGAAACAGTAATTTCCTCTATGGAAGCTTCATCATTGTTATCTTTTCCTTCCGCTATCTTTCCTACAATTCTAGTGCCGGAATCATTTCCTTCTGAGTTTTTTCTGCCGCCACCAACTTTCCAAGTTGAGCTTCCTCCCCAACTACCACCTTCTCCAGCTGCACCACCACTAGCCGTAGCACCACCGCCTCCTCGCGCTGCTCCACCACCACCACCACCAGCTGCCCAACCACCTCCTCCTACAGCCGCTCCACCACCTCCAGCACCAGCTGCTCCACCGCCGGCTGCCCCTCCACCTCCTCCTTCAGCTGCTCCACCACCAGCTGCACCGCCGCCTCCTCCTCCAGCAGCTCCACCACCACCAGCACCAGCTGCTCCACCGCCAGCTGCACCACCACCGCCTCCTCCCGCTGCTCCACCACCAGCTGCACCTCCACCTCCTCCTTCAGCCGCTCCACCACCTCCAGCTCCAGCTGCTCCACCACCACCGCCTCCTCCCGCTGCTCCACCACCAGCTGCACCGCCGCCTCCTCCTCCAGCCGCTCCACCACCACCAGCACCAGCTGCTCCACCGCCAGCTGCACCACCACCGCCTCCTCCCGCTGCTCCACCACCAGCTGCACCTCCACCTCCTCCTTCAGCTGCTCCACCACCTCCAACTCCAGCTGCTCCACCACCAGCTGCACCGCCGCCTTCTCCTCCAGCCGCTCCACCACCTCCAGTACCAGCTGTTCCACCACCAACTGCACCTCCACCGCCTCCTCCCGCTGCTCCACCACCTCCAGCTCCAGCTGCTCCACCACCAGCTGCACCTCCACCTCCTCCTCCAGCCGCGCCACCACCACCAGCACCAGCTGCACCACCACCGCCTCCTTCCGCTACTCCACCACCAGCTGCACCTCCACCTCCTCCTTCAGCCGCTCCACCACCTCCAGCTCCAGCTGCTCCACCACCAGCTGCACCTCCACCTCCTCCTCCAGCCGCTCCACCACCACCAGCACCAGCTGCACCACCTCCAGCTGCACCTCCACCAGCTGCACCTCCACCTTCTCCTTCAGCCGCTCCACCACCTCCAGTTCCAGCTGCTCCACCACCAGCTGCGCCTCCACCTCCTCCTCCAGCCGCTTCACCACCACCAGCACCAGCTGCACCACCACCGCCTCCTCCTGCTGCTCCACCACCAGCTGCACCTCCACCTCCTCCTTCAGCCGCTCCACCACCTCCAGCTCCAGCTGCTCCACCACCAGCTGCACCTCCACCTCCTCCTTCAGCCGCTCCACCACCTCCAGCACCAGCTGCTCCACCGCCAGCTGCCACTCCACCGCCTCCTCCCACTGCTCCAGCACCAGCTGCACCTCCACCTCCTCCCCCCGCTCCACCACCCTCAGCTCCAGCTGCCCCACCACTTGCTGCACCTCCACCGCCTCCCCCAGAGGCCACGCTTTTACCTCCTTCTTTTTCTTCACTCTTGCTGACGCCGGCAGAAGGAGGAAGTCCCAGTTGATTTGTTAACCAAGATGGAAGCCAGAGTTTTGGCCCTTCTCCTGGTGGTGGAGGTGCTGGAACAGGCTTAGCTACAATCAATGTAGGCACAATCCAGACATCTTCTAGCTTTTTTCCTCCAGGGTTGCAACAACAAGGACAACATGGTGGCATCATGCAAGACTGAGGTTGACAAGGAAAACAGTCGGAGCACGAGCAACCGCAAGCCGCGGGATTAAAACAACTACTTCCAGTCCCACCACAAGGCATAAAGCAGACGGACCCACTCTGTTCTGAAGAATCTCCAGACTTATCCTTCTCCTTAGATTCACTTTCTCTGTCTTTATCTTTATTTTTCTTTGAATTACTTTCGAGGTCAGGGGCGTGCTTATTTTCACCTTCCAAGTCACTTCCCGACCTCTCATCACTACTGTCGTCGTTTTCCTTTTCATTTAGGCTTTTCAGTGCATTTTCTAAAACCAAGTACAATCGTTTAAAGTACTCCCTTGAAATCTCATGAGTTGGGCCGTTAGGCGTTTCCTCTTCACTTCGTTTCGTAACAGAAAACCCATTGCCATTTCTTTCTACTATCAAAATGGATCTTGGAACGTGCTTCAGATTATTTGAAACCTTGAGAACTAATCCATTAAAATCCTTGTTTTCTTGCAACAGTTTATAGAAGTTAAAGTATTCGTTGATAAAAGAATTGTTGATATTTTCCTTGGTAAATGCTATATCTTTGAATGATGTTAGTACCACCAAAAACGTGAACACTTTAAACATATCGCTCCATTGGCCTTACTTTTTCTGTCTATTTGTCTCATATTTTTTTCTGTCGATAACCAAATGATTTAAGCGATACCATATGCAGCGATCCCTGAGTTATATGTCAAATTAATAAGTGGAAGTTAAAAGAAATCTCAAGAGCTTTTACCACCATGTTGTAAAGTGCTGTTGAACAATTAAGTTGGCAGGTTATAGTATTATCAAATCGCAATTTATGGTTAATAATGTATACCCATTGGGGTCACTATATCTTCGTTTTAAGTACACCCCGATAACTTAAGAGATTTTCTAGGTGACCTCCAAGCCAGCAAGTAACTATGATACCCACTTCATTGAAAGCTAAATGAGATTTAAATGACTTTTTTATTTATACTTCATAGCACTGAAAGAAGGAGAACATAATGCTCTCTGACAATGACTCTAGAAATTAGCATGCCTTTCTAAAACAGTGAGACCCCAATGTAACAAGAGCTTAAAAAGGATCTAAAAAAATTCTTCGTTACAACGGGAGTAACTGATATTGGGGTGTTATTCTCTTTGCTTTATTTCAACTGCTGGGAGAAGAATATTTGTTGTAGTAGGGTGTTTGTCGTATAGGGGTTTTTTAATCGGGATTTCACACTTGTATTTTGGAAGTTCTATCTTGAGCTGGCCTCTACCATTATGTAATGCAAAATAACCTGAATAAATCGCTAAGTTTGTCACATCAGTGCTTCTGTTTAATATAACGTTCAATTAATGTTTATAACATTCGTGTAGTGGACCGTCATCGATCGTTTATAGATGGATTTTCAGTTATAACCTGCCAACGATTTTCCGCCTTTTCGATCGCTTTAACTAGCATTTGTGAATTATAGATAGATCATCGACTGTTTTAAAATGGACATTTTAAGACGCGACCAGAATTAGAATGGGTTCCTCCTTATTACTTTTAATCCCTATTTAAAACTCTTCGTGACGTAGGAAGTTGCTCTCTACACATTTAACGAACCACTTTGTTCGACAAACCCCAAGAAATAAGTCAGTACTCCTCAGTAAGTTCATTGTTAAAAGTGTTTATCTTTTTTTCCTACCAAGGCAGATGCCATAAAGGGGATTGCCACATTTTGTTTTCGCCTTTAGAGCTCGCATCTTAAATTTGGGTGGCTTATATTTTACCCTGTACATAATCATTGGACGCATGAGACAACATCCTCGGCAGCCGCATGGGCAAAAGCAAAGAGACGGAGTCGATTTTGGCTTTGGCTCTGATCTCTGAGACTTATCTTCCTGTTTTGAAGCAACTCCGTTGTGGTGATCAGAGTCTAATTTCTCCAATGTACCTAAGGCGCTCTGTAAAAGTTTACAAACTTTCTTAAGCTTGACTTTATCCACTGTTCTAGCGAATCCACGGTCAGTCGATCCTTGTTGCTCCGTGTTTCCATTTCCTTTTTCAATGTATAAGGTCGTTTCGTTGAAACCAGTTTTGCTTGTCGACGATTTCAAGCCATTCAAAATATCAGCCACCTTTTTCGCACGGAGCCCCCTTAAGTAAACCAATGCTATACATTGGTCAGGTATATTCATAATGACGCAGAAAAACAACAGTGATAATAGAAGTCGATTATTTCCCAGATTCGACCAATTTGTTTTAAGTAGCATTGTCTGATCGACAAATTATCTTAAGTGATCCTGAGGCAAGATAAGCGAAGTCCAAGAATTTGCTTTGTTTTATTTAACAGCAGGTTATTCGGGTTGTTCTATCACTAGAGACAATGGCCTGAACTACCAAGTGGTAATCAATGAATTCAAAATAACGCATTCGTTTACACTAATTAATCACCTAAAGCGTCCTAAAATTGCTTTAGGAGTACAAAATGTAACCATACGTAGGTTTCAATTATGTGGAGTAAAACGACAACCGTTTCAACATGAGCAATCTCTTTAAGGCATTTTTCCCGCAGAAAAAAGGGTTAAAAAAGAATTAGATTTATCAATTAGAATGATTAAAAATTAAATGATCTTATAATTATGACACACCTAGATTAGGAAGTGTTCTTTCAAAAGGGCAACAAAAAATTGGTTTTTTATTTGGAGCTTCAAAAATTAATTATCAGCCACTGAAAAACTGAGTAAGAAATGTATGGCCTCCTTTTACCTTCTTCCCAAAGTCATCTTTTGCACCAGCATAAATCTATAGAGAGAAGATAAACCGTGATCGATCTTTTATTGCGGATTTTTTCGATCCCCAATCAAGATTTATGCGTGGGTAGCGTTATCCTCTGTTAAAATAAATAGGATGGCCTGGGTGTCTTTTAATACTAAGTGAACGTATACCATCATTTTTCAGGAGTGTCACATTGAGCAAGGGTTGTTTACAGTGACATCGAAGACGCAGGGGAATGTTATGCCAGGACAGCAGCCGGCGTTGCACCCACTGCAGGTTATTGGTGGATAGAAACCTCCTTTACAGTTGGAGCACATGGTTCCACCCGCCCACCAGTCATTTGGACAACTGCAACATCCACAACATCCCTCACAAGACTGGCGTCTCCCTAAAACTGAATGAAGTATAGATAGGGTAAGAGTGAACGGCAAATAGTAATCTTTCTCACTAACCATCTTTTTACTGTATACTGTCCTTTTTGTTAACACCATAACCTCATGGCACGACTGTAATGATGACATTATATCAATAGGAGACCGAAATTAGAGAAGGCCTCCATTAGGCAACAAATTGGCCACATGCATTTCTGTTCATTGTGAGTCATATAATCCCGGGAAACCCAGATACATCTCAAACATCACAGGGTGGGCCAGGTCCTAGATCAGAGCATAACAACCGCTCGAGGAAGCTAAGTTTCAAGCTTCCCACTCAGACGTTTGTAAGGGCCAAAGGAACGTATGTCTGCGTGGGAGGCTACTGCAGTAAAGGGAAGAGGACTATTATGTTGCCCCTGCAATCTTAAAGTGGATAATTTTAGATCTACAAACAAATTGAATTGAAGAGTGAGGGGTATGGCTGATTCCCTAAAGTTGATTGATGTAAACGGCAGGCTTCAGGCTGGTATGATTGTAATAATTGCTACCGCCACCTTATATCTTTAATATACTTATTAATACGTGTGTTTCCATAGTGGTTCAAATGGGGTAACCTACAGAATAATGGGTAGAATGAACAAAGGCGTGTGTTAGGAACGCTAGGAAATCTATCACATTCAGCATAAGACAATTTTTCTCTCTTTTTTTGATAGACTTAATCCAACGGTCAAAGTATCATCAAGAAGATAAAACGAATGATTAGATTTCAGGCGGGATAACTGGGGTGTCAATGGACCACAGAATATTGAGATTTTTAACAACGAAACAGCTCGCGTGATTTTTAAAAACACACCCAAGCCACACACTCACTAGATACTACATACTATCTTCAAACGATCAGAACTATGAATAGGCACGACCTGAAATGCCATTTATATGTGGAGTATTTTTTAAAGTCAACTATATTTCATATGAAAAAGGGTTGACGTACTGGGAATGAAAGAGTTAAAAAGGAATAAGCTGAAAGGAAAAAACGCACACAAATGATATTCAAATTTTGAATTGATTTATTGTTCAACATTTCAGTAATTCATACAATCAATTCGTGTTATTGTTTGTATGTATCTCCTTGGAATCGTATTCCGCTTTGTGAAGTCTTCATTTCTTCTATGTTCCTTACAGGCTTACTTCCTTGATTTAGGGGCCATTAAGCTGCCAAGTACAAGAAATCCCAGTTTTCCATGTATGTACGTCATCTAAAGAAAGCGGGAACATATTTTTCTGCATCATCAGCGGACAGTATAGTTCTAAGCATTTTCTAAACAATTATTGCATGAGGTTTATGTGACATCCGGAATAATCAAGGCCTAAGGTTGCATCGTATTTTTTTGAAGAAAATTAAGAAGAAACCCAGCATCGCATGGAACACAGTTTGACATTGCTGCTGGAAACCATGCATTGCATGCGCAACCTACAGATTAGTCACTAATATGCAAACAGAGGACTAACTGGCCCCGGTTGTTCAAACGTTGGATAGCACTATCCAGCGGACAAATCACTATCCAGCGGATAACGCAATTGTTTCCCGCAATACGTATCCGCTGGATAGTGATTTATCCGGTGGATAGCGCTATCTAGCATTTGAACAACCTGGGCTTGATCTGTAAGTTGCGCTGATTTCCAAAATTGTAGGCTCTTAGCCAATGAGAAGACAGATGGTGACTAAAATAATAATAATAATAATGATAAAATTAATAATAATTATAACAGCAATATGTTGTTACCTCCTATCTTGCTTTGTGTTTGGCAGTAAGGGGGAAAAGATATAGGAAGACTATGGTCTATATTCATTTTGAGTATTATAAGTACTTTTTTATCTTTAATGCTACCTGGTGAGGGAGGCGTTTGTTTGAATCGGAAGTCTAGTTGCCCAGTGTTTGTTATGGAGGTATTTTTCATATTCAATTTGTATCTTTAGTAAGTAAAGCTTATCATCACCCTGCCTGAAGGGCAGCGCTATCGAGAGACGATCCTAAAGAGTTTCTACAATAAAAATGAGGGAATCTAAACAGGATGAGGTTAGAGCAAGAGTGAATGGGGAGACTACAGATTATTGTTCAGTAATGTCATTTTGCAAGTTTTTGTCTAGTTTACACAGACATGTTAATGAATTTACCTTTAAAATCTTTTTAAAATAACCTCGGAAAAACCATCCTTGGAGCATTATAAAAGAAAGGGTTGTAGGATGCTGCATAGTCATGCCTAAATGTAGCTGCCATGAGTCTGGGCGACCGTTCCTTCATCAAACTTCGTTTCACAGGACCTTTACCTGCGTAACAGGGAATAAAGGATACTAAAGTTAATTGGATACTAAGACATTTATAGGAGGTTTTATTCAAAGCCTTTTACAGGAACACAGATACATATTTTCCATCGATTTCGTCGGCGTTTTGCTTTATCTTGCTGTTGTAAAAAACCTTATTATAGAATGAGTAGTTTTGCTTATTTGTGGGAATGTAATAATCTGCTACATACCTGTTCTTCTGAAACAATGTGATCCACAAGCAGTGTGATGACTGTGTGGTGAAGGGCAGTGGCAAACGGGCTCGGGTTTCAGAGGTTTGAACTCAAACTTTGGAGGAGTGCAGGTGCAGCAGCAAGGCCACATGCATGGCCATTTACATTGTCCAGGTGGAGTCTTCTCCTTGCAGCATTCACAGGCAGGGTTGTTGACAGTAGCACCGAAAGCACAAGGAAAAGTAAGACTTGGGCAACAGCCAGTGTTACAACCCGAGCAAGTGATTGGGGGACCGAAACCTCCTTTACAGTTTGAGCACATGGTACCAGGAGCGCACCAGTCATTTGTACCGCAGCAGCTAGGTCCACAACCACATCCACATCCACCACATCCGCCTGGTCCGTAGACACCTCCATGAGCTCCACCGCAGCCTCCCATATAATCACAGCCGCCAGAATCAAAGGCATCTCCACAACCTCCACATCCACATCCACATCCACACCCACATCGCTTTGCTATAACAAGGGAAAATATATAAAGAAATAAAACACAATTAAACAAATACGATACCACTAAATCATATCAGTAAAAGGCTTATTTGGCAAGGTCTAAACATTTAATTATTGGAGTTTTCCAGCCTATAGTATATTTGTCATCGATCCCTGACTTTTCTTTTGAAATTAAATGAAATACTTTCGACAAGTTAAAGCTTGTCTGAAAGAGAAGAATCCCAAGCAGATTTAGATTAAAGCATCGTAATAAATAATAATTTGCACAATCCGTTTTCTCTCCACCCTTCGACTTAATTCTACGCGGTAACTTTTAACGACACCGAAAACTGACGCAAATGATTTCAAATTAAATTCCTTAACAGACGATACATACATATCAATAAATAAAGAGTATCTGTAAATAAAACTACTTCTTCACAATAACGTTTAAAAAGCAACAGGAGTTTTTTACCATTTATATGGAATCCAGTTCTCCCATTTGAACTGTAGGAATCGACATGCATTAGTTTTTATCTTACTATACAAAGATTGAACCGTAACTATTTGTAGCAAACTCTTTATTTCGATATTTTAAGTAGATATTACAGAATACAATAACTTAAAGACGGGAGCCAACAGCAAGAATAAAATTTTTTCACTCTTCTTTCTCTTTTCCCTCAATTTTGTCCTCTTCTTTTTCAATGTTATTCTCCCAGTCCTTTTGCCTCTTCGTATCCATGCCGGTTTGAACATTGATTGACACCTGTTAGATGAAATCATCAATCAATCAATCAATCAGTGAATCAAACTTTATTTATAGAGAGTAACACCTAATAGTTAGACAACTAATAAACTTGTGGCCCTCTTAATTAGTAATATTATAATATAAATATTACAAGAAAAAAGAAATACATAAGAGACTAAGATATAAAAACTAAACTAAAAGATAAGTACATATTACTGCATAATCGAAAAATTATTATCTAGAAAAGGAGTATAAATTCTATCCCTAAAATGACTTAATTGTATCCCTTAACTGACTCAATTTAATTTGTTTCTATTTGTTTATAAAGATAAAAACCGAGCAAACATCTGCTTGCGTCGGTAATTTTGGTACACTATGTCGATTCAAGAAAAAATATGCCGTATTTAGGGACATTTTTATATTCAGGCAAGCTTTTGCTCCCTTAAAGGAAGAGGAAGTTCGTCCA
Source organism: Porites cylindrica (assembly GCA_964035525.1). NCBI lineage: Eukaryota > Metazoa > Cnidaria > Anthozoa > Scleractinia > Poritidae > Porites > Porites cylindrica. The sequence goes on from OZ037778.1 coordinate 40,712,618, forward strand.
CGTCCTAGACTTTCTGCCCTTTACCTTTGCTCCTGAATGTTCAGACGTCTTCGGAGCTTGCATGAACGCTTGTGGTCTAATGGGAAAGCCGTTTACTGTTGGAAAGCTGAATGGAGAATATCCTGGAAAGAAACCATGTCCTGGTGGAACGGGGTGCGACATGAATGCAGGATAACCAGCGGCAAATTGCCGTTCATCGGATTGGGGGTAGTCTTCAGAGCCCTGGAAATCGTTGTTATCTTCTGTGCGCGATTCCGCGTTAACCTCAGGGTTGCCCACTGAGAAAAAGTGCCGATAGTTTGGAAAATGGTTACTTGGAAGAGGAAGAACATTGAGTGGAGTATAAGCCTGTGGAGATACACCTCCTGTCATTACACGCATCATATTACGTTTGAAGGGGGCTTGTACATGTTGGCCTGTGATAAAGTAAGAGAGGAAAATATGAGCAAAAAAATATACATATCATAAAATATAGGGTTAATAGAATTTGATTCGTTAAAATGTATCCAAAATTGCTTAAAATGTATGTTATTTTCACTAACATATGTAAGGTATGCTATTCAATTTCAAAGCTTTAATCTTAACGTAACGTTCGATTTCGAATTTAATCGGGAAAGGTCCTCGACTCTAACATTGCTAAGTTATTTATTTTCAGAGCTCTAGAGTAGCAGAGGATATTCTATTTGTTAATTACTTGCGAGTTTTGAGAAAAATAATATAACAAGACGTACTGGATTTTTTGTGACTGTGTCCTCTGCGATGACAGTGAGAATGACATACTGGCTTTGGCTTCAAGGGCTTGAACTTAAACTCAGGCATCTTACACTGACAGCAACATGGCCACATGCATGGCCACTGACACATTCCTTTGGGTGGTTTCTCCTTACAACACTCACAGACAGGATTGTTCACGGAAGCACCAAACGTGCATGGGAAAGTGAGACCTCCGCAGCCACCACAACATCCACCTCCACAACCAATGGGAGGACCAAAACCACCCTGGCAGTTGTGGCACATGGTTCCATCAGCGCACCAGTCACCACATCCACCAAATCCACCATATCCTCCAAAGCCGCCATATCCGCCAAAGCCGCATCCGAATCCAAAATGGCGCTTTCCTGTTAAAATAACCAAATTGATTTAACGTACAATGTACAGATTAATAACAAATTACAGACTAATAAAATCTCTTCTACAGACTTCGTAACGGTATAAACAAGGAGAATTTTGCTACATACTCTCTAATTTCTTCGTTCTATGATTGACTTAAAAAGTATTAATATGGTTAATTATAATTTCGGTGGAGAATAATCACGAGTTTAGTTTGGACAATTGGCGATTAGGTTTATATTGTTCTGATTATTATTATTATTATTATTATTGTAACTAATATTATTTTTCTACTTTTATTACCATATTGTTTATTTTCTAGTATTTTTTACATTTTCTTACAGAGATTATGCAGAGTAAGTCATTAAGTCAATTTTATGTCAGATCTTAAGCAGGCTTTAATATGTTAAGAGAAAAATGGTTTAGTGAAGAAGCGGTTAGCAGAATGAAATGTAACATTATGACTGATACGTAATACATGTACCTTGTGAGAGTGGAATGATGGTGTCTCTTCTATCCGGCATGGCGGCCATGAGTACACTGTACCTTATGAGTGTGGGGCGTGTTTCCATGAGCGAGTAACTCAACTCCTGTGTACTTCATGAATTTAATGTTGGTGTATAAATATGAAGTGAAGGCTAATCGAAACACTAAAAACCACACAAAAAGCTCATTCATTTCATAAACATTTTATTTCACATTTCATCGTCAAGTGTATAAGCTTTTTAAAGCTGTTGCAATTTTTCTAAAATATAATAGAGTGTTCGTAATTTAGGGAATATAAATCCTTTGGGAACAATTTTTGTCAACAGAGCTAACACGACTCATTCCTCCATCTTTCATCATTCACAAGATGCCCTCATCTGAAAAAAAATACAAGAACATCAATGATTATAAAAAGTGACCAAAGTTTCTAACAGATTGTAGCCGTACAAAAAAGCTAGAGGCCTAAGCACAAAATGCCTTGCGATAAAAGAAAGAAATTTATATGTACGTACATAAAAATTCAATGAATCTCTTCTCGAATAAAGGTAGCAAACCAAATAGCAAAAGGATGTCTTGTGAAAAAGTAAAATCAGATTGACCTTATCTTATGAAGCCATTTACCTGATTGAATGAACTTTTTAACATTTTAATATTTTATTTAACGTGTCTTGTCTTGTTACCTTCCTTGAAAGAGAAAGTAGGCTCATTGGGCTCATCTTAGTACGGCATATTCGGTAGTGTGTTGTAGAATGGACTGATGATTGGTGCATAACCATAACTGTACGGCGTCGGTAGGAAAGCAGAGGGGCCTTCATTCAAAAGGCTTCGCTTTACCGGTCCTTTACCACCTGAGTATAAGACAAAAGGATATCGTTCAAGAGACTAACTCCAAATAGGGATATCAATTTCAATTTCAGTCGCAATAATTCATTTCCTTCTTGCAGTTGCTCCCTTAAATGGCTGTTAAAATGAATGAGTTTTTCTCAATGCGTCCCATTGCATTCATATGATTGTGCTAGCAAGCGTTTCTTACAGAAGCTAAAAAAAATTCCTTTGGGGAAGAAGAAGCTGTTTTTCTTTGTTGAAAACATTAGTAACAAGGTGCATACTCTTTGACTTTAAACACTGAGATCCAGAGGCTGCGTGGTGATTGTGTGATATTGGACAGTACAATATGGGTATTTGTGAGAGTCTCAAACCTGTTCTTTTCAGGCAGTGGTGTCCGCAGGCTGTGTGATGGCTGTGTGGAGAAGGGCAGTGGCAGACAGGTTCTGGTTTCAGTGGTTTGAACTCAAACTTAGGTGGAGTACAGGTGCAGCAGCAAGGCCACATGCATGGCCATTTACACTTTCCCGGCGGGGTCTTCTCCTTGCAACATTCGCATCCAGGATTGTTGACAGAGGCACCAAAGACGCAAGGGAATGTTATGCCGGGGCAGCAGCCGGTATTACAACCTCCGCAGGTTATAGGTGGGTAGAAGCCTCCTTTGCAGTTAGAGCACATGGTTCCACCAGCACACCAGTCATTTGGACCACAACAGCCTCCGCACCCCATATCACCACATCCACAACACTGTCGTTTTACTGAGAAATAATAGAAGCAATATTAATTTTGAGCATTTTTTGAAGGCTGTTTTTTTCCTGAAAACTGATATTTTACTGGTGTTATTCCGTTTAAATCAAATCAACTACTTACTACGGTAATATATTGTAATTTAATCAAATAAGAAGAAGTATACCTCAAGGGGACTGTAAGGTTGTTGGTTGTCGTCGAATGCTGCCGTACCTTTTGAGAGATTTCTAATTTCGCGACAAACAATAGATGTTATCGCCAACTTGCATCGAAATTAGACAGCCAGGGATAAAAGGAAAAAGAATGCTCAGCTCAAACTCTTTAACATTGTCTTGATTCCTTCGAAAATACTACGCATCATTTGGGAAGGCAGCGAGAGTTCCGCATGTTTGCTTCTCCTATAACCTTGTTGAATTAATGTATCGAAGTGATGGAGCAAAAATGGTCATTTGCGTGGGTAAACGCAATTGATATCTCAAGTACATTCGTAATTTGCACTAAAAGCGAATATGAGAATAGCGGAAGCAATACGATTAAATCCATCGTCTTGATATGGGGATCATCGGGAGTTAGATGGTAGCGATGCCAGACACATAAAATCATGTTAAATTTTTGTTCAATTTATTGACCAAATTTGTCATTAAAAATGTGTAAATAATCATTCGTTACATATGACGATATTTCCTCTCAATGTGTTATTTCCTTAGAATTTAAATGTTCAGCTTGGAGAGACGATCGTCCATTCTTTTTCCTCATTTTATGAAAATTTCTCGTTTAGACGGAGGCCAAACTTTTGTTTCCTCTGAACGATGGATGTCCCTTGCATTCATTTATTTTGATGTCATATCTAAAAGGAAAGCGGAAAGACATTGACGCCGGGTTAATTATTTATAACAAACCAAAAAAAGTCACAGGGCATTGAGACAAAGAAAACTCCTTTACTATAAATCTTCTAACAATCGTCTCGCTTAGACTCATAATAGGCTTAGTTAGTCGTAACAGGTAATTAATAAAGTGAAGCTTCGTGCTGGACAAATTATTTTCTTGACAGTTATCCTCACAGACAAAGCATCAATCATCATTACCATCATCCTTATCCTTATCGTTGTTATTATTATCCTTATCATTATTATGAGTCAATAAATGACAAACAATCAAGGCAGAATGCCAAGATTTGCTTGCCTACCTTTGAGATGCTTTTAAAATGGTCTTGGGTAAGGCATCATTGGAACACCATAGTAGAGTGCATTGTAGAATGGTGCATAGCCATAACTGTGAGGAAACTGCATATAAACAGAAGGCTGTTCTTCCATTAAGCTGCGTTTAACTGGGCCACGTTTAGCTGAGGACAGCAGAAATGGTACAAGTTAATACAGAAGAAATTGATAAATTTGTAACTTAGCATGAAGCTTATTACATCTGTGTACGAGAGTAGATAAACATTTTGTCGAGATTCAAACCTGTTCTTTTCAGGCAGTGGTGTCCGCAGGCTGTGTGATGGCTGTGTGGTGAAGGACAATGACAAACAGGCTCGGGTTTCAGAGGTTTGAACTCAAACTTAGGTGGAGTACAGGTGCAGCAGCAAGGCCACATGCATGGCCATTTGCACTTTCCAGGCGGTGTCTTCTCTTTGCAGCATTCGCATCCTGGATTATTGACAGTAGCACCGAAAGCACAAGGGAAAGTAAGACTTGGGCAACAGCCAGTGTTACATCCTGAGCAAGTGATGGGAGGACCAAAACCTCCTTTGCAGTTGGCGCACATAGTACCAGCAGCGCACCAGTCATTTGTACCGCAGCAGCTAGGTCCAGCACCACATCCACATCCACCACATCCGCCTCCTGGTCCGTAAACACCTCCAGGGGCTCCGCCGCAGCCTCCCATATAGTCACAGCCGCCAGAATCAAAGGCATCTCCACAACCTCCGCAGCCTCCACAACCTCCACATCCGCATCTCTTCTCTGTAACAAAGAATGGAAAACAAACAAATGAATAAGTGTATGAATGAATCTCAGGACAGATCCAAGAAAGCCGATTTGGAATAGCTATCAACAACATTAAATGTTTGAGTTTACCAGAATTTAATAGATGATGTGAAAATGCTTACAGGTTTATTCAAGACAAGATACATGATATACAAAGCGATCGTTTTGATTAACAATTATGCCGATCAAGTAGAACATGCAGTTAAACTGCAAGTTAAATAACTGAACCAAAGGTAAACGTTTTGTGTTTATTTTATTTTTCTAAGATTTAATTTACTCTAATGTAGTGGAATTTACTTTAATGTATAAATTTCTATTGTTAAAACTACTAACTTAAGTTTTTCTTTGCTTTATTTTTAACAAACTATAACCCGGTCTCAGAATCTTAATAATTTTACTAATTTTATAGTTTCTTAAAGTGTCTCAATTTAAGAAACTAATTATCTAAAACGTCCAGCAGGTCACTAATAGATACAGCATCATTGTATTTCATTTCAGCAGGCGGCAGTTTGTTCTTCAATAGCACCCTGCAAGAAAGTCGAAGGAAAATGGCTACGTGAACAGCTATCCCATTAAGTACCATTTCACAAAAGGGAAAGAAAGAAGAGAAAAATGAATGAAAGAAAAGAAACGATGACAAAACTTTTCCTCCTTTCTTTTCTTCGAACCGAAAAACGCACTACATACAACTTTCAAATTTATCATATAAGCTAAAAAGGCCATCTATAAAACAAGATTTTGTTGCTTATGAGAAAAGAATCTGCTATATTCAATCTAAAAGATAAAAATGAATGCCACTTATAGACGACATAACAACCATTCTTTTAAATTTCCCTTTCATACAAATGAGTCGAGTTACTCATTCAATTTTACACTAGGCCAGTGCTGGTAACAAATTTCATATAACTTCATGATGATGCTGATACAAACCTCTTGCGATAAATAAATCTGCGTCCCACTTTAGAAGTAGTAATAAGGGTAGCTTGGCAGTAAGGGTGCTCCATAATAAAGAGGTAAGACGGGATTGAAGACGTAAGGCAATGGCTCAATATTCTCGATCTGGGGAAGAAAGCACCGCTTTTTACAGCCTCCTAAAATAGGTAGTGAAAAAGCAAAGCAACTGTCAGCAGTAAATTCTTACTCATGGGCGATATGAGGGGCCCCCGAAATATGAAGCAGAAGTTGTCTGTTAAGTAAGTAGTACGAGTGTTCTGCGTATATAGGTTGCTGAAAATAGGTACTTACGGGGCTCGGTAGTTGTCTCTTATTGCAACAATTATCTGCCCAAAAATCTGAATCCTTAGTGGCTCTCCCAAAATGAAAAAACGCAGGCTATCTACATCAGGCATGGAGAAGACCATTTCCTAGGTTGTCTACTTCTAGCATGGAGAAGAACCTTTGCTATGGGTAATTCAAGATTCCGACCCTTGAATTTCGAAAAGTGTTTTGATAGTTACCTGCGCGTTTTCGACGACAGCAATGGCAGCAGTGGCAGCCATGGCAACAATGGCAGCAAGGGCAGTGACAACAGTGACAGCAGTCGTGGCAACAGTCATGGCAACAGTGACAATCCTTGGGAACCGCTTTGGGTTTCAGTGGCTTCAGTTTAAATTCGGGAACTTTGCATTCGCAACAGCAGGGCCACATGCAAGGCCACTGGCAATAACCTTTCTTTGGCGGCTTCTTGCAGCACTCACAACATGGGTTATTAACACATGCTCCAAAGGTGACTGGAAACGACATGGAATCGCAGTGACCGCAGCCGCAACATCCTCCACAGCAATGATGGCAGCATTCTGGACATCCAAAGCCCCCACAACAATTACAACATCCACAACATGAACGCCGGTCTGTTGGGAATGAATCATTTTAGGGTATTAACGCCTTGTCTTATTGATTTAAAGTCCGATAAGGCTCAAGATATAACAGTAAAACAAAAAGAACAAGTCAATAGAAAACCATAAGCAGGCCAGCTTCATTAAAACGACTTTCCCTATCTGCCATCATTTTGGCAGCAGATTGGTTGAATTATGAAAATGGGTGTGGAAATTCTTTTTGACGAAGCTGCCCTGTCTATGTTTCTGTCAAAGCAAGCAATCGAAAAGAAAAGAGCAGATCGTAACAACATACTCACCAGCGTCATGAATGAAGAGTAGCTAGCGAGCCGGCTGTTACCAGGGACAGCAGTTTGAGGTACACACCTACTTTTTAAGGCGTTGGTTATTCTTTCCTTCGAGAGCGTTATTTGTAAAGATTTTCAGCCTTCTTGTATGGGAGTATCATATGCACGAGAGATTTTTACGTGATATCATTATGTATTTTTAAAAGCCAACATTACAAAACGCATTCCGGTTTTTCAAAATGATCCAAAAGTGTTAAATGAATAGTCTTTGACTATAACAAGGCAGGGCAGCTTTCGACAGCCTGTACTATATTCCAGGTTTTATTTTCCAAAACTGTTCAGTTACGTGAAAGAATAATGTCAAAACTGGTAAAAATGATGTTAAAAAAAGCCTAAAAGAACATATCTCTCGAGGCCAGTTATCCTAAGCGGAACATACGGTGATTACAATTCCTTTAGGAATGTGATTTGTTGTTGCTTTTAAAAATTCCATAACAATTGCGATTGTGAAAGTTAAAATTGACCTGACGGATTCGATTCACTGCAAGATGTTTATTTTGTCAAAAAAACGACATATGACGGAGCCACGTTTGAACATAACAGGCTTTTTAAAAGGCGTTACCGTTAGTTTTAATTATCATTAAAACAGTCATCTTCTCAATGCTGAAATTTTATGATTACTGCGTTCTTCGAAACTGAAAAGTACCTAAAGCTGTAATTGGTTCCCATTGACAGAAAAAAATGTTTTAACCATGGTTGCTTAAAAATCGTCCCAGTTGAATGTACCATTTAAGATGCCGTGGTACTTTGGAACAACCTCTTTTGATTCATACGCCTCTGCCAAGAAATGGGTTTTATTGAGAGAGAGAGGAACCTCCATCACGCGGTTTTTATATTCTTTTATTTTCCAGGTGTTTTGTTTTTCTCTAACAGTGAGCTCGAGGCAAATTTATACCCGAAAGCCGACAAGAAATACGAATAATACGCACTGGACCAGCGTTCATGATAGCCTTCATTTGTCAGAATAACACACAGTATGTACATTAACGGAGTGGTCTTGAATTCTTTACAATGTTTACAGTTACATTCTTTCAACTAGCTTGTTTCAGACCATACTACAAATGATGTAATGAAATAACTAAAAACGAAAAATAGCATCTAAGTAGTGTCTAAGTACTTTTAAGAGAGGGTAAAGGAGAATGAAAAATAAGACGAGACACCACAAAGTTGATTTGTTTTATTTTCTGGCATGCAAAGTGTTGGGATGGCGAAATCATGGGTGTGATAAAATCGTATCAAAAAATAGATTTTCGAGAGCACAATTTCACTGGATTATTAAAAACGCCATCGTCTTTGTCTCTCATCAATTATTTATGTTTTCCAATTTTTTGGAAAAAAAATTCTTTGTTAATATTTGTATTCTTTTTACAAGTATAATCACTTGGATATAGGTTCTCATGATAAAAAGTCACAAAACGTTGACCGGGCGTGCTTCTTGCAACCACTCTTCTCAAGATGACTTGCGCAGAACTTCACTGGGAAGCTGAAAGAAAAATAGCACATTTATTAGTATATTGGCTATTAGTGAGTTTTTCGCATTCTTTGACCCTTTCTTTCGTTTTCTAATGTTTTTTTTTGGGGGGGGGATAAATTATTGTAAGTTTTCGAACGAACTGCCTGATTAATTAGATGAAACACGTTTTAATACTCAGTTTAGATATACTATGAATTGCTGCTCTTGAATTTGTTAACAACAGTTTTGGAATAATTCATGCTGTATAGATATGTTTGAAAAAAAAAAAACATCCAATTATCTTACCTTTAGAGAAGTGTTGCTTAACGATAGGGATCAAATCGAGGTGGATTACTACTTAAGCAAACTGTGACATGAGGCGTGAAATAGCTAAAACACCAATGTGATTTATCTCCCTCGAAAGCTCCTAATTTTGCAGTCTTTTGCAAGGCCATTGAGATAACTTCTCGCATAATCAAGATAGTGAGGAGCGCAACCTGCATTATCCATCAGAGTTTCGCATTAAAGTAAAAGGTTAATTAGCGAGACTGTTTCACAAAATCAAGTAAGCCCAGCTGGGTGACTACTCAGCTCCACCACCATTATTTCTTACAGAAACCGTATCCGCTACTGGTTTTAAGACGTTGAATACCAATCTGACAATTTCAAGGGTAATTACTTAGGCGAAGTTCATTCGAGCATTCGAAAATTGCTGGAATCATCTTATTTACCTAATAAAATGGGAAAGGTCCACCGTGAAAGTAGCCTCCAAAAGATCCATAACCCCAAGGTCCATATCCGCCATATCCACCCCAAGGTCCTAATCCGTATCCGTAACCATGATCCCAGTCACCATATCCGTATCCCCAACCGCATCCTCCGCAGCCACCGCAGCCGCCATAGCCGCCACAGCCGCATTTCTTTTCAACGGCGCTTCTTTTGGTTGGACCTGCGTTGTGGAATTATATGAACAATCATAAGACCACTATTACATTCAGTTTAACCTTGTATTTACTTTAAAGATAAGATATCGATCTCTGCGGTTCAATAGTCTTTTAACTTTAGTCAAACACAGCTTGCAAAGCGATAATCACATTGAATTAATCTGTTCAATACGTTCTTCTCCTTGGTTTGAGTTTTTTACTCACAACTTGCCACAGGAATCACTTTATCATATACGTTAAATACTCAGAGCCTGAAATGGTCTGGTCAGTCGATTTTTGACTGATGAATTCAGTCTTCTAAGATCTACTTTTCTTTCCAGAAATGAGAATTTAACTTTGCGTCAATAAACATGTAAAAATTTAATTAACGTGCATAGGTTGGTATGGATATCTAAATAACAGCAAAGAGATGAACTCACCTTGGCTTTTCTTTCCGCAGCAAGATCCATGACCGTTAGGACAGTGGCACATCGGCTTGGGCTTCAATGGCGTGAATTTAAACTTAGGAGGATCGCATTCGCAGCAACATGGCCACATGCAAGGCCACTGACATTTGCCTTTCGGTGGCTTTTTCTGGCAACATTCACAGCAAGGATTGTTTACACATGCACCAAACGTAACTGGAAAGTTAAGCTGCGGGCAGCAGCCACATCCGCAGCCTCCGCAAGTGTGAGGACATTCGAAGCCGCCGCAGCAATTGCCGCAGCCACACCCCTCTCCTGCTTCACCCCAGCAACCACAACGTTTACCCTGGACTGTGTCATGCAAATAGGATCATGCAACATGCAAAAATATAACATGCAAATTTATATCATTAGTTCATGCAAGGTGTATCTTATTTCAAACTGCTATTTAGTTTGTTGTTATGTTTGTTTATGTTGTCTCTACGTTTTTGAACCGAATGTAAATTTTTTGCCCGTCTTGCTTTAAAATGATTAACATTTGTCCATGAATAGGTTATTTGTAAATTAATAATTATGGACACACAACCATATTTTTCCATAGTCTAAAAATAATAGGTAAGACTAAGAAAACCACCACTATAATTGTAGAGGGCAGTTCCCTTTCTCTTTGTTTCAATTTTTAGTCCAGATCAGCTCTTAACCATACTTACTGTGCTCTCTTATTCATTTTTCATATTTTGATTTTATCAGTTTACGACATCACGAATCAGTGAAAGGGACTTTGATGATATAAAGCCCATTCCACGTCATTCGCTTTATCTTTATGACACTAAAATTAATTCATTTATTTCATAGCAAGAAATTAAACTGAAATTCGCTGTCTAAACCCGAACATGGCAAACCCGAACGCGATTCACTTGTGAACAAGCAAGGTAGTTTCATCTTAACAGGTGGCCGTAAACTGGTAATAGTCTAACGCTTCAACAAACAAAAGGGCAATTTATCAACCTCTAATATTTAAACTTACGTAGAATCGCGTTGAAAGAACTAACTTTGATGCTTGAATATGTCACCAATATAAATACAGAAAAAGATTTGATTTGTTTGGAAACTGACCTAAATTCAGGTGTCACAACAACCGCGATGCGTAAAAGTGATATAAAATATTAATAGTTTTGTCTTCACAATTTGATTTTATCTTTAATTCTTTATTTTGACTTCCAGGAATTAAAAGTCTTATCCAAATGAAGGCCCAAATGTACGCAAATAGCCTTTTTATTTTGGTGGCCAGCTTGTCATTTTAAACTTTCCCAGTTGAGTTGTCTGATCGTGAATTTGTTTCTCAATTTACGTAACAATTGCAATTAACATGACATTATTGGAAACAATTGAAATAACGAGCAATGTTAATCTAACCTTGGGTTGCTTTTGTTGACTTCTTCTGACTGTCCACTGATCGCTTCTCAGGTTTGTCCTTTTCTTTCTCCGAATCGTCTATCACTACGCCCTTGATTTTTCCGCTACCACTTCCCTGGAGCACAAGATGATCAGAGTCGAGATCAACACTCTCCTCGCCGGAAGACTCGCTATCATTCTGCTCCTCGTTTATGTCAGGTTCCTGTTCATCCTCTTCCTTTTCATCTTTCTTTTCTTCATCATCTTTGGAATCCTCATCATCTTTTGGACTGTCATCTTTTTTCTCCTCATCTTCTTCATCATCATGTTTATCCTCTTTTTCGGACTCCTCATCTTCCTTCTCATCATCTCCAGCCTCTTCGCTCTTTTCCTTGGCCTCCATTACGTCCATAACATTTTCATTTTCTAAATTATATGACGATGCGACGGGTACTGCCGATGCTTCATAGAATATAACGAATAATGTGAAAACTACCAATAGTGCGGTAGTCCTCATCATCTTTAGCTGCGTTGTTTTCCTAAGCCTCAGGTGCAACTAATTCAGATATCGTAAACAACGTTACTAACTCGCCTCGCTTCGTCCTATTGTCTCATAAGCTATGATTCTCGAAAATGACTTGAAATTAGGTAAGATTTAAAATATTTACTATTTGAAATCTGGTTGGCTAGGGTGTTCTATTGTACGATTACTTCTTCTTTTGTTCGACTGGATGACTGATCATGAGTAAACAGGGTGACAACTCATTATTTCCATATTTGGAAACAATGTTAAATATTTAGTTTCCCCATTTCACGCTAAATCTCTCTAAAGTTTGTATCATATTTTTTTTCAACTATCGCTTGCCCATCAACGACAATAATGAAAATGAAAACCACATTCCAGTCACTGGCCCTTGCGTGAGATTTGCCTCCTTTTCTTATTAAATTTGCAGAGCTTGCTCTTTAGGTTTTCTTGTTCATTCAAGCGATAAAAAGACACCTGAATATCCCGCCGAACGCGCCCGCGAATTAAAGAGAGGCTTCTATTTAGCAGTTTAAGTGAAACTTTGACGGGTGTCACAATTTTCCCGCAAAGCTGAGGTAGCAAAATGTGAAAAGCTGTTAAACATAACTACTAAAAGTGATAACAAGTTTAATTTAAAATAAGTGTTTATTTATTGTTTTTACTGCTGATTCTTAGAATGAAAGGGGCAATTTGAACATCAAAGGCCATAATTGCGGTGATAGAGCAATTAATTGATCAACACGATGGATGTGGCTAACTGTGAATGACTGTTTAAAACAGATACTTTGGGAGTTTAATGGGGAACAAGAATAAAGCAAGGGAAGAGGAAGTTTTGAGGAGATATCGGTTGCTACTTATTTGTCATAAAATAAAATAAACTCCTTAACAGTCTAGCTGAGCATTTCCGTTTTGGGCAAACATTCCAACCACAGAATCAGCTAGTTTCTTGATCTTTGCGGAAAGGTCTAAACTCGGTAGTTTAGTCAGTTCTGTGGTTTTCGAACAACCTCATGAGAGGTTTCAATGGGAATTGCTACATCATTTTCCAAACAATTGAAAGAAATGGGTGAGATAAAATTTCCATGCCGATCCGCTAAGAATTGGTCATGTTTTCGGTCATGTTGTTATTTATCGCTTTAACAAATTGTATGTGCGCCAAGTTTATTGTTACTTATTTGGAAAAACAAACTTAAAATCAATTTCTCATATCATATGGACGTGTGTTAAAACAAAGTGACCTTTATGCAGGTACCAGTTAAGGCAATTATCATTTCTTCAACACCTGTTTTCATCTAAAGACCTAAACAATCTATACACGCCCATCTTGCCAATATTGTAAAAAATGGTTTACTCTGTCGTTTCTTGTCATTTTGGTGTTAAGGAAACTGTGCAACAAACTTGGTTGTTGGAAATGTGTAGACGAAAAATTCTTCCAAGATTTGATACAGCGCTTGTGTGTAGCCTTAATTATTTTAAGCTTTAAGCTTCGGTACGTGTCCAGATAATGTGATAGGGATGTTTTCGAGTTCGACCGCAATGCAAAACTACATATAAAAAGACACCTGCGCTCATCCGTGGTATATCCCTATGTGTCTTCAGTAAATCCATTTTTTTAAAACGTGTTTTAAAAAACATTACAAAACTCATATCTTGTGAAGCCCAATGTACCTTTGGTGTCTAGCTGAAGATGAAGAATACTACCAGGCCCCAGTTTCTCAAAAGCTGGACAGTGCCACCTACTGAGAATAAATCTTTATCCCAAGCACAACATAACTGGTTCCCCCCAGGTTTAACAACTATCGCTATTTATCTGGCCCCGGTTGTTCAAACGTTACATAGCGCTATCTACCGGATAAATCTCTATCCAGCGGATAGGTATTAGGAAAACCAATTGCGCTATCCAGTGGATAGATTCTTACCCGATGGATAGCGCTATCCAACGCTTCAACAACCGGGGCCTGGTAGATAGCATTATCCAACTTTTCCACAGCCGTTACGACCGCCACAACATTTCCTGCTAAAATACGCTCTTAGGGTGGATTTAACATTTTTTTAAAATTCTAATAAGCTGACACAGATTTTTTCCTAACCAAAGAAAAAGGTTGTCGTGATTTTATGTGAAGAAAACGAAACGTGTTTCGTCTGGTAAACGAAGACACAACCATTTTAGAAGCAAAGAACTAATGAAAAAAAACAAACAAACAAACAAACAAAGTTGATGTGATTGCAACTTGTTCGAAAGAATGTGTAAGCTCGTTCTCGCAACTTTCGGCAGAAAAGGCTACAAAATTACGATAAGAACAAAGATTTTATTTTTTTCTGAATATCCACTACAAATGTTAGGTATCTTTTAATGTAGCAATAACAGTTTTTTTCGGTGACATTTTGTTAATAACGGGTAGTGATGGTTGTGCAACCATTAACCTCTTTTCGGAAACTTAAGGGTGCATTTAGTGATGCTGTGGCTTTGCGTGAGCTCCAGCTATCAGTGGGTTGATCGCTTGAGGCATTTGATCGGACGGTTTCGATTTCTTGCAGCAGCAATGGCAGCAGCATGGACAGCAATGACAGCAGTGACAGCAGCATGGGCAGCAACACTCGTGACAGCAGCAGCAGCAACATGGCTCGCAGCAGTGGCAGCAGCAACAACAAGGTTCGCAGCAGTGACAGCAACAATCATGGCAGCAGTCGCAACAGCAGCACTTCTTGGATCCTCTTCCTTTGCGCATTCCCTGACCAATGTTGGTTTGCGGAGATAGTGGTGCAACAGCCAAGACAGAGGGGTCATCGGACATTTGGGCAAAAGCTGCCTTTCCCGTTCTGGACCTTTCACTGCATTGGCAGTTACATTTCTTGGTAGCATTTGTATTTGTGTCAACTCCTTTCAACCCATCTTTTTCTTTCTGGCACTGAATGTTTTTCTTTTTACTTCCTGGCTCGCAGTTGCAGCTCTTTGTATCTATCCTGCACTTTTTGGTATCCTGTTTGGAGCAATCGCATTTTTCTTCACATTTTGATTTCTGCTGATTGTCATCTTCTGGAATTTCGCAAGTGCATTTATTTGCCTCGGCATCCTTCTGAGCATCGCTGATTTCTGTATCAAAAAATAAAGGTTGAAATTAAGTGTCTGAAACATGTTTTGGTCCCTGTCGTTGACACAGTACTTTTTACGGAAAGAATTGTCTCAGGAGCACTGAGTTTCTTAATAATTCTAGCATCTGTAAATGTATCAGAACACTCTCTGACTGCTCTCTTAGGCATTTCTGGGATAAAAACTTTTTGGCAGACCAAATATTTACCAGATAATACTACAATGCGATCTGCAGGTGCTATTTCGAAAAATGAATAACAGGGTCCCACTTTTAGGGGAAATTAACTTAACAAGTCTGAATTTTGTGGAGGAGGGTACGCATAGACCCTTCTACAAGAATGGCTCATTTCAATTGGGTAAGTACCAGCAATGCTAACGCACACTCGAATTTTTTCCTTCTAGGCTTTATAAAATGCATTCAAAAATTTACTCTATTGAGGTCGCACAATGAATGGTAAACTAGTAGTTTTCATTGTGGCCCACAAGGTTAAGAATCCCAACTCGCCTAAGGCAAACCCGAGTTCGCTATTTACAAGGGTGACTGAGGATCGAACTCAGGACTAACGAGAGTAAATCCAGCTTGCGTTTAAGGTGGGCATTGAACCCGAGGCCTCCGGACCGGATTACAATTCCAGCGCACTAACCGGACCGCTAGGGCAAGCAGCCTCCATCTATGTAAATAACATGGAAAACAATACGAAAGAGGTATACTCTACAAACTGTAACAGCCTTTTTTGGATATTTATTATATACAGTCCTTCCTGGCGGCTTTCTGTGCAACTCGCATGCACCTCAAGGGCTGAGAAAAAAGACGCTGCTGGAACAAATGCAGTCACACATCATGCAAAAGCGACCTACGCTTTGGAGTAAGGCTCGCCTTCTATACGTTGATAAAAGCCATGCAGAGGCTGTTAAACTAGTTATTTAAGCACTGTTAAGACTTCGACGACTCAAGTAATTTTCCAGAGGTACAGTTCATTGAATTTGATTATATTAACTGCTAGCTATCACTCAAGCTCAAGGCGTGTTGTTCACTGACCAGTATTCCTGGAAAACGGTTATATAACACGATTTAAAAATATCTTTAACGTAGCTCTTTCATCCTTCTAATCGCCCTCAGTACTTGTGGTTAACTGTTAAGAATCTAGCTTTTCTTTCATCGCAGCTCTTTCTGCTCTATAAGACTACCTTTTACATATTGTAAAAAGGGTGGACTTCTTAGCATTTATGACACCGCCTGAAAGACTCTCGCAGAGACAATCGAGATTTCGTACCTCCATTTGACTCTTCTTTTTCACGTGAATCCTTAGTTTCACTTCTATTTAATTCAGTAGCTAAAATTCAAAAGAAAAACAAAACAATTTATACATATTTTACATAAGAAAAACAATTCAACCAGTTACTGTGTGTCGATTCAATTTTTCTTTTTTATTAATTTCACTACTTTCTTCTCTTATTTGTATTAATAAATTTACTCAAAAAAAGTAAGGCAACTCGGAAATACAGAGATGATTGTACAATTACCACCTCAAATAAACGGTTTCATTGTAGTTACTTTTTACAGATTTTCTTCCTAAACTTAAGTATAGCCCGACGACATCTTAATCTCGATAGACATTATTTGTTGTCCCGATTCAGGTCTACGTATTCCAGGCGTTTAACAGCGTAAAACCGGGGATGCCGCGATTTTTTACTATGTGTGGCATGTAATGTGAAACTAAAAGTATAGGCATTAAAACATTTGAAATGCACAAACATCTCTTGCGTGATGATTTCAGTTGCAAATAAACATCTTACTAAACAGTAGGTGGTATAGATAGAAAACAATACCGTCACGGGGAAGGGTGGTAGCTACACTAAGATTCTAATAGAGTTTATATAAGTACGTACTAGAAAAAACTCTGTTAAGTATATTTCCTTGGCATATATTGCCTTGTTAGCCTATAGATACACAAACGAAAGTTCAATTTTTTTCCAAAATTGCCACAGTACGGCCCTTTTTGAAGTAATAAAGAAAAGATATTTTCTTACCATCTTTCGTTTTTACTGATCTACCCCACACAGGTGCCGAAACAAGAGTCAATAAAAATAAGCACAGGATCGCCGCCACCTTCATGGTGAAGACACAAAACAAACTCCAACGCACGAATAGTGAATCTAAAATTAACGTGCAGCCTCTATGATGTAATTTATTTTTAAATGATCAAAAGAAGCTGGTGACCTGTCGTACGGACTTCGGTTCAGTTTCTCCGGTACTTTCCGATGTGCTATGAACATACGACATTTTAAGGTGAATTGTCCATTAACAAAGACTGTCACGATCAAGAAATACCTATAATATGACCCACGAAAACTGATAAGCAGAAACAGGTTAAGTCTTCCAATTGAAGCCATTTCGAACTGCCCTTACCAGCTCTGGGGCGTTCCAATGTTAAAAGCAACCTGAAAGAAATGTCAACAGTAGTATGATCGTTTCACTCTAAATGACTTGCGCGCCAATACACGATGGATTTCGATTGTTAGCGATTGATTATGTAAAGGAAGAATTTCCCATTATGGATAAAAAAAACCTATTAATTGATTACCAACACCTGATATATTTGTTGATTCAAAACGCGGGATACTTGAGTTCTCTTCAGGTGTTTAACCTAACTATCACGTGACCTGCGAGTGAAAGTGAAGGCTGCAGCTTGATCACCAAAGGAGCATAAAGGCAAAACAACCCAAAATAATTTAGAAGATGAAAGTTTCCTCTGTCAAATCTCTTTGACCGACCTCTAATTCACTCGTTCTCCCTGGTTACAAGGAGCTCCTAGAGTCCATTGCTTCTTTTGTCAGCTGTTCAAACATCTGCTAACGCGGAGCCAAAGTTTCCTGGGCTTTTCGAGTCTGACATGCCCAGAGAAAGGAATTGCTCCTTATTCTCTTTGTTATTTGTGATGATCGTATTGTATTATTGCTCTATGCAACGAAGTCACATTGTTGATACCGGAGCTGATACCATTGTTTTACGTATACTAAATAGACTGTTTGTAGTCCGTCTTTTCTTCTAAATCCGTCGAGTTCTCATCCCAGTAAACACGTTTGCAAACAACGCCGTTACAAAAAGGGGTGGTGAAGGAGACGAGGTTACGCCCTCGTTCATCGCTGATCTCGTACATGCGATACCAATGGAGCAACGTTGAAAAGAAATGTAAGAGAATACTCGCAGCCTATAAGACGACATCTACCAGTAACTACCAAGGCGTAAATGAACAGAAGAACAAGAGTGGAAGATAATTCATGTTAATGTGTATTGATTACTGATTACACACTACTTATTAACCGAGAGTGAGGTCATTATAGGGAAATATAAGACCGTATTGACCTCAATACATCGAAGCCGAGGTCTGAGATTTCCCAGTGATGACCGAACAGACGAGGTTGATAAGTTATTTATTATGTGGCCTTTTCATTATGGACCTGAACCTGTGATCAATTAAAACCAACAACTGGTGTACAGCCAGGTGACTCTGCTCAGTGGATATTCTTTTTGACAGTTGTCAGCTGACCATAACATGGATGTCCATAAGGATGTACACTATCAAGTAAAACACAGATTGTATTTGCCTTGGACACCTAGATAGTAACGCCTGGTCATTAAAAGAAAATAATGCCAGGTCATTTCAAGAAAACAGCTAATAAGAGCGCACGTGCTATAATTGTAGCCATATAATACATGTTATAGCCTCAACACTTTTCGGTAATGATACGTCATATTTTCATGTTACAGGGCTACAGAATGACTGGACTACAACTGCATAGGTCTAATAGTGTCTCTGAACCCATTTCAGGCATGTAAATATACCAATTCTTGTTAACAGGACCATTAAAAAAATCGAATGCAGTTGAAATTTAGGCCAGTCACAAAAGGATCACAACATGTCCAGCAATCTGCGCACCTTTATTGATGTTAGGAAGACATCTACAATATCCTAGATTTATCATTTATTTATTAATTCGAAGAATATTTCCAAACTGGAAGCGTAAATTCATTATTATTCATTCAGCCAAATTTTTTTATTTCAAATTATTTTCGGCTAATTCAGCTCCATAATAAGCAGCAAATTTTGACCAAATTTGGAGGAAGTTTGCGATATCTAGTAACATGATCGCAGTCGATAGCGAAGGTTTTCGCCAAAAAAAGGGGTGACAATTGAGAAGCCTTGGGGACAAGGTATTAATTTTTCTTTAAGCTCGGCTGTTTTGATGGAAGCTGAGAAAATGGCAGAAAAATGTCGGTTTTGTAAGGGCGAAATAGTCGAACGACTGCCCATAAACAAGGGAAGACTAAGCAAATTTTTCGATGACAATATAACACTTTTAAAATATGACTCTTAAATTTGCCGAGGAAAAGGAAAATAATGAAGACAGAGAACTTAACATAGTTTGAGTGTCTAGAGTAAGGAATATTTTGGATGAATAATGAAATATTTAAAAATTGGATTCGGCTTTTTTATGATTTGAAGAATCATGCAGAGCTTGAGCGGTTTTGTCTCCACGCAGATAACACCCTACTTGGCGTACATAATTCTTCTGAACATACTCAGGCTCATTCAATAACTCAGGGCTAAATTTTATGTCAAGTAAATGTAGTTTTTCTTATTGACCGGAAACGATGCGATATTCTTGCACAAGATCGGGGGCATTTACTCTGAAAAGGAGTGTTATGGTGAAGATTTATGTAGATTTGGCTTGCCTTCGTCCAGGAAAAAAGGGAAGAAACTGTTGCGTGCCAATGTGGGTGTGTGTGTGTGTGTAACTTTTTAACTGCCGTTGCGCATCCTTAAAGTCTGCGTAAGGACATAAACATACATATGTTAAAATACATGTGAAAGGAAATGAAAAATGATAGAAATTTTTCAGCACCTTACAAGCATTTATTTGCTCTAACTGATTGTTTGACAATATCGATAATTTATTACTACTGAGCTTAAAAATCATTAAATAAAAGTGATAACCAAGAAAAAGTGGTGTATTATAAGTGGGAACACTTCACTTTGCTTTATTAAATTCAACATCAATGATATAAATTATTGCCGGCACTCCCTGAGGGAAGTCCGGAAAAAGTTTTATCTTATATAAAACAACATCATACACCGGGTAGATTTCGAGACACCTGCCGGAAGAGGAGGTAAAATACGAGCGAGTCGCAGGAGATGTCATTACTCTTAAAAATGAGTCTTAGCTTTCTTGAACCTGCCAACAAGTTTGCGTGGCAGCTACAGTGTAAGTGTACATGCCTTCTCGCTGTAGGCAACGCAATACAGTGAAACGTCCTAAATCCTAAATTGTTTCAAGTAATTCGTTTCTCCTGAAACGGTTTAAAAACTTGACGGTACTTCCGCTTTCTCTAGACCCGTGTAAAAATATTCCCTTAACCTTGATCTTTCAAGTTTTTTGGAGCCAATCGAAGCTCAGTCTGTGATATTCATTAAATTAATAACGACTTATGCAAACACAATGGAGTTTTTATCTGTTAAGCCACCTGTAAGATGGATTTTGGCGGAAATAACAATAAGCTAGATCAGTTCAACTATTATTTAACGAGGATTACTGGCCTTCCTTAGTGATGCTCCGGGCGGTTGGCAGCAATCGCTGCCGCAGCAGCCAAAGCATCGGAGTTAAGCTGTGACTTGGACTTCTTACAGCAGCCGCAGCCGCAGCCGCCGCAGCCGCAGCAGCATGGACAGCAATGGTGACAGCAGTGGCAGCAGTGGCAGCAGCATGGCTCGCAACAATGGCAACAACAGCAGCATGGCTCACAGCAATGGCAGCAGTGACAACAGCATGGCTCGCAACAGTGACAGCAACAATCATGGCAGCAGTCACAGCAGCAATCATGACAGCAGTCACAGCAATCGTGGCAACAATCGCAACAGCAATCGTGGCAGCAATCGTGGCAACAATCACAGCAGCATTTCTTACTATTGTTCACCTTTTTACCAAAGCCATGTTGAACCGCTATACCATTCATAGGTTGCACGGACCCGGGGGCAGCTGCAATGGCACCTGGCTTGGGAATGGCCTGTTTGGCTTCCCCTTCTTTGCATTTGCAGTTGCATTTCTTCGCACTCTCGTTGTTTTGAACATCTTTGCATTTCTTGGGTTTGTCGCTTTGATTCTTCCATTCACATTTCCTTAGTTGATCCTTGTCTTTGCACGGTTGTGCTTTTTCCTTGCATTGACTTTTCTTATCTGCTTCTTTACATTTCTTGTTTTCCTGGCAAGAGCTGCTACATTTTTGAGAACATTTAGATTTCTTCGTTCCTTCATTGTTTTCTTTAAGTGCATTCTGGTCGCAAACGCAAGGATCTTTCTCTTTTTGTGCTATAACAAAAGGGAAATCGATTTTTTAATAATATTTTTCCGTTTTGTGTTCTTTTTTTTGTTTTGTACGTGTCAGTTGTTTTTGTTGTTGTTGTTGATATGTTTTCCCCTCCCTTTGGTACAATTTTTAACATTATAATGAATAATTGATGACTATTGTAACAGAGTAACAACATTTTAATCATTAAGGGAGGCAAAAGTATCGTTAATCATAGCTTAATCATAATAGCATATATAGTGAATATCTTAAAAATTATCTTTTTACTCTCCCAAAGGCTATTTGCCAAATCAAAGTCCTTATAATCAATCTGTTAAACTTCGTAAACAAAACATCACATGTTTGGAATAATCATTCCTATTGTCGTCATGCCATTAAACCGTTTTTATTCTTAGAATGAAGATGATGTGAACTGCGGAAATACAAATCTAAACGAAGATTTGACCATTTCACTGTAAATTGTTTTAATTCTCTTTATCTACTGTTTTTTCACTTTGATTTAAAGTATTAGAATACATGTTCAGATTGAGAAAGTCACCTTTGCAATAAATATTATTTGGTACTTTATTGGTTCTTGAGCACATTTGAACACAATCAAGGAAAGAAAAGAGTTTTTCTCTTTGTAAAACTAAGGATGAGAGGTTAGAGGAATTTTGGTACACCGTGCCTGAGGTGTGGTTATAATGCCTTTCACATGCGTACAGTCTCATATCGCCCCATGAATTCCCATGCATAGCTGTTTCAGTCCTGTTAAGTCTAATCCGCGTGGCACTACAACAGGTGACTGAGGGGCTATCATGGTAGGAATGCACTTTGAGGTCAGAAAATTTCTCTCTTTTTTTCTTCTCCGTATACTGGTATGAGTCAATTTTTGTAAACTTGAAACAAGTCCTGCATTGCTTAGTAATTACCTCTTGTTGCCTTATTTTTTTTATATTATTGATCAATCAAGCAGTGATGGTAAAAGGAAAGTTGTCAATGTAGCTTCTATTGCATCTCAAAGAGTCACCAAAGGCTTATTAAACGTTGAGATTAACAAAGAAAAGTCTACTTCTTTAATCAAGTAGTTCAGTTTAGACATTTCAAACTTAACAACATCGTAGAGTGTTACATTCAATACGTCGGTTTTATCTGCATACTAACCGTTTTCAGATTCACTCTTCTCGCTTGTTGATACAGGTTCATTTTGGACCAACTGGTTATGTTTCTCCTCGTTAGAATTTTGATCTGTGGAGTCTTCTGCAAAAACACAAAGTTGATCTTTAGTAAACTGGTTTTCGTTTGTTAATTAAATTCTGATTAAAAGCGTACAATACCGTTTGCTTTGTTTAAAGATTTTCCCTTAACCAGAACCATAGATCCAAGTGTGATACACAGGAGCGTTACTAGTTTCACGCGCATTTTGGAAGAGAGAAGTACAAAACAATGATAAAAACCAACGAGCAACTTCCGTTGTGATGGCCAGTAAGGGATATAAGAAAGTCTGACATCACGAATCGAAGAGGCTAAACAATGGGCAAATCGACGAAAGCAGAAACAATGTCAACTACGAACTGGTAAACTAAACCCCCTTCGAAGATAACGCCCATAAGCTACAATTCCATTGGCTAACCAGCCAAACACCTGATAATTACTTGAGTACCACTTAACCTTACAGCATGAAGATTTTGATTCCTCAAAATTTTGACTTTCCTTAATAATTCACTTTAAAAATGAGTAAAGTAAATAGTTCGCTCTGTTATTAATCAGGAAACTTTCCGCGGACCCCTACACCCCGGAACAACACAGTTATACGGATTTTTGAGATTATGCAGTCAATGTTTAAATTTTAGGAGCAGAATAATAACGAAGAACATAACGGACCCACAGTTTATCTCTATCTCTTTCTTTTCTCTAATTAAATTACAATAGCACTCAGTAGTCAATTGCAAGTCTTCTTGCTGTAACGCATCAACAAGGCATATTAATTTAACAAACACAGAGACGACTAAATTCGGTGGCCCCCACCGTAGCCACCATGGCACTCCAGGCACTTCACCTGCCAGTAGGGAGGTTGGGACTTTCTAGTGGCGGTGAAGCAATCATACTGGGATTCCCCGCAATGCACACCCTTAACACTCAAGATGCACTCCCCTGGGAATTAAGACAATATACACAAAGCCATTCTGAAGAGAAAGCTAGCCTCTGAGAAACAAGCTAAGCTAAATGGTGAACACGAGACTGCATGTTCGAGCGCTAAGGGCGCTGACCTTGCAAACCGGATGCCGCAATTTCAAGTTTAACCCTGACTGCTAATTGGACTGCTTGATTAGTTTGTCTGCAGTCCACAAGAACAGGTCAACTCTACATCTAAGCTTGTCATTAGTCAGATACTTCGCCTCCCGCCAGCTGGGTTTCTTAGGCTGTGTCCACACAATACCGGGTAGTTTTTCATGCCGACATGAGGGCCACGTGTTTATCAGTATTTTATACTGTCAAGTGCCGCTGTCGAAAAATAAAGTTTATTATTATTATTATTATTATTATTATTATTATTATTATTATTATTATTATTATAAAATTGTAGTATGAACAACTGAGGTCTATTTGATGAAACTTTTACCACTGTAATTTAGAAGTGAAGCTATTGTTTTAGGGTCCGAAAACAATAGCTACACTTGCAAATTACACTTGTAAAAGTTTTATTAAATTAAACCTTGGTGTTAGTGCGCTAAAGAGTGGCACATAAACTAATCTGTGACGATCCACTTTCAAGATCGGCGCGGCACAGCTTCGTTTCGTTACAGAAACCGGGCCGAAATCACCGTTCTCATGAGTGACGGAAGTCCTATCCGGTAGCGTTTTCGTACCGGATCAACAGTACAGTGTAGTAGAGTGTAGACATGGCCTAATTATATATATTTGTACTTGTCTTTGTTTGGCCTTATTAGTGTCGTTGTGCGGCAAAAAGTGCTTAGGGTAAATAAAGCTTATTGCGTATGGATTCTGGCCTATTAATGTTGCAAGGGCCACTGAAGCGCGTATAATTTGAACTGCTAAAAGAGGAACAGTACTTGAGAAGGATAAAAAAAATGCCGTAATCCGTGGCGTGTAAATTCCTCCAACCATAACACGGGCCTGCAGAATAGCTCTAATGGGAGTAAAGGTCCCCAAAGAAATTCAAGAAATAGATCTGTTAACTCTACGTTTAAGAACTGAAGGTTCTGCCCTAGGGCACCATCCGTGGTGGTGGTGGTGGTCAGGGGGGGGGGGTGTGGGGGAGGGGAAGGAGGAAGAACCTGTCTCGAAATACAGTTGAACCTCTCTACAACCGTGACGGCCACCTTGGGGGAAGAAGAAAGTGGCCATTGTGGAGAGGTGGCCGTTAGTTTAGGTTAGACTGTATAAACTTACAAACTTGGGGCCTCCCTTATGGCTTTTATCGAAAAATAAGTGGGGCTCCCCTAGATCACTAATAATTGTACCTTACTTTAATTTATATACACGTTTATGTACATACAACAGGTAAACTACATCGGAGTGGCACCTTTTCAGTGACTTACTCAACACTCAAAAATGTGTATCGAAATGTTTTCACTCTACAGCAAACTAGGAAAAGTGGAACATCTCAAAATCCCTTACGGTTATGATGAAAAATAGCGGCTTAAATATCATTATCCTTATTAGTTCTCTCCTTGCCTCAGCCGTATTCAGTATGGAAACGCAAGTCGTGAAAAATGAAGCTAACCAAGAATCAACTAATAAGAGCGTTGGACTTGGGTATAGAGACGAACCGAAAATGTTGGAGTAAGTTTGAGTAGAGTATGAATTTGGTTTTTCGTTTCTTGGAACCGCGTATCGCTTTTAGATCAGAAATGAACCTGCCGAAGCCGTAGAAATGAAACTACAAGCATCGCAATATCTTTTAATTTTATCAGGAAATATCGATAGTTAACGCAGACTGGTCCCTTTTTCATTCACTGCTCTCTACCCTCCAAAGCCGTGAACGTTTCTTGAACTTTTCCCGAAGCTTTTTGCAATCCGGAGAAATTCTTTAATATGTTGTCTTCAATAACGTTTAACCGAAAATACTTTTATTATCTATTACAGGAAGGAGAATGCCAAAATTGTCAAACAAGAAGAGGAAGATGCAATTAAAAGACGCCCTCAATGGACATACGGTTACCCATGGCCTTGGCCTCGGTCCAGGCAACAACAATCTGACACTGAAATAACCAGCGGCTATGACAATCCAAAACACCGATTCTGAAGACTCTGAGTTCATTCTTGTGCCAAAAATCGAGTTTCCTTTATCGTCCCATGTAAGGTAATCTGGATTCCGAAATCCGGGAAATTATTTATTGTGTTTTTCTTGTGAAATCTGGAATCCTGGGCTTTGAAATCCGTAATTCAGCTCAAGGAAACCGGAATCCCGCTATCGATTATAATCCAGAATCCAAGTTCCATTGAGGCAGATTCCGGAATCCACTACCTGTAATCCAAGACTGTCTCAGGTATCCTTATATGGGGTTGGGGGAGGACCTCTACTTTGCTTTCAATTAATGTAGTGGAAATTTTATCTCAAAAATAGATAAAGAAGGGAAGACACGGAAGAAAGCAACGGACTGCATTTTCCATATAATTATTCACCCTTGTTAATGAAAATGTGTTCATTCTTGGTCTTAAAATTAGTTACCATTATTTCAGGTAGAAATAAGTAGGCAAATGAATACCCGAGATCATTTATTTCAATATTGATGTTTTAATATTTTAAAAAACTACTGTATTTCATCAAGTATTTTAAGCAACTGAAAAAATAAATATAGCCTTGAATTTAACAGAAGTATCGCTGAATCTGTGCATTAAATTTCTAACCTTTAAAATTGTTGAACACATAGTTTTGAGTAGAACATGTCCTTTTGTCTGAACGTAGACTGTTCCGAACTTTGCACTTCATTTAGCGTTCATGGCCCAGTTGTTCGAACGCTGATTAGAGCTTACCCCGGGTTAAAGTTTAATCCAGGCTACTTTATCTTTTGTCCAAAGGCATTTTCTCGGATAATTTTCTCAATTCTTTTAAAGCATCCAACCACCCAACTGCAGAAAAAAAGGAATTTTACGTAATTTCCTTTTGTGAAGCTTTCACATCTGCATTGACATTTTGCACTCGCCCAGCTTTGAGCAACGCGACTCAGGTGTTTGATCACTTAATACTTCTGTCGAGTTTACTTATGAAAATTTTAATTTTGACCACTAAGCTCTCGTATTACGTATTTACTTCCACACTGTGCTTAACACCCTGGTAATGTGGTCTATTGAGTGTGTATTACTCAATTCAAATTGTTGTGTACTGTTCTAAATCAAATTGGTATCTCAGCGCCTCTTTAAAGGTCCGTTATGAAGCTTTGTTAAACCCAGTCCATTGTTAACAGACTGCACGTAGAGATTAGCCGCAGAAAAGTCCTTGTATTGATAAAGCGTCCTTTTGACCAAGAAAGGCGAGAAGGCTCCTTGAGACCTCTTGCAGTGGCAGCAATGGCAACAGCAAGGGCAACAATGACAGCAATGACAGCAATGACAGCAATGGCAACATGGACAGCAGCAATGATGGTGATGATGATGGCAACACGGTCTTGGGCAGCATGGACAGCAACATGGGCAGCAACAGGGCTCTTCAGGCTTTTTCTTTGGTGCTGCTTCTTCTGCACCAGGGATTGGACACCAACAACCTACATCACGATAAGAAAAAAAAAAATTATTAGCTCCTAGTTTTCATGACTCTAAACTTAACAGGAAGCCCTGAATAGTCGTTACGTTGTTAGAAGACTTATTACATTGCTACCGTCGGAATATTAATTCAAGTATTACCCATTTGTAAAAAACTCAAGTCTTGACACTGGGGGAGGAGGAAAGATGTACATAGAGAGAAATGTTAGATACGTCGGCTGAGTAAGTGTGAAATAAAGAAATCCTGAGATTTCGTCCAGTGTTTAAACGAAATTTATTGACTACTGCTCTTCAAATAAAAAGCCAACAAGTCATGCATTTGTTATCTTAGTGCAGTTTCATCACTAAAGCTAGTATACAAGACCAGAGTTCTCCTTAAATAATTTGAGCAGATTTTTTTGAAGATCCTGATCCATAAACGTTAAACAAATATCTAATATCAACTAAAGGTTAATGGTTGAAGGTGATCTAAAGTGGTACTCGCTGATAACAAACTGTATTATGGACTTCATCAATTTCATGCCGCATGCCAATATCATGATATTCAGGCTAGGCTTTCACTGATGGGGATACTTCCGGATCTTCTGCATTTATTGTATTTGGATTGGTAACATTCATTTGATTAATAAGTATTCGCCACCAGACCTGGATTAATGTTTTTATTTCGGATTCACGCATGATATTTCGTGTAACCGGTTAAACGAATCTAATACCAAAATGTTTCGAATTCTTGAGGAATCCGGAAAAATATCTCCCATTGTAAAGGCTAGGCTGAAGAGACAGTGTCATTGATGTTATTTCTTTTAATCATGAATAAATACTCAGGACTAAATTACATGCCAGTGCCTTTTCATGCATGAATGTGTCGTCTAAAAGACCACGAGGTTTATTCAAGAAAATTTGAGAAGTTAGGACCACACTATCATCAGCTATTTGGAGGCACGAATAGTGGATAGTAATAGAATTCACTGTATTTTAACCCTGCCGGATGAAGCTACCAACTACAACCTGGAATTTGTTCGAAATTGATGACTCGCTCCATGTGAGGAAATTTAAAACAATCTTGGATTCTGGATTCTACGCCGTGGATTCCGGATTCCAGGTACTGGAGGTCGGGATTCTTTGTCGATGGAATTTGGATTCCGGCTTCCAATCGCTAGTGGCCTAGAGTTGTATTCTGGATTCAAAAGTCCAGATTTCTGGTTTCCTCAACTCAAATTTCTCGGATTCCGGATTCCACAGGCAAAAATTTCCCTGATTCCCTTACGTGGAGCGAGATGACACTCTACTCTTCAGCAAACATGCAATGTCTAAGTTGTCAATTTATTTGTGACAACATGCATGTTCATGCGGATGACAATTGACAAACCTCCTTCAAATATATTATGACAACAGTGACAGTCACAGTCACAAGGTGGCGCACACTGACCGCCAACACAAGGCTGAATCTTATGACAAACATGGCATCCTGTAAAAACAATACAGCTAAATGTGTTTAAGGCGAGAGTCAAAACGTTATGTGCCCCGCTGTTCCTGTTTGAATATGAAGTTTGGATAACTAAGAATGCGATTTGTTCTACACAAATTTAAAAGAAAAGTACACTGGTCAGTCTGTAA
Organism: Porites cylindrica; assembly: GCA_964035525.1. Taxonomy (NCBI): domain Eukaryota; kingdom Metazoa; phylum Cnidaria; class Anthozoa; order Scleractinia; family Poritidae; genus Porites; species Porites cylindrica. The sequence continues at coordinate 40,741,456 of OZ037778.1, forward strand.
AATGTCACAAAATTGTATTAAGTGCCAATTGTGTAACCAAAGTCGCTGACATTGAAAAGCGATAGATAGCATAATAGCTAGTACCAGCCGAAAAGGAAAATAAATTTTGTGCGTCGCAAACACAAAGAACACATGCAAATGAAAAAAGTTTCTGCTTTAATTACAACAGCTATGCGACTGGCTGTTCGCGCGTTTTCTTGACAAAGTCTTAAACAAAACAGAAGCCGAGTCTTACTACTCCAAAAATTTAAAATAAATTTGAATTGAACCATCAAAATGAGTATTACACCTAAACTAACCACATCTTCTGGATTTTCCTTTTCGTAGATAATTGTTACGACATCCGTCACCGATGTATTCTGGTCTGAAAATACAAATGCAGAGAATTATAACTGTAAGTATGCGTATGTAGTAATACTTGTTACTGCGTAAAGCCAATTATTGAGAAATAAAGATTTGTACGCATGAGTATGTATTGATATTTATTGCCAAACTGCAGGTAGCCAATGACAAGCAGTGTAATTTCTCCCTAGAGGAATATGAGGAGTCTGGTGGGAAAAATGACTCGGAATGGTTTGTGGTGGACCGGGATAGGTATGGGAAAAGCAAGAGATGCAAAAGCATTGGCACACATTCTTATTATAAAATGTCTATTCATTATAGCACGTTTTGAATACCCGTACGTCGGCTCCCCAAACTCAGCCCCATGCATGCAATTTAACCCAAGACAGTCAGCTACACAGATTCTGGATTCCATACTTTAAATTCCTAATTCCAGTTGCTGGATTTCTGATTCCTTGTTAATGGTATCCTAGATTCCTTGAGCTGAATTCTGGGTCCCAGGAGTCCAAACCCCAGGATTCCGGAATCCGGATTATCTTATATGGGGCGACCAAACTATAGTGGCGGATCCAGGCAAGGGGTCCGGGGGACCCGCCCCCCTTATTTTTAGAGCAAACTGAGGCCCGAAGGGCCGAAAAAATATTTTTTGAGACTGCTCCCCCTTTTCTCAGTGTCTGGATGACTGCCCCCCCCCCCCCCCCCTCCCCCCTCCCCTCTCTCTTATCTGAAGATCTGGATCCGCCACTGAACTATAACACAATCCCATCATCCTTCACGATCAGACCCCTTGTAGGTTCCGAGTATAGATTTGATATCTATTTGGCGAGTAATGTTTCATTCTAAGCTTCAAAAGCTTTTGCTTTATAGTTATTGAATTCTTTGAATGAGTCACGGTCTCTTTCAAAAAAATTTAATCTTTCTTAAGCAAAGACGTATGTTCAAAATCGTTAGACTACAGAGAGACACACACAAGGGTGCATTTACTTTCAATTAGTTTAAACGGAATATTCTAACATCTTTATTAACTATTGCTAAACAAATTTGAGATGACGTTCTCTTTGAAGGTTACCAGGTAAGTTAGACAGTGCCATTTACCACAGGTCAGCGATCTATGTATGTTGAGAAGATGGGCCCACAATAGTCAAGTCAGGTGGAAGATATGGTTACTTTAAAGTCAACAAACACTTCAAATGCTCCAAAATTTAAAAATCGCTCATATTCCATTAATCTTAAGTGGTTGTTTTTCCTCTGCCGACAAAACGCATTTTGAAAGTAACCCTCTGAGGAAGAGACATGTAATTCAACACAGCAACTCGTTATCCTGTTCAAGAGAAAACAACGCGTACGGGATGGCAGGGATCTTATTCTACAGCCTAGAATGCCAAACTGCGACACGGTAAGTACTTCATTATTTCTTTTTTTTTTGCACAGAAAATTGGTAAAACGTCGACATTAAATTGCCTTTTAATGCAAGTCTGAAACAACCCTTTAGGACACTTTTAAAATTAAAAATAAATCATGTAATGTTCCCCTTACCTTGAAATACTCCCTGCTAAGTGTAATTTGTCAGACGTCTTCTTCAAGACGTAGTTTTCTTTTAAGTCACCATTCTTCTGTCCAGCTGTGTGAATCCTTGAAAATTCTCTCGATTTGTGTTTACTATTTTTCTCAACAACTCCCTCAGATAATATGGCAGCGCGAAAAATTAGTAAAATGAATAATACATTGATTACGATTTTTAATTTCATGGCCTTCTAGATGAATTCCATGTTTTCTTTCAACAAAGATCGGTTGTCAACTTACGCCGAACAAAATATTTTTATAACTTCCACCAATTTTAGAAAATCGCTTTCCACACGATGGATTAGAAATCTTACATCACAGCACCATTCAACCTTCGCCTCCCCCTCATTTTATTTTTAACGCTCCACAAAACCAGGTCATTGAGAAACACGAGAAGGAATGTCATTGGATAGTTTCCAGTTTCATGGCATATACTCTTCTGGTACCAGTGGAGCATTTTTCTCAATTGATTTTTTTTTCTCAGTTTGACAATGAACTGTTTTTTAATGTAAAACAAAACATTACTACAATAGGGGACCATATTTTTGGTTTTCAGACGGTAATAAGGCTCAGAATCCGGTATGGTATTTTCGGTTTCTCAGCGTGGAATATTTTTCTCAGATCTTCTGGTTCTAATTGGTAGTTGTTGCATCTCGGTAATCACAAGCATTTCATGAAGGGAAAAAACTCTATTTCCCCGAGAAACTGTGGTGTTAAACTGTTTTTAACTGATTTATAGCAGAGAATAAAGATTACATTTTAAACATCATTATTTCCTCATTTTTCTTTAAAATGATCTTGCTTTCAACTTAATTGACAAAAAGAATCTCAGTCCATGCTCTACAAACGTAAGAAAATTATTGATGAGATCCATCTTTTTAAACTTTGTGCAACAATAGAAACAACTTTAAATGTAGAGAAATGATCACAATTATAATAATCCTTGTTTTGGCCAAACCAGCTTAAGTAAAACAATGTTCTCTTTACATATAAGCATTTTACGGCCTTAAATCGCTCTTAGATGAAACAGTGCTTTACAATTAAGATAATTGAGACATATTTTTACACCAATAATTTAATACAGTATTAAATACTTAAATGTGTGACGCATGATGAATCAGTAGTATCACTTCAGTACCCGATGACCAAGGACAATTTAACTGCAAATCGCTAAGAAAGCTATGCATCTGTTATGTCGTAGAGATGGATTTTCAGCCCAAATGCTTCAACTTTGGTATAACCTCATGAAGCTGGAACTGAAATTAAAAAGGCGTCCTGTGACCTTTGACCAGGTAGTCAAGCCATGTCTGCCATGCGCTCATGGATATGTTTCGAATATGGTGCATTGTGCCTGTTGATTTAAAATGAAATTAGTTAAGAATGTTGTTAATCACTTCGGAATCGAGTAAATGTAAAGCATGCATATTTCGCGGCTTTTCCATCTAACTACAGCAATGTTTTCAATCTCGAAGTTTCCAGAAAGTAATTTTAAAATTTAACAAAAAAGAAACCTCTTTTTAAAAAAAACGGTGGCATTAAAAATATCTACAATGAAGCAAGCTTTTCACAGTATAAAATTTGAAGGAAAAGTTAAACTTGTGGCTTCCTAACTAAGTCATTACAAAATACTTTATAAAACTTTATTTTGAGAAAGTAATTACTTTACAAGAAAACCAAATCTTAAAGTACTATTAGCAAAAATTACTAGGAGTGCTAAACATTTACTCGTAGACAGGTAGCTTCACTGTAGCTTGCTTACCTTTTCAAGAACTGATATGGTCGGTAGGCTGGAAAGAGGTAGCCTGAGGGAAGAATACCCTTTCGACGTTGTCCATTCTTGTCTTCTGTTTTTCCTTTACCCTTTTCTTTACCCGATTCTAGGAAAGCAATTTGTAAAATGGCAATTCCGTAGAGTTTTAAACAAAACAAACGTAACTCGTCTAATGGGGGTATTGTTCGCTGGTTTCAAGCTAGTAATTTTCCAGCATGGCATGAGCGACAAAACTGGGGCCCTGACCTCGCACAGGGGGAGCTCTATTCACCAAGTTGAGGAGACACTAGTGAAGAGTAGGGTTTATGCGATAGGCGACCTTATACTGCTAGGATCAGAAACAGAAATAGCGAAAACGTGTTGTTTTTATCAGAGATGAAATCAGAGTGCTCACCTTCTTTTTCAGATACAAAAATGTTGCAGTGGTAACCACCACAACCGCAAGGACAACTCCATCCACCACACCCATACGGTGCAGGACAGCCACAACATCCACCACACCCACCACAGAGAGGATCCAAGCATCCATATCCACCACTGCAACACGGCGGAATGCATTCGCAGGGCCCACAAGGCAGCGGCGCGCATGCGCATTCGCAACAGCATGGAGGTGCGCATGAACAAGGACATTGATGATGTTCGACGTGATGCACGTGATGCACACAGCAGTCATGATGGTGACAGCAACATGGCTGGCAACAGCATCCACACGGCGAGCAGCAGCATGGTTGGCAACAACAGCAACAACCGCAGCAGTTGTTATTTCCTTGGCCATTGTTTTTGCCGTCATTGTTGTTATTTGTTCCACAATTCCCTGCTCCACAGCAACATCCACATCCGCCTCCGCAATCATTGTTATTGTTGTTTTCGTTCTTTTTATTATCTTCCTGTTGGTCTTCATGCAAAGGTTTAGTAACCAGTTGAGCCTGTTGAGGTGCAGACTCTACATTTTGTGTTGTCAGCCGAGTTGGCTGAGTTTCCTGCAGTGCTGTTTGAGGCTGTTGGTTTTCCTGCTCTGATAATTGGTGAACTTGATGGACATCTTTTGTCTGTCGGTCACTCATCACCCCATTTTGCTGCGGTAACATTTCGCCATCCTTGGCACCCTGATGACTTTGAAGTCCATATCCCGGGTTCATATTTAATTCCCCTTTCTTTAGAGATAAATCTGACTTTAATTGCTTCCCATTACTTTGTTGGGTAGACTGAGGTGGTTCTAAGGTGTGAGTCGGTGAAACAGCGTTTTTTGACATAGGAGCACCAAGCCGTATGACTGACGCTTCCGAATCCTTTTTACTTCCGGTCGGGGTAAGTTGTTGTCTACGACCATAAATGGGACTGGGAGCAATAGCTTGTTCAGTAGATATCAAAATAGTATTTACGAAAAGCATCATCCATGACCGCCGAAAATGCGTCATTTCTAGCGAGACTTCACAAAAGTGGTGGGAGGAGCAAACCACTTAAAAACTAATCAAAGAGGAGGGAGGATTGAATTACCTCATGAAGCCACCTGCTAAATGACTTTAAGGAAACATTAAAACTCGTTGACATTACCGTTAGACGAATACATCGATCAATTGATCAACTTGACGGAAACAAAGAGACTCGCTCAAGTCCTTTGTTTGCGTGCTAAAGAAAAAGTGACGGAACCATTCAGTTAACCTGTTGTACGCACTGATGCCTGTAGTTTTGTTTGTGAATTTTTTTCCTTCTCAAAAGCTTTTTCTTTTAGATACTTGAGAGTAAAGTTTCAAATTTGGAACATTTTAAGTATTTGGAATTTCAAATAACTCGTATGAAGTACTCGGCGGGTGAAAATCGTTTCACTGAAAAAGAAGTAATTTACTACACCTAGATTCACTACTACTACACATGGGAAGCATTGTATTAGATAATCGGCCCTAAGTTATGGAATCTACTGCCTAAAAATAGGGACCTTCCTACACTATCTGTGTTCAGGTAGCAAATTGTAAAGCTAGACTTAAATTCCTTGCTGGCTGATGCTCTTTGATGTAATCATCATCATCATAAAAAAAATATAAAACCTCTGTTATTTACCCTTAGCAGTATTTATAGCACTAATGCTAGTGGGGAGGAGCAATTGCCTTAAACAAATGATGCAAATTGAACTTAACAGGGTTAAAGGGACAGGTTCACGGTTATGCGCATGCTCATAAATTAAATTACTTTTTCCAATTTGTTATTAATGCTATCGGTTAATTATCCCACTCACATGAATCTCAGCGATCTCAGAGTGTATTTCAAAGTAGAAGTGTATTTCAGAGTAACCTGAAGAAGGATGGAGGAGTACTAAAATCGCAGAAAAAATCAGTGGATTATGCCAACACTACCCACGTTGAATTTTTTGTTGACCCGAAGGTTTTATTCCATGGTTCATTAATTTACAGCTATTTGAAAATATTTAAGTCGATCAAGTGCAAGTGACTGCCAGGGGAGTATGCAGATTGGTTCTTTGACAACATTAGGACATGATTATATTGCTTGCATAGACGATACAGCATGTTCCGGCAGAAAAACAGCATCTTGATAAATGAGCATGCGCTGAACCATGAACCTGTCCCTTTAAGAATCCCAACTGGCCGAAGGCAAACTAGCTGGCTATTTACAAGAATGGCCGAGATTTGAACTCGGAACTGCCAAAAACAGAACAAATCCAGCTAGCGGTCACAGTGGGACTTAAACTCGGGGCCAACGATTCGCGCTCTAACCGCTCGGCTATGCTGCCTCCATCTAGTACTTGATGAACACATAAGTATTTTTTTTAAAGCGTAACACGATCTTCACATCCGTATATTTTGACTTTTACATAAGGCAATCGTATCAATTATATTCTTTGGTCTCTGGTCAATAACATTTATTATACAGTTATAAAATCGCAACTAACGCGAAAATTCGTCAGACTTGGCGATTTTCTGCAATTTTCGCCACTGGCTTTCAAAAAATTGCCAACCTTGCGATTTTTCGCAAATATACGAAACATCGCAATTTTTGCAGCTGCGTACAAACCTGGACATAAGTGTCCCAATTTAGTGGTTCCTGTACTGCTACTTTAGTTAAACACTTTTGAAATAAAGCTATTCATAATTCATTCATTCATCCATTCATTGTCATAGAGCTTAACCAGTCTAATATATAAAACTAAATATGGACTAACAAAAGTCAAAACCAGCTTTAAACTTTGCGCAAAGAGAGGAAAGTATTCAAAGCCATATTAAGCTAAATATCTATTGAGAAGAAAGGAAGGAAGGCGGAAGAACAAGTGATCTTCCAATTCAGGGAATGAAAAAGAGTAAAACTTTGGATCGTGAACTGATGTAAATGGGAACTTCCTGGATGAAGTGTAACAGCGCATAGCCAACATGGAGAGAAACAGTGAGGAGACTTATGGAAAGAACACTATACCATAGATCACAGACTGGGCCTTCTTTACCCCACATCTAAGCCACGCGCTTCCAGCATCATGTTAATCTTTGCTGAAGGTGTGAACGTAATTTTGATAGAAGTACCGATCGGTACATGCCAGGCAATGTCATGCTCCCCCATCAAAACAAAAAGAAATGAAAACCAGAATTCGATAACAAGCAACAATAGATTTCCAAGCGGAACATACGAAAGGTCGTCTCCTTGAAAAATGGAAAACCGAAAATGGATTCTTAAATCGCAAGCCAAACGTCTTACTCCTATTGCATTAGAACTAGGTCACCATTGAGCAAGCAAGCAAGCATCAGAAAAAAATTTTATAGATGACAAATCGACCTTAAAACAACAAAAATCTCGGACAGACAACTTAGTTGTAATAAGTGCTCTTCGCTTGAATTTGATATCGCAATAAACAGTAAATCAACATGTACCAGTTTTGTGGGAGGAACCTTTCAAACGCATTTGGCAAAGAGAGTTCGCGAATGGTTTCATTTTTATATTTTGGGTCAAAATCCACAGCGAAATTGCCGACAAAGATAGGTGTCTTCAAATAATATCCCATTAACATTTTTTATATCGTTAATTTGGACGACAAGAAAACCAATGAAATTTTGTTACGAGACCATAAAGCAATTCTTACCACATATACTACCTCACCTCACTTATCAATAATTATTAACCATAAAATCTCACAAAAAGAAAAGGAATCTGGATTTATTCCCTTGGGTAACGAAATAAGTTTTTAAGAAGTTTGCTATGAGGTTTTTATACCTCAAAACGCGGATCGTTGGGTTTAGTCTTTTTATAATATTATCACATGTAATCATCGCTTGGCAGTATATTCCAAGCATTCATGGACCACTGGAATTCATAAAGAGGCAAGAATATTCTGAGAGCGATCCTGGCATCAGACAATATGCACGCAAAAATCTACATCTAAGCAATCCTTATAAGTTTTCATGCTTTTTTGGCTGCCCACTAAATGCAGGACTGTTAATTCGTGGTGGACCTTGTCGCCCTGTACCAGCAGTAGACTGTGGAGGTTTCAGTTGTGGTTGTGGCATTGGGTTTCCTATTTCGAGTGTTTCTTGTAAGTGTGTTTTCTTCGTGCATTAACGTTTAGAATACAGTCCAAATCCAGCAGGGACTACCTGATATTTAGAAAACTGTTTGAATGAATAGAAATCTCAAAAGGGCACGTCTTTAGGTTTACTAGGTTTGTTTAATTATGTGTTTTTACGCTGTTTGTCTCAAGTTTACTTAATATCAGGTCAATTCACTTTTTTAGGGGAGGGGGGGGGGGGGGGGGACAAAAGAAGGCTGAAAGGAGAGCAGCTAACCCAAACTTTTCAGGAAATACAGAGATCCTGGATGACCTTAGTTTGACGGCAATTTCTGTACGAGAACCTCTGATTCATATTATTTTAATTTCATAAATAGGCCGTAATGAAAGGAATAAGCCAGATGAAGGAAACACCACAGCCAAGCGGTTTGATATTACTGGTTTTCCAGCTGCACATAAGGGTAAACACTTGACGAGAAAGCGTCCATTACCATATGAAGCTGAATCCTCAAAGCCGGACGAAAAAGAACAATTCGCCGATGACGAGGGATCTAAGAACTCAGGAAAGAATGTTTTCCCTCATCTCACTGGTCAACACCAACCGTGGCGCCCGTACTTGCACAAGCCTTTGCATCCTCCCCAGGGGCACTTTCACATCCTTCCGAGTTACTGGCCTTTCGGTAGAGATTTGCCATCAGTTAATTACTGGCGCTTTCAAGGATACTTCCCTCATATGGGATGGAAGACGCCTTGGAAAATGGACCCATATAATGTAAGGAATCTTCGCTACTATCCTGAATACCAGTATGTTGATGTGGGGTTTGCTCAACCAACTCTTCCTTTCCAGCCAAAACCACGTTTAAGAGAATACAACGATAGGATCTCTGAAGACCAGCCAGAAGAACAGCAAGAATACGTGACACACAGCAAGCAAAGAGTTGGCCAACTTCAAGAAGAGGACAGAAAAATGGTTGATAGCCCATATGATTCTAAAGATCAGTCAGAAGTACAAGACGAAAATAAAGACAAACTGAGCGGTCAGACAAACCCCATTCAGCCAAATGATGGTCACGCAAACATGGTTTCTAATAAACACAAATCAAGTGGCACTTTCGATGAAGATAATGGTGCTGAAGAAGAAGTACTCGAAAAGGAATTCAGTGACGATGCCGTGGAAGATGAAGGAACGAAAAACTTCCCTGAATACGCCAGTGAGCTTGACACTGATCCTTTCTTACCTGCCAAAAAACGACATACGAAGGGAATGAACACATTCAGTGAAACTGAAGTAAGGCAGCGAGGTAAAGGATTCGATCTGGACGCTTATTTCAAAAGGAAAGAACAAACTAAGGTTGGGAAAAAAGCTCGTAAAGGGCTCAAAGTCAGTTCTGACTTAGGTGACGTGAGGATTAAGTATGACATTCTGTCATCTCAAACTTCTCATCAGGGATTTTCAAGGCGATGAGACAATCTTGTGTTGGGATTTTGCAATTTAAAGGTTATAGAAAAGTAAAATTATTATGAAAATTGAACAGTCACACTTGCATTGCTGTAAAGTGGGATGTAGCGGCGGAAATGTGGAAAACCATGGTTGCGTTGCTGACCTGCCTGTTAATACGAAAATAGCTACCACTCTAATTGACCGAGTTAAGGTGTTTCAATACAGTTTTTCAGAGGTCTTACCGATATTTTTCAATCGCCTTAAAAGTGTTTTTTTTCTTGTCCGATCGCTAAAAAATTTTCACCAGGAATTGGCTATGGATTGAAATTTGTGCAAATGTAGTTTAAAGTAAAATCGATATTACTATGACAACAATAAACGAAAAACTTTGAAATTGATCTAGACCTGCTACTGAAAATCCAACACTAGGAACTTAAAGTTTGGTGTTTAGCAAACAATCTCCGTAAGAAGTATAAAATTATCTATGTTTGAATTCGATTAAAACGAAAATATTTTTCAAACCTTAAATTTTCAAAAGCCGTGGTAGATTATTTAATAATAAAGTTATAAATGACTCAAATTATTCTTAAGTTGGGTCAGAATGCTGCTTAATGTCATAATTCGATGCCAAGAAATTTTGGTGCACTTTTGATCACGCGAACTTGAAAACTAACCCGTTTTCTCACCACCTGTATAAGTGCAACTTCATTCAGAATTTGGACTTTTAGCGCTTTCTTGTATATCTCTGAAACGACTCAAACGAATATTTTTAAAATCTCTTCACATAATCTTCATAATGTATATAAAAATGTCTGGAACTTTCATTAAGATTGATTCACTGCAACACCTTGAAATTTCAAGACAAACGTATCCTACGAACTGGTCAAAAATCTGCGTTACAACATTTACTGTTTTGACGTTATGCTAATTTTTGTAAAATAATGCACACTATATTATTAGTAGAAAGCACCCATGTTCAAAATCTTTTGTCATTGCTCAGAATTTTGGATTTTATTTTACTCTACAGTCAGTCTTTAACAAGACGTTCGCATTACTCCCCCATCATTCTTTGACTCCTAAAAGTGGTAGATTTTTGTTAGTTAACAGTGATAAAAATGGCCACAAAGTTCTACACAGTGAGCCCCGTCTAGACCGTCCATCACTTTTATGGAGGGGCAGCACCCCTCCAAAAGAAGGGTAGCAATATTTGTTAGCAATGTTACCCTAATTTGGCTCAGGTCACGGACGTTCACATGGAAACATCTCATACATCTTCTCCAAGGTACAAATATGACGAAAAGCTGCCGAGTAGTTTTTAATTGCATGGGATCGCGATAAATTGGATTGAATCTGTCGAGATTGGCAGAGACTTAATAAGTGATTGTAATCTTCGGATAGTTCTGATGAAGGCAAAATAATGGACTTCAGTGCTATTATGCAAATGGCATGAGATGAAATATTGTGCCCTGAATTTATAATAGTATCATCCATTCATTTAAACCCGTCGGGGTGTTACTTTGATCCAAGGCCATTTAGTGCATGTTGTGAACAATAAGACCACAAGTTGACCAGGTAATTCAAGTTGCAATCCTTCCTGGCTTCTGTTTCACTTTATTTCCCAGCCATTTACATTATTACAAATTTAACAAGTATAGGAAGTTTAATACAGTATGATGAAAATAAAATCAGTTTAAATGATTCTTGTGCCCGTTGCTATTCTGAGCATATTGTGACATTTCTATCATCATATAGGCTCTTTAATAGTGCAACCTTTGAATACATTCATTTCCCAGACAATTAATCATTTATTAAATTTCATAAATGGTCCTCAATTACTTTTTTCTCCCAATTCCTTCCATATGAACTGTGCAAAGGATCTTTTGGTGGAGATTAACTGATCCCGTCGTCACGATTGGTAATTTCAGGGAATGTCAACTTTTTGATTTGACGTCTTGATGTTTCGCTGCCAATAAATTTCCATTGGGTTTAAACAAAAACAACGTCCCAACGACTTGATCAGCCATTGAAGATTGTTGGGGAGCTTGCGCTGGACATGGCCCATTGCCACAACCTGATTGGTAAGGCTCAGTACCATAGCCTGATTGGTAGGGGTCACTTCCATAGCTTGATTGGTACGCGGGTGGATAACTTCCATAGCTTGACTGATATGCATAATTTTCATAGCCTTGCTGATCTGAAGGATAACTGCCATAATTTGACTGATATGGATACTGGTAGCCAGTGTTATACGGGACATCGTAACGCTTGAACCAACGTCTCATCGGCTTTATTGGCTTTACTTGAAGAGGAGCCTTGAAATTCATTTGCTTTGCCAACAAAGGTTTGAGAAGTGGTGGACCACCAGCCTGGCTTGGCCTTTGGGGTGTGGAAGGAGTCTTAGAAGCGGCACCGTTGCACTGAGGACAATCGTTTAGTGGTCCTCCACCGCCGCCCCCAAAACCTAAGTACACGGAAACGAAAAATCAAAAATGACAATTTACAGTTTCTTGTTGACCAAAGGTGTCTTACAGGCATTATATCAAACTTTGGAAACATCAAATAGATGAGTTGTTTAAAATATTTCAGTCCAATTTAATCCTTTTTTTTTTCAATTTGTACATCTCTGTCTGATATTTCAGATGTATTATTTTTAACTTCTTTTGATGTCTTGTGAGGTTATTTTTATGTGTCACTCAATTTGGTGATAGGTCCAACAGTAAAGTTCAGTAAATCAATGATATTGACACAGCCCTTTTTTCGAAGAATATGTAAGTTTTTTAATCTAATTTTCTTGTAGTTTTGAATATTGAGCATAGTCGAGCCTTGGTTCTGCATGTATAACACGTGACCTGTGGAAAATATCTATATCAAGATCATTTATAGCCACTTTTACACTTTTCGGATATCATCGGCAGTCACGTTCACGATGCATCGGTTTCGACTTCTCGCGATGTTATCATGATCAAGTCAGACATTTTGACTATTTTCCAAGCTTAAGGACATAGCAGAATATTCAAGAGATCACCAAGAACGCATCTCAGTCTAATAAATTAACGCCTTAAAGTTTAAGTTCGCTTTATTAATAAGGTTTGGTCTCTCGTAAACAAAAAGGAAACTAATTAAGTTGACTTACAGCACCATCCATGGTTGTTACAGCCACAGTGACAACTAGGCCCTCTCCATGAACCTGCACAACCCCACGGATGATATCCAAGTGGAACTCCATGTCCTGCCCAAATGGGATGAAAACAAGGCCCGTACTCCGGATAATGTGGACCCGGTGGCCATCCCCAGGGAGTTGGCCAGTGTAGTAAAGGATCGCCGAATTCGTCTAATCCAAAGGGACAGTCATGTGGAAGTAAACATCTCCTTCTACTGTTGAACTTGTTGGCTTTTTGTGATTCTTGACTTCTCTTAACCTTGCCTTTAATTTCATTACTGATGTCCTCTTTGCTTTCTTGGTCTGTTTTAGACTGTCTTCGATCGAGGCCTTTTTCGAGAACCCTGGTGACTCGCTTTAGCGGATTTAATTCGTCTTCTGTATAAATTTCTAATGGTTCTTCCTGTCCATCCCTTTTAACACCCTCTGTTGTGTCTTCAAAAGCGACGACCAAGCAAACAACACAAAGGAAAATTTGTAGGGAGTTTAACCAGACACCCACCATATTTACAACTATTTGTGAGCGCAGTCGTTCGAATTATGTTCTCAGTGGAAGGTATCGTTATGCTTTATTGACGTCAGACTAGTAAACGAATTTTTGAAAATACCCTCAACAGCAATCTGCGAGGTTTCGAGATGCTCTTGCCAACCATGGTATACTTTAATTTAAAACTCTGGAAATTTTTAAAACGTCAACAATTTTTTTGAACTTATATTTCAAGAAAACTGTAAAGAATTTCAAAATAGAAACAAGGTTTTAATCTTTGTCGCTGACCATTATCGCTTTTGAACAATGAGAAGTGCTTGTGGTAGTACTATTATTGACAGGCAGGAGCCACTAGAACACACCCCTTACGTGAAAGTTAAATCATTTATTACCATGCTTGCAAGTAACGTGAGAAAGCAAAAGATTATTTTGATCAACACATATTGGGTGAGTTAAACAGCAAGCATTATGGCCATCCGGACCGTTTTAACTTGCTACGTTTATTGGATTTACTATCACAGACGTTTGTTAGTGTTACTTCATCAAAAAAATCAAACAACGTTGATGATTAAACGGTTTCTATCTGCTTGTTTGCGCTCATGTGCATCGGCAAGCGGTTTCTTAACGTCCTGGGGTTTATCGTTTTGTTTTTCCTCTTCACAACCTGCAAATATGAAACAATATCCAGAATTTGCAAACAGTTCGTTCTTAAAACCAGCTCGACAGATTCGATGTCTAATCAAAAGGCACCTGATTTCCTTTAAATGAACTTGTTGAACCAGTGCAGGCTGGGGATCAAGACGATTCAGATACTTTAACGCAAAGATTCGAATTAAATAAATGGTTTCAAGGTCGAGCTCAACTTCATGGTAATCATGGTGGAAGGATTGGATGCTATCGGGTATTTTTTTCAACATTATAGGCTATAATCGATATGTATAATTCATCTTTTATTACAGTCTCCCTCAAACGGATTAAACTCTAAGTAAAATATTGTTTTTACTTAGGGATACTGCCAAATCAGTTGCAACAGATATGGTCATTCTAGCGTTGTTCTATATGATTATAGCCTAAGATAATTGATTTTCCAGTGCAAGATATTCCGCTAAAAGCATGAAGAACTTACAGCACCATCCACATTGCCCACATGGACATGAATCAAAATGAGATCCTGCTTCATCACCACCAAAGCTTCCTTGCAACCAAGGTGATCCATCTCCAAAACTGTATAGTGGCGTCGGAATACCATTTGAAGCCGTTGGACTTGCCATGCAGGGCCACTGCGGGTATGTCCTTACAAATCCATCTGGGCAACTAGCACTAAATGGACAGAAGCAGCTGCGTTTCGACCCTTCCAGAATGGGTATTTTGTTTGGTAAGTGTTCATCGCCTTTTCTTTTGTGGTATCGTTGTTGCTCGAACCTTGATTTAATCCCCGTGACTTCACGTTGAGTGATATCTCTACCTTGTTCAATGCCATCAGTTGTTCCATCAGTTGTTCTCAAGACGTCAGTAGCTCTGTTTTTCATTGATTTTAGAGCTTTTCCACGACAGCTTACCAGCCAGAGTGAAAGGAAAAGGAAACCAGTGAAGTACATGGTCGCTTCAGTTATTTCTCAATATTATGTACCTTCTTATTTCAATACCTTTTTTAACGTCTTTCTAGGAGCTGAAGCAGTCAGATCAAAAGAAAAAGGAATTAAACGACAACATTCATGCCATAATTGCAGAAAACATAACGATATTTTGGAAACAATATTAGACAAAGGAACAAAACAAACAAACAAAGCTAGTGCAAGAATAATCTATTCTGTCATCCTGCTAGTACTTGACCAAATTATGACTCTTTTCTCCGCCTTTAGGTGACGCCTTGTTGCGTTTTTATACATTTACACCATGAAAGACACCAGAAAGGGGATTAAAATGGGGAAACTGGGGCCTATGTTGCTAATTTGCGAAGTTCTCTCTCTTTCAACAGGGATAGGGCATCAACGTCGAGAGCATAAAAAATAGAGAACTTTTCATCCTTTTGTGAATCACGAGCGTGTTGTCGCCGTGGTCTGCAGGGCCCAGAATGTTCGAACAGCATAAAACTGAATTTTAGCGTGAGAGGGCCGGGCGACGGATATGTCACATGGCTGTCATTAAGATCTCCCTCGGCTACTAGGAACGTGGCCCCGGCTACTGTCATAGGAAAATACAATTAAAAAAGGAAATCCCTAGCTGTTGGATTTCCCGCCTGCTTTTTGTATTCTGTGTGGTACCTTTATAGTGACAACCCTGTCAGATATGGATTGAAATAATGAGAACTCGCTTCAAATGGAATCATGAATGAACAAAAGCATCTGTTGTCTCTATTCAGGGGTCAGCCATATTTAGGGGACTATGCTCTGTTACCATAAGGGTGTTTCCACTCTATATCCTGAGTTTTCGTTGAAACCTCTGTTGAAGAGAAATCTCTATTCACGGGACACTTGTCGGGTTCTGAGAGTGTCCAATGAAGCCCCCTCTGTATGTAACCCTTTTTCTTCCTTTTACATTTTCATTTTTCTGTCATCTTTCCTTTGCCGTGCCTGATTACTTGGCCAAAAAATATTTCTTGATGTTTTTTTTCTCATTTGGTGGGTTCGGTAACCTGAGCAAAATGAAGCTGGTTGTGCTCACGTTCTTGTGCCTTTTTTCGGGTGCCGTGCTAAGTGTATGCGCCGCCTAATAGAACTTGTGCAATGCTCTCTTTTCTGTAATGTTTGGCATCCGATTTTAGAGGTTTGTCCTTGAATTCTCAAGTCATCACGCGTATAAGAGTTGTCTGTACTAAAAGAAAGTGGATAGCCACTCAAGAGCATCACTCATTCTTAGTTCAAGTATTTGAATCTAGCATTTGGATCAGGATACTAATGGGAAAAAAGAAATGAGAAATTTTGTCTATCTGCGGGAGTTTTACTATGGGCCATACTTATATGATTATAATGTAGGTAAAGAAGGTCGTAAATGTGTGATTTCTTTAAAAGCGTGAAAGCTGTACTACGTTTCTCCTAGAATACGTCCGACAAAAATAAAATGCATTGACTGATATCAGTTAAAAACCTTTATTAGGCTTCTTTACAGGTAGTGGTCTTAGGACTGCTGATCTTCTAAGCATGGACGGACGATAACCACTCATTTAGTCGGTAGCTTCCTAAGCAAAGAAACGGAAAACACTTTTCTATTTCTTCCAACCAGTAGCGGGGAGGGTATGCCTCCCCTCCTTTTCTGGCCTCCTGTAAACAGAGAGAAAACGATAAATTAAAAAAAAAAAAAAGCAAAAGACCTAGATATTGACTCTTTAGAAGGTTTTCTTAGAGAAACTAAGCACAAAAATCGATCAAAACATTTACAAAACTAAACTTTGCCTAAAGGCCTAAAGCCCCCACTCACAGAGCAAGCTAACTCTCGTTTTAGTTCCACGAACACTTGGCCAGCGGAATCAATTCAGTATTCTTGCACAGGAAAGCAAAACAAATCATTCATGAGTCATACTAGCATGGCCCTTTTTTCTCCTTAACTTGAAGGCTGTACCTTTCTTCTTGTTCTCATTAGAAGCACTAGTAAGTTTAAAGAGTTGCAAGGTTTAAGGAGTGCAAGAAGTGCAATTTTGGTACGGGCCAAGCTTACGAGAATGACCATTTGGAAAATGGAAAACTTTTAGAGATCCTTCACTTTCGAAACTCAAGGGCTTCATATTAAGCATATTACAAATGTGGAGAGTAAATTATCAACTTTCAAGCTTTCTTATTAAGGGCTGCAGAGAGAGAGAGAGAGAGAGAGAGAGAAGAAGAAGAAGAAGAAGAAGAAGGAGAAAGCAGATTCCATGCACTTTATAGATGTTGGTTTATGGAGGAAGGAATTCATGTCAAGTTGTTTGGCATCTTTTAGGACCAAGCAAACTTAACCTATGAAGGTGTTTAAAAGGGTCAGCCTCTCACTCACTCACCGAGCCAAACGTGTTGAACATTTCCATCTCTAAAAACATGGGGAAAACAACGGCCATATCCGCATCCACATCCACCTGTGCATCCACAACCACAACCACAACCTCCACAGCCACCATACTCTACGTCACCTCCCTCGCATCCATATCCGCAGTCATATCCGCCGTTACATCCGCCTCCACAACCGACATGAATATTGTTCTGACTGCCAACATAATCCCAAGGAGAAATCCAACCAGGGGGACAAACTTGAGGATGGCAACGTTTGGTGGCCTTCGCTTTACCCCTTTTGACATTTTCAACTACACTTTGAATTTTCTTCTTCCTTTCTTCAATCCCTTTAAGTTTCACTTGCTGGTTTGATCCGGCCAGATTGGCTCCGTAATCTAAAAGGCCTTCTTTGTTACTCCCAGGTGTGCTTTTCACTTTTTTGGCATCAATTGACTGTGGCCTTGCATCAATAGGATTTGGAGTTCCCACAGGGAAAAGCGCGAATGTTGCTGAAAGTGTGGCAAGGATAAACAATTTCATGGTGAACAGTGAGAGGTTCTCGCCTTTCTACTTCAAACGCTGGTAACCAGAATAAGATACTCTTTGCAGGCAGGTACCGTCTTTGAGTAGCAGAACATTCTTCTTATTCGTTTAATAAAGACAGGGGTGTGGTTTGTTTTCTGGTAGCATTGTTTGATCATAATAGGTTACCTTACAGTCAATATCTCGCTTGCTTATAAGACTGACAGCAATAATTTCACAACGTAATTGCACATTTCATTACTATGTCCTTAGCGTGACGATTGTGTTGAATATGAACACTTTCCAAGGGAAGCTTGTAAAATTGAGCCTTTTATATCTTGATTACAATTTTTCGACATTGTAACATTTTTTACACAGTTGGCCCCTGTTTCCCTTAGGTCTGATCAACAACTCTGCAAAACCAAAAAGATTATTGCCCGGAAAAAGTTTAATAATTTTAATTTTAAATTTATCTAATGAGATGCAATATCCTTTTGTTATCACAAGGTATCTAACAATCTTACAAAGGAAGACGTCAACACGGAGAAGTAGTCCCATTAACAAGGGTGCATGCCACGCCCGTATTTACTCGAGGAAAGATTTCCAAACCTTGCAACCTAGCAAGTAGTGGCCCTCGGTAATATTCCCGGTCCCAAGACCCTTCAGGAAATCCAAGAGCTTTTGCAGCAAATTCCCAGCCGTTAAGAGGCTCCACGTCGGTACTGCATGTCTCAATAATTGTTATTTATTATTTTAAACTGATCAATTTTATTATATCAAACCATTTTTTTTTACATTATTGCAGATTTATGGTTCCTTCGGATCAATGTCAAAACCACTAAATAAATGCATTCCTAATGCACTTTATTATTATCTCCCATGGTTTATAGTACAGTATCTAATTGTGCTTGTGAGTAAAATACACGCTTCATATAAAGAAAAAAGATTCTTCAAAATTTGGCAACTTTCACTGACGGTTTGTTCAGTTTCAGAGGTGATGGAACTGGAAGAGGCATATCCCGTTGGCCATTCTTTGGATTTTTGCCAGCTGGGTTGTACTGTGCTGGTTCAGATTTTGCAAAATCATTTTCCTTTTCCTTTTCCTCTTTCTTACAACCTAAAAACAAAACATGAAAATAATAGAAGTAACTTTATAAAATAAAATTTTTACCCGTATATCACTTACTTAGAAAATAATGTCAAAACATTTCATACAACACATTTCATAGCTTTAGAGTCCTTTTAGAGTTCTATCCATTTTCATCTGCGAGATAGGGTTCTCCCTTTAAAGGTGGTATATACCTGCATTTAATTTTCCATTTAGACAACTTTAACTAGGTAATGATATTCTTCCATTTTCGTCTCCGTTTAATAAAGATCAAACTATTTAATGAAAACTACAAAACTCATTATAACACTAATTATCTTTACAGCACTCCTCAATTAGCCTTTGCTATTTTGGTGCACTGCCACACGTAACAATGGCGTAATAATATTGAATTGAATTGTATATAAACCTCGCTAAAACAAGATTTCCTCCATCCTCCTCTCAAAGGCTCAAGCAGAGAATCTTAATGCGTGGGTCTGTTTTCTTCTCAAAACACTCAGGCAGAGAAACTTAAAGCATGTTAGGAACTATCGCACCTAAAATGATTTCGTCGTAAGACAAAATATGAGACAAGTGACCATTCCTTAAGACTAACCAGCTAGTGCCATTTCCAGTTCAACTATCATGGAGCTGGATCATCTGGATCTCTTATACAAATCTATGGAATGAAATTAATTTTATCATAGGGAAATCTTCATTATAGAGTATATACTTACAGCAACATGGAAATGGGAATCCAAAACTGCCACATCCTCCACATCCCCCACACCCTCCGCAGCCTCCGCAGCCTCCGCATCCTCCACAACCACCACACCCACCAAAACCACCACCACACCCACCAAAACCACCACATCCGAAACCACCTCCCAAATATGGACCACCATACCCTCCATAACCACCCAACCCGTACAGACCGCCACAGCCTCCACAGCCAAAGCCCGGCCAGATTCCTCTGAAACCTCCACAAGGTGACAGTGGATACGTATACGGACCACTGCAACCGATCACTTCGAAGTCGTTTGGAACACCACAAGGAAAAGGACATAAGCACCTCCTGCGGATCTTCTTCATGCTGTTGATCTTTGGCTCGAGTGGTGTTATTTGGATATTTCCTGGTGTGCTCATGAGATCAACAGAGCCCTGATCGTTTTGTTTTCGTGAAGAGGGATGTTGTAGCCCCATGGGTTGCAGAGCAGTGATAGTAAATGGCCCTCGAATTCCCATGCTATTTTTCCATTGCAGCTTATCTTTTTGCATTTCCTCATCTCCACTGGAATTCTCGGTTCCTTCTTTCTCCCCACTAAAATCCTTCGAGTTCTGCTCTTCTTTGTCGGTTTCAAAAATACCTCTCTTTTCTCTCGCTCGTGGTTCTTCGTCAATGGTGCTTCCATCCTCTTCATCTTCCTCATCGGAATTTCCAGAATTTTCCAGTTCATCTTCCACGCTAGATTTGTCTTCACGTTTTTCTACAAATTCCTGGTCTTCATTAACAGGTTTAGCCTTTGTTATCGCTAGGAAACAAAAGAAAACCATAAACACAGTCACAGATTTCATACTTGTTTCTCTTTGCTTGAGGAGATACAATTCTTCTTCCGCAAATTTTGCTTGAAGGCAATGTACCAGAACGAAATATTCCGTAATCTTATGTCATTGTTTTGACTGCCTAAATGGCATGCATGATCACCTGTTGAATCGTTATGGAATCTTGAATAGAACTAGCACTAGCACACTTTGTTTTAAGGCCATTCACTATCTTTTTTCTTACACTTAGAATGGACTTCACGTGCTGATATCCGCCTTAAAGCTGGCTAAAAAAAGAGGTGTTACTAACACACGAAAGCACGTTGGTGTCTAAAAAAAAAGCCCTTTAGTGACGAAACTGGACTTCCGTAATGTCATTTAAAAGTGATTTTTGTAAAAATATCGTGATGAAGAAAATGCCACAAAGCGGTAGGCAAAACTGAGTACTTTCTCTCTTACGCCCAGAACTATTTGTTTACAAAGTTTTGGTGACTGTTATCACGTATGCGAAGAAATCTGCTCTGAATATTTAACCCTGAATCTAGCCTCTCTATTTAAACAACGTTTTCAAGAAGATAATAGATAGAAACGGGGAGAGGGAACCATGTGAAATTGCCCAGTGCATTTGCACACACCTAAGTACTATGGCAAGCGGAACGCATTGAACACGTTGCTTTGAACTTGGAAAATTCAATAGACCATTCGATTATATTAGGGCGAAAAAGTTTGATTTTGTCTCTACTGTTCGGTCAAGCTTCGACACATACTTGATGGCGAATTATCTGCTTTCGCGTAGCTTTTCGTCAAAAGGCAATTAAGTCCTGGTTAACTATGCAACTTGAACTTTTTGGAAATACGGTAACTTTCTGACTTTAGTTGTTTTGACTACTCTAAAGTTTAGCCATCTTGGTCATGGCCATATCTAGTTAATCATTTATTTCAAGGTTACTTCAACAAAAGAACTGCCCCAAGACGTTCTGGTTCCATTCATAAGATGACAATCCGAGCTTGGTGGTATAAACGCTTCAGTAAATTCTTGAAAGCTCTCATTGTACTAATGACAACTGGCACAAATGATGAGAACAGCCTGGGCGGAGGGGGTCGCCGATGTAACAAACGTCCCAGAAAAGAGGGGAATGGCGGGAATTTAAAGCAAGTGAATAATTAATTGATTGTAAGTCAATGATTGATTTATTTAATGATACAAGCAGCCTTTTGACCTGTAAAAATCGAATCACCCAATCATACGCGCGCTTTTTTGTTATTGAACAAAAGAGGCTTGATACAATCTAACGCCACGTAAAGTTGCTTAATTATTCCATCCGCCTAAGCAAATCCTAACCTAGAAAAGGTGCCTTTTTTGGAAACGACTATAAGGTCTTGGATGCTGCTATAGTACTGCAAGAATGGCGGGGCTGCCATCAATAATTTTAGTATTTCTCACCTTCCTTAGTGTTTACCTCTATGGGATAAACGGAAGACCAAACAATTTGGAAGATGTGTATGCAGCTGAGAATCGAATAACCTTCGAAGGGAACAACTTGATAAAAAAATCAAAAACAAAAAGTGGCGAGCCGGAAAAAGGTAGGTTTTATAAAGAACGAACTTTGAATACTTCTCTTCGATAGCCTTTTTTGATTTCCATGAGTTTCTCCTTAGCGTTAGAATTAACTAGATCCAATGACAATTATTTCATAGCCCTAATCACAGAGTTTTTTTCTGTAATGAAATTTTTAAACAAAAATCATCACACGCAATAGTTCAATTCCCTTAATTAAACGGATTTTGGAGAAATTCAAGGTTTCCTTTGACTTATTTAGTTTTGTTGATTATCCGTTTACCTGTTATCTGAGTCTCCTTTCTTTGTTTGTTATTTCAATACGAAGTAAAAAATCGTTCTATCAACATGCTTATTTTTTGCTTACATCTTTTTGTTGCAACTCAGGCGAAAGCAGATCTGCCTTCTATTAGGTGCTAAATTTATTTTGAAGTTTAGACGAATAGATTCATGGCAAATCAAAGGTAATTCGAAAAAATATTTTTTGTTAACAAATAACACATTCAACTGCTTAATTGAATACACTAGCCACCCGCGATAATGTGTCTTCCAAACAAAGATGACAGGTTGGCATTTAGTTGACTGGTTGAGTGGTTCTTTATAATCTGCCTTACGAACTGTCTTTATTGTGAAAGCAACATGTATGCTCTATCAAGCGACCTCACATAAAATTTGGTTGATTTCCGGCACTTAAATCTCTGTGCGTGCAACTAACTGATGAAGAGAAAACTTTGTCGATATTTTCCAAAGGTATTCTAGCTTTGTACTTTAAGCTTCTTTTACAAAGGTTTAAAAGAACAGGGGAGTAATTAGCACTGTCAATCTGACGTTGACATTTTATCAACAATGCCATTTCCCTTAAGACACTTACCTCGTTATATACATATTTCTTTTTGCCAGGCTGGAATTCGCACAGGGGAAATAAAAAGCAAGTCATTGATGCGTTTCATCTTGGTCCTTACCATCACGGCCATCCTTGGGGCACCATGTCTCATTGGCCTGGGTATCACTGGGGAGGTGGGCATCATGGTGGGTGGACCGGATACCCAATTCTTGGAGGATGGCATAGATCTCATATCTCTAAAAAGGGAAGTAAACCGTCAGCACACAAGTCAGCTTTAAAGCGCCAAATGTTGTCTGCGTATGCTTACCCTATGGCTGGGGCAGTCTACCCGTACCTAGGGTTTGCCGCAGTCCCGTTTACCCCCGCACCCTTTTCCTGGGGATATGGCATGTACCGTTCAAGTATTCCAGAGGTAACATCACAAGGGTTTACCAGGTCTTCCGTGAAAGGTCCTACTGCAAACAAAAGATGGTGGCCAGGATACATGGGAGGATGGGGAGGATGGGGCATAGGAAATTCAGGTTACCCAGGGTGGGGGCCGTTGGGTGACGACATTTGGGGACGTAGTTTTGATCTTGCTGACCCAAGTCATGGATGGGGCGTTGACATTGGTGGTACTTACCATCCGTTTCTGCGAGCTGAGATTCCCGGGAGAAACAACGACAAAGAAAATAAAGCAGACAAGCGTTGGTGGCCTGGATATATGGGTGGCTGGGGAGGATGGGGTTTAGGTAATACTGGTTACCCAGGATGGGGGCCTTTGGGAGCTGATTTAGCTTATGGATTCAATCCCTATGGCTATGGCCACGGATTAGGTCACTTCGGGTACGGATATGGATTGGGGCCTTACGGATTTGGTCATGGATTTGGTTTAGGATATGGTTACAGTCATGGTTTGGGGCTTGGTTACCGTAGGGATACTTCTGGCAAAAAGGGAGCAAAAGCGGAAGAAGGCCCCAAACGGCAATTTATACACGGACCATATGGAGCGCTTGACTACCCGTGGGATGACTATGGATTCGGATTTCCATATGGACCATACGGAAGTTTTGGCTCCCCTTTCGTTGGTCGTGGAGCGTACGTTCCCTATCCAGAAGCACTTTACGGGGGTTATCCTCAGTGGGGCTATGGTGCGTACCCCTTTTTCAACGGTTTCCATATGGGTCACAACTTTTACAAATCAAATATCCCAAGCAAAGACTCTAAAAAAGTGAGAAAAGAGCGCAAAAAAGAAGAAGGGGCCATAGGACGACACCTTGTCCATAACTTTCATCCAGGAAGATATGGATGGGGAGGAGCTTTATATCCTGGTCATGGCTATCACAGCGTCTTTCCTTTACTTGGAGCTTTCACCTACGGCGGTCTCTATGGGCGTTATTATGGCCCTTATGGACCTCCCCGAGGTGCATTTGGCCCATATTATAGGTCCAAGGTCCCTGATTCACCAGAAAATGCCAATAGTAGACAAGTAGTTAACTATCACCCTGGCTGCTATGGATGGGGTGGGTGTATGTACCCAGGTTGTGGTTGCATCGGTGGATGGAAATGGCCAGTACCTTGCCACTTCCTCCACCACTCTCACCATTGTGTCCCTTGCTGGACGCGTTCTAATTCTCCAAAAGCGCAGAATGTCAAAGAGGAAAAAGGGAAAGTCAGACAGGATATTTTTGGGCCTGACAGTGATGTTAAGGATCCCACAACAAGTCCTCATTTGGAGGGTGCTGAATTGCTACATCAAGAGATGCAAAGTCTGGCCATGGGATATCCTGGCATTGAGAAAATACAAACACCTATGGGTGAAAGTAATCCAGCGCCACAGGAATATGCCAATCAAGAAAATGAGAACAACCAAGCACCTGAAGAAACGCCTTCTGATGAAACAGCTGGGGAAAATACAGCCCAAGCCACGCCAGAAGTAGCCACTGTAGTCGCTGGGCAGGAGGGTATGGGGGCAACAGAAAATCCAAATGACTTGGGATCGATGCTTGGAAACGTAGAGACGGGTCCGCAGCAACAATCCACAAATGATATTATGTCCAGTTTTAACATGAATCCTTCTGAGGGAGAAATGCCAGCGGACTCATTTGGCGATACTGGTAAGCTGTCTCTGTGCTAATCGTCACATTCCTTTATAGATTAAAGGCTTTGCACTCTTCGAGCTCCTTCCTGATGATTCGCCACTGCTTGGGTTGACGAGTTGAGCAAACAAGCGTCACGCCCGTTTTAAACCATCTTTATGGTTTATGAGCAGTTTTTTTTTTATCTAGATACCCATTGCGTCCTTTTTATCATTTTTAACCTGGCAAGCTGCATATCGGCTATTAATGATTTGCTCTTGCCTTGAGAGTTCTTAATATCTAGAAAATTTGGTCTCTGAAGAAATAAATATTATACTTTGTCACATTTTGTCTCAAAGGGGAACAGGGCAAATAGCAGTCTTCTTAGTGGCAGTGAATTGTTACAATGGTTTGCTCCTCATTCGCTACATTCCGTTTTTATTTTAAAGTCACTTCCATAGTATAACTCGTGTAGCCAGATTTATTGCTCGTCCCCATTTAGTGGTGTAGATTTTTTTCGAGTATCAATAGAATATTTAAAGATCTCCGATATTTACTCTTTCCTTTTAAGGAAATCCCAACGTTCCAAGTATGTATGGCCAAGAAAGTGATGGACAAACCACCGAAGGTGCATCACGCCGAGCTGATATTCCAAGTATGGACGACAGGGCAGTGGTTAAGAAGCAAGCAGTGTCATATCCTTACAATTACTTCTACCCCGGTTACATGATGTCTCATAGCGTCACTCCTTATTTCCATTACACGCCTGTCAATTATGTAAGAACTATTTTCATCATCATCCCTACCCTCAAACCATGGTCTAACTAACTCAGTTGTAGAGAATCACGACAACTGTTGTATTAGACATTTTGCAAAGTATTTTACCTTTCACATACTAGTTAGCTATTTGCACTGTGTCTGAATTTACTGCACATCACCAACCCTTTCAATCAAAGACATCGTTGATCTTGGGTCGCAATGAATGGAGCTGCAACTATTTTTTTCACTCTCTCATCATCAATGGGCAGTTTTCTATTTTCTGCCGGGTTTGGCTGGGGATTCCCTATGCTGTTAAGCTTATTTTCAGAACAACGTCAGAGAGTTACCCATAGCTCCTCCAATTTTTTCGACCATTTCGTCGTTTATTTCATATTATTTAGGCCTATTTGGGTCATTTGGCCTCCCTACTCTTATCATACCTGTCTGGACGCTTGTAGCTTTCCCCGACCAAGTATCTATATCCTTGCGTTCTATTTATCTCCTCCTGTAGGTCGCTGCTCAGCACATGATGACTTATCCAACATCCTATCCCATGGTGCACCCTTATTCTATGGTAGGTCCCCAACTACTAAATCATCGTTCACATTCAATTCATGTGGGTGCACCTGATGTTAACATCGATGTTCACACGACAAGGGAGCACGTGGCTCGGCACTCAGAGAAGCAAGTAAGGAAGTACTTGATGTGTATGTTGTCATTTCCAGTGCTTTATTATTACACGAAACTACCTGGCCATTGTATAACACCAATTAAAAATAGTATCTTCAGGGTTATTTTAAATAGTTGTTCATTATGATCCGTCAAATCAAAACAGAATAAAAAAGCTACACATGCCACGTGAGACCTCTTGAGTTTTTTTTAATGGCATGTCTCCGCGTTCCTTGTTACTCTTATTGGCTATGATAGTTTCTTCATCTGATAACAATTCAATAAAACACAAGATTAGCTTCCTTCATCCCGTTAAAAACTCTCCACAACAGTTCAGTAAATTTGTTCTCTCATTCTTCCTGTGAATACGAATTAAGTTCTTAGTTTAAGGCAGCGTGCCTGTATTTCTCATGCCAAATAAAATACAGTTGTTTTAGATTTTTTCTCCTGTTTCTTTTCAGAAAACGAGAAAGCTTAAACAAATGATGGGAGATTTTTCCAGGAAGCTAAAAGGCAAAAACAGCAAGTCGTCAAGAAGAAAGCGGTTGCACAAAAGGCAGATATCTTCCATCGTCTCACCTCCAATCATAAATCGGCCCATGGGATTTCCACCTTCACAGCTTAGGTCTTATAATAAAGATAATTCCTGAGTTAAAATGACTTACCTAACCTAACAAACTCATAAAATTGGTAATCAGATATTAATTGCAAACGTGAATCACAACTAATACTAACTTCAGTAAGATGCATTTTTGAAAAGTGTTTAAACACTCTACTTTAGTCTTGATTAAATTATAAAGTAATGAATGATTTTCTCAAAAACGACAAAAACGATATAACTATAACATTTAAATGGAGGGAAATACTATATAAATGAAGAGATAAAGCTCGGCTCAAAGTGACAACAGCATACTGAGGGACACAACATTTCAAAGAAGCATTCGAAATCATGTTTGTGTAATTTTGTAAAGAAATGAAATGCTATTAAAATGCCTATAAGACCGATGCTTTTTGTCGTAAAAGTGTCTTATCAATTAAGTATAGAGGATTGCACGTAAATGTTTTCGATAGGGGCATGATAGTTTGGCATTTTATCATTCACTGAAGTGCATGTTCAAATTTGAAGCATGACTATATGAGCTATGTTTAGCAGTATTTATATTATACATCTTGCGAGAAAGGAGTGGCTCATGTCATTCTTAGTCGAAAACATTTACATATATATATTCTCTAGTGTCAGAGACTAAGAGACCTAAATGTTCAAGAACCATCATTCATTTCGTGCAAAGATGCCGCCCCTGAAAAAACCTACCTTGTCCTCCAGAACTGGTGACGAATGCGTCATTCCTCTTCTCGCAATTAATACGCATGCTCTGTTAGAGTCAAATGTTATTAGGATGCATTTTAAATTTCAGCAATGTAAACTTGGTATTCTTTTTTGTTAGACACTTTTAACCGAATTTAATCAACCACATGGAGTTCATTTACCTTCCGAATTGTAATGAGGGAATTTTCAACAATGAAATTGAGATACTTTTGAAACAGTTTCAAGAAATAAATTTCTTACCCTTTCTTTCTTTTTCAAGTCAAAACTGGATTTAAAGGGGCTATGTTACGGATGCCTAATTCCTTGCGGGGTTAATATTGCCAAAAAATGCGTCTTTATTCACGAATGGACTTGACGTTAGCGAGGAATTTACTTGTAGATGACAAAAGCACAGCTTTGCATTAAACAAATATGTCCTTGAAAGCATTACATCAAACGTTCCCATCAACAAAAATGAATTTTGAAAACAAGTTTTCAAAGTCCGTTTTTTTTTTCCTTCAAATTTGTCCATCAGTGCCTTCTTTTGTGTTTGTTGTGTTATTCATAACTTCTTTTAATGTTTTGAGCCGTTAATTCTAATGTTTTACTCAATTTGGTGGCATTATGTTGTTTGAATTTTGCTAAATTTGGTGACAAAGCTCCTTTAACTCAATATTATTTTTTATAAAATCATTCTGATCCTGATTCCGGACGTTTTGTGATTGTAGATACCCGGTTACAAATACTCCAGGCCTCTTGGAACAAAGGTAAGCTGCTTCTACTTCTTTCCTCTCTTGAAATGAATGATGGTTCTCTTTTTCACCAGTATATAGCAAAATAGCAAAATTCAGAGCTGTTATTTGAAACAATAACGATGAAACTGAAAATCACGCTGAGTTGACATTTTAGTGCTAATTTCACTGATTATCAGTCCCTAGTTAAAGAATCAGGAACAGCGCGAGGTAAACAAAAGGTATTTTGAACCTCGTTGCTCTTTTGCTCGTAACCAGATGGGAGCATATGGAGGGTGATTAAGGTGGTTAAAACTCGATGAAAAGAAAAGAGAGTTAGCTTTTCAAGGGATGAAAATGAAATAATTAGTATCTCTATTCCACCATCGTTGTAGTCACAAGTGCAATGCGGTTCAATGGTTCAAAGTTTACATGTATTCGTTACCAGGTTTTATAAAATAGAAATAACATAACCCAATGGAAAGCTTGAGCATCGCCCTTACGCCCCCCACCCCACCCCGTAGTCCCAATCTCCACCACCTATATTTGGCAAACTGATGGGGTGTTTAAGCAAAGAATACTAACACCATATCTTTTTTTCAGAGATATTAAAGGGAGCGCCACTTGTGTGTTTAAGTCGTGAGCATTTTAGGAATTACCTCTTATCTAAAGACCCAATAAAGACCCAGAGGCTCTGAAGCGTTGGCTCGAAATCTTCCGAGTTTTCCTGAGAATTAGGCATCTTCAAACAAACCCCAAATCCCATAACTCTAGCAGTACAATCAAATATTATGCAAGCATTGGTCTTAGTAAATCGTTTGAACCACAAGACAAGTGAACACAGTTCTTGGTGTGGTCTGGGAATGTTTGAAAGTTCATGTAGGCCTAAATAGTTAGTAGGATAATAATTGAGAAAAAAATATTTTTTTATTGGCCCCTTCAATCAACTTTGGCCTTTGCCGGTGTTACCTAGAAGGGTGTCTAAAAGACAATATTGTTATCTCTCAGGATGTATTCATTTCCGCAACAATCGCTTGTACAAACACAACCTTTTGCAATGAATGCCATCGCCCGCTCTGGCCTTCCCTCTGTGCCTTCCCCAGCCTTGGGATCACCTTCAATGGGGCTTTCAGCTCTCCGTAATCCTCAGATGAGGCCTGCATATAATCCTTCTCAGATGGGTTTCTCACGTCAGTTGTCGAGCATCACTGGTATTAGTCTGCCGTTATCTGTCCAGCCTGGAATGGGCATAGTAGGTAGGAAATGAGAAAACGGCCATCTCAGTAGCAGATTACTGAAATAATTGAATGTTTGACGGATTAACTCTCTAATTTTCACAGCGAAAATGAGGGTCTCGCGCTGATTTCTGACTTATGAAATGCTCGGGAATTGTTGACGCTCGGCAATTGTTGACGCCAGCACACCAATGCAAGGTTGATCAACCTGGCGGTTCAGGTGGTTTAATGTTTACAAACCTGTGAATGACTAACTAAACGTTTGTGCTCCTTTTTCCTTGCGTGGAAGGAGTCTTAAAGCTCGATAACACATGATTACTAAGAAATAAATGAGTAAAAGGTGAACGGATGAACGTGAATGAGTCAGCGAATAATCTAAAGAACGGTAAACGGATGAATGAATGGACTGAGGGATGAAGTAAAGTACAAAGGGAAGAAGGAAGAAAAGAAGGAAAGAACTAGCGAACGAGTGAATGAATGAATGAATGAATGATTGATTGATTGATTGATTGATTGACTGATTGATTGATTGAATGAAAGGATTGATGAATTGATAAATTAAAGAATAAATGAATTAATGACGGTTACGACTTTCCCTCTATTTAGGAATGGCTACACGAAAGAAACGATCTCCATCAAGGAAACTTTCGAAGAAGAGCAAGAAGGCTACAAAGCGTCAATTCCTGGCTGGTTTACCTCAGTCACGTCAACTAGCGGGATTTCTTCCGTTTGGTCCAGGTGCTGGTTTACCAACATTTCCCACAATTCCTTCCCCACAGATGGCTTTCGGATCGTCTGCTGGAGCAGCTGCGTTTCCGGCCAAGTTACCTCAGCCTGGCCTACCAGCTTTGAGAATGGGATCCTTTCCAGGGGAAAATATACCGGGAATAGCACCGTTTAGTGCATTTCCTTCTCTTCCAAGTAGTCCATTCGTAAAGGAACCTCAAATGCAGAATATGAACTTTTTTAGTAACACTGCTGGTAGCCAGTGGTCCCCGAGACCTACCTTAAGAGGAGGAATGGGAGGTATAGTGATCGTCTTTCTATTCCTGCAAAGTATCATGATATTACCTGTAGGAAGGCCTTTTTTAAAAAAAAAAAAAATGTAAATTGGGGAGTCATCGCTTTATAGCAGTAAACTCTAAAAGGATACTTTAGAGAGGTGGTGACGAAGCTGGACGGGTATGGGCCACCACAGGAGCCCATGATATTGATGGGCTCCTGGCCGCCAAGCCCATCACATATGAATTCTGATGGAGGAGGACTTTGGGGCTCCGCTCTTATCCTCTTTCTTTTGCTCAGTGCAAAGCTTGTAAAATTACTTCCTAGTGTTAGCAATTTGCGTATCTCTCTATTGTCCATCTGGCGGGTAAATCGAGTGACTGAACCTTTGAAGCTAATTCGTCATGTACACTAAGTAACATATTTATATGAAGTTAAGCACTTTGTGTAAGATTTTTGGTTTTATATCTCGAATGTCCTTAACAGTACACTACAGTTTCGTTCTAGCTTAAACTAAAGCTTAATTGCGACACTGATAACGTTTACTTAGAAACAATGCTGCCCCAACTATATGTAAAGAGAAGTTTTCCTGGATCTCTTGACAGTCGATCAAATATCATGAAATGATTGATTGACTGATTGATTGATTGACTGGTAGATTAATGAGTTAATTTTTAATTATAACTGTAAGAAATTAAAACAAATATCGTTTTTTTTTTTGTTTTTTTTTTTCAGGTGGACTTCTTGAAAGCTTTGATGGAAACTCAAGGCCTTCAATGCCAGAAATGGGACAAGGTTATGGTGCAGAGCCCTTTCAAATGAATGGGATTAACGGAGGTTTGTTTCTCTTTTTTAATCAGCTGTGAAATCGTTATGATGGTAATGATGATGATAAGGAGAAAGAGGAAAAGGATGAAGGTGAGGATGAAGATAAAAATTAGTTTAATGTTTAAGGTGGTGGTGATGGTAGTGGTGGGTGATGGTGGTGGTGGTGGCGGCGGCAATGGTATTAGGGATGGTGGTATTGGTGGTGATGATGTTTTCCACAGATGAAAAAACCCTTTGCTGATGAACGATAAATCTACTTCCCACAGAGCAGTTAGCTGGATTTAATCCATCAAGTATGGCATTTGGAGATCAGCCAAGACCATCGCCTATGTTTTCTGAAGAGGGCCGCACATCTCAGGGGCAAGCCGGACTGTTCTCAATGGGGCCCCAAAAAGAGATGGCTTCGTTCTTCGATCAGTTACCTACAGGTGGTGGAATTATTGAATCAAACAATGTAAGCAAATTTCACTGTAAGTGCTCACTAACGTCTCCCAACATTTTATGACATGTGCGCATGTATGAAAGGATTTGCTTGCATATAGCCAAGAATGACGTTCAAGCCAATTCTACATCAGATGAATGTTATCACGTCGTAAAAATTGATTTCAACATCTGTGAGACTGACAAATGGGCCATACGGATGCTAATGATGAAATAACCGCAACATTTGAGTTTTTCCTCTTTTATGTCTTCCACATTTCCTTTTCAGTTTAACATGCAATCAGGTCTGACAGCATTGAAAAAGTCTTCAGTTCCAACCAAGAAACACGAGAAAGGGAAAAACGTGAAATGAAGAAGATAGCTTGCTCTATTGTAAGGTGAATTCTATAGCTCTATGGTTACACTAGTTTGTAAAAAAAATACTTAATCACGGTTGTAGTTCTATCTATAGAGTTTAAGCCGGTATGGGTATTACTAGCTCTTGGGTGTAGTACTAAAGCAAACTCGACCAACAGTAGAACTTTTTTGATTCGCGTCAGACTCTCCAATTCTTTCCGAAATTTTCACCATTTTCATTGATCGTTTTGACAGCCATCTCAGAAGCCTACAAATAGCATAACTGCTGCTGCCCCAACCGTCAAATATTGGCAGTATCAGCCAGGCACGACAGTAGCTGGAAAACGAGAAACTAACTGACTCCCTAAGTAAGCTACGAAGACCGTCTGTCTAGAAGTCAAGAGCCAAGAGAATGCTTGAAATTTATTTTCCACACGGTTCTTATTGTGAATAGTGATAAGAATAGGAACTGAGTGAATACATGAACATGCTATTTTGAATTTCGGCTCCGGTGAGCACTCTTGCATCAGCTGTTGCATAACTTGGCTTAGGCGGAAAACAACTTTGAAGAAAATGTCATCCTCTCATCCCGTAGCCGTAGAAAATAGTAGTGACCCTGAAGAACCAAATGCACACCCGCTTAAAAAATCCTGTGATTTTAACGCTGATACATGCTAATAATATTCCCCGGATTTTGTTTTACACAGTAGGAAAACTAATCGAATATTATATACCTTCGTTTCCATTAAAGGAGCGTGTTTGAAGCGAACATCCAACCCGCTGGCTACAGGAGGAACTGAAGCAATCTCACAAGAATGACAACAAAGTTTGTTCAAATGAAGATATGCGCCCCCAAGGAAGGCCAAGATAAACTAAATCAATTGCTGAGTTAAACTTCCAGACCTTAAGAACTACATGAAAAAACAATAAAAGTTTCGATCGATTACAAGCAGAGTGTATTTGCACGTCTAATTCAAGGCTACCGTTATAAAAGTTTGCAATGAACATAAGAAGCTCCTGACTCGGTTTGAAATTTTTATTTATTTCAATTCTTTTATATTAAGAAAACTCAAGTAAACAGATGTTCTTGTAAGAAAAAAATAAAGAATGGTTTCTGTGTATGGACATTCTCAATTAAGTTGTTTGTTAAAAATACTTGCAGAAATTATAAAGGAAGTGTTTCTGTGATTCTCTGTGCATATAGCCTTTAATTCACCGTTGTGCGCCTTCGTGACGTAATACAAATGTTCTTAATTAAAGAAACCGAACAAAAAGCTGCCGTAATCCCACCTAACTAACAATAGTCCTCGCATGAAAAGACGACACAGCTTAGAATAGGTTGTTGTGCTATCAACAGCCACTTAATTATATCACTCGCCTCGGCTGGATGACAAATGGTGAGCTTCAAAAACAACTGCTTTTCGCTGTAAGATCACCAAAATGGACGACATTCGCTTGACCATTGAAAATGGACACGCAGCAGATCAGACGCATAGTGACCAAGTTAGATAGACGTTAAGGATGGCAGACTTCAAAAAAGGAAAACTGATGACGACGACGATGATGATTCTGATGATGAGGACAATGATGATAATGATGATGATGATAATTATGATGATAACATTGAACTCATCCCCAGGACCTCAAGGGTCATCGGCTGGTCCGTGAGAGGAGGAACCATTACACAAGGAAATAATATTTAATCTCAAGCGACATGGAAGACCTTCTCAAAGGCAAAGCCCATTTTCAGCAGCGAGGCCGATAACTTCAGAATATCCAGTATCTTGATATCGTGCGAACTTTATTACAGTGCGCATTGCATCCTAGGCGCCTTAGGAAATGGAATGTCTTGACATGGTTGGCAGAAGGGCGGGCGTAAAAATCCCGTATGTTGAGCAAAAATTAACTTGCTTCCGATCAATTTCTTTCTTGACCAATCAGGTCGATAAACAGAGTTAAATACCATCAACTGACGTGACACAACTCACTTTGACTCTGAAGATGACTACCGCACAGGTTGTCGAAACGTCAGTCACTGTCAAAAACAACAGTCTTATTCAGGATTACGTTCACCGGGACGATCATACTCAACCTTCTTATGATCAATTTCTTATCGACCAAAATTTAGCTTGATATCGACAACTTTTTATTAACCAGGATAATATCAATTAAAAGGCAATTGATCCCTCTGTTTCTAAACTTTTGTGTTCACATATTTCTTGCATCTTGTGTGTTATAGGACTTATAGGGATCTGTTTTCTTTCACCTAATTTTCATTCAGCTCGTTAATTATTTATACTCAGCAAAGAGCACGTATTGGGTGGGGAGAGGGTACAAAGGTTCGTTGTCGTTGTTAAACGTCAACATGGAGCCGATATGACTAGGGCTTTCCACATGTTGCTCGATATTTTCCAAAAATTTCCCGTAATTTCTCAAAACGTTTCTCAAAAATTATTTTAAAAATAGTCAAAAGTTGCTTTTTGTAACGAAAGTTGCTCAAACGTTGCTCGAAAAAACAAAAACTTTTCTTGGTGCTCTCTTCCTATATTTGATTTGATGCTAAAATATGCAAATTTTACAACAAGTTTAAGATTTCTAAGTATTTTTGGGCAAGTTAAGACTACGCGTCAATATTAATATTAATCTTGTGAAAATTTTAGCATGTGCAAATAAAATTGTTGAATTACGTTCTGCGTCCGCCATTTTGAATCTTCTTTGAAAAACCGTCATTTCACAGTACAATAAAAAACACTTAGGCCTACAACGTAGCTTCACCTTTAATCAAGGAACCAGAAAAATATTTTGCACTCTATAGGGTTTGGGGGGGATGGGATTTGGAAATTTGTGCGTGCCTCTGGAAAAATCCTGGCTACGCCCCCGAAAGCTGTTTCGATATCTCAGAATTAGTAGAAAACTAGAAATTTCTCAGAATGTTAAAAGTTGCTCGAAATATGAGAAGTTTCCAAAAAGTTGCCGAGCAGCTTGTGGAAAGCCATAGTGATTTGACCTCAGAAGCCGTCCCAAAAATAGCCTGCGCCGCAGACGAAACTAAATTCTGGTTAACTCCGTCTGCGCAGCTCCGAAATCCTTGTTTTGGGCCACCAACTGTGTACCAAGATTTGAATACGCGCCATGATAATTGGCCTGTTCAGAAAATACCATTGTCGATTTGCCAATCAAGATGAAAGGAAATTCGAAAAGCTCTTCTGACGATTCGATGAGTCCGCTGGGGTCCCAGAACAAGGACTACTTCGCAGGTGTTAGTTACTGAGGCTCCAAAAAGTTTGGAATAGCTCTGTGCGAAGCCTGGAACTAGTATCCTAACTATGCATGCTAATCTATGTTAATGTATGCACGGGTCAGCGTCGTTCAAGAAGGACCACCCCTGTGAAATTCGCAGCATCTCGAGCCAATATTTTGCTCTTTCCTTTTGAGAAAGATGGCAACAGAAGGAAAAGTTAGTAAAGTCTTGAAGTATGTGCTTTTTGCCTTCAACCTGTTGTACTGGGTAAGTCGAGGAAATGGTACCGAATGTTTACAATGTATAAGCTTATTTTGGAGGTAGATGGCTAACGTAATTTAGCTGCAATTCAATTGAAATTTTCCCGTTTTCCTCACATACGAAATTGTCAACAGTTTTCTTCCTCAAGGTTCCTTGAAGCTATCGAGAAGAAATGAAAATGTTTCAGTTGCGTTTATCTCTTGAAGAAACCATTTCAATGTCTGTAATCGGATTTGCGGGGTCGAAACAATTATTTACTAGGCACCTCAAATTCAAACCTCACTCGAGCTTCAAAATAAAAAAAAAAATTCCTTCTTATCAAATTTTTCCTTTGCTATCATCAGGTGTTTTGTGTTTTATGTTCACACCAGGCGAATGATAAACTTGTGAGCTTGCATGTTCATTGTTATTTAGATGATAATACCTTGTTACATGTTTTGTGGTTTTGGGAAGCAGATTTGATTCCCATGTTAATATTCTACTTGTGTGAGCTTATTATTCTTTCTTCGGTCTGTTTTACTTTAAATAAGCTCTTAACAAACTCGTGCTACCCGAGATTAGCTGACCTCTTACTTTACATTCTGTAGAAGTTTTCAGATCTTAATCTACTTCTATGGTTTGATTTTAGCATCATGTTTAGACCTGTGGCATATTATGTTCAATATTGAGGACAATACACTCTATGTCAAGTTCTATAAATGGCTTTCACATTACCTGTTCACCTAACTTCTGGGTTATTTTGGATCATTTTGGGCCAATGAAACTGTAAGAGGGCAGGCTCTCCTTGGCATTTCTTGGAGGAAAGAAAATTTAAAATGCTTTTTATTAATACTTTCCTCTTATATAAATTATTGTACTGTAGTGCCATCTCTGTTGATTGATAATGATATTACAGTGAGATACAGTTTATGAAGACTGTGTTAGAACTCAATTTATAAAATAACTAAGATAGTACCTGCGTTTTCTATTGCTTAAACACAAACCTCATGTCAAATATATTTTGGTCTCTTGGCAATTTTTTATTATGGGTTTCCAATGACCCTTTAAATCTCAAAAGTAACCAACATTAATTTTCTCCTAAGAATATCAATACATAAAAAACACTCAAAAAAAGCCCCATCTAGTGTGCAGGACAAAACTATTTCCTTGCAGGGCAAGTAACTTTTAAATTTAAAGCTCACTTGGCCAATGAGCAAGGATCTAGGCATGTCATCCTCTAATAAAATCATTAACTAAGATGATCAAGAAGTGGCCTTTGGCAAGCGAAATGTGAGAGCTGCTTGCCCAAAGGACAAGCTGGAATTCAAGGTTTTTTTTTTTCAAGCCCTGGTAAAAAATAAGGATAGCACAGCGTGCAAAGAATTTAGTGTCTGATTGCCCGCGGTTAGTGGATTTTGTTTTGGGGCTAGTGAATTCTGTTCTTAACTTGCCCAACAGGCAAGTGATTTTTTTTGACAGACTCAAATAAAAGAAGAACTGTGAAATCAATTCTGCTCTTCAAAAAACCTTTGAGGCTAGTTGAAATGACGTCTGGGCTAGTAAATGCTAGCTTCAGCTTGTCCAAATGGCAAGTTGTAAAAGAAAATGATTTTCTTTGCACCCTGTAGCATGAGAATTAATGAAATGATCACGTAAGAAAAAATGTTACATCTTTTAACAAATTCTCTCAACTATTTTTTTAAGGAAATGTATGGAGATAAGTCTGGAGAAATTGTATGTGGATTTTGAGGCTAAGAGTACATGATGCACATGTTATTCACTAAGTTAAAAGTAAAATTTTTTGTCTTTCCTTCTGTGAACCTTAGGGCATTGGTGGTGTCATGATGGGAGTTGGTCTGTGGGCAGTCACTCAAAAGAGTGAATACAACGAGTTCTCCAGCATCTCAACAGACCCTGCAGCAGTGATGATTGCTGTTGGGGCTTTTATCTTCATTATTTCATTTTTTGGAACAGTGGGTGCTCTCAGGGAGAATATCTGTTTTCTTAAAACTGTAAGTATAGGGAAACTTTTCTTAAAACAAACAAACAGGTACAAGATTGTGTTT
This sequence comes from Porites cylindrica, assembly GCA_964035525.1. Lineage (NCBI taxonomy): Eukaryota > Metazoa > Cnidaria > Anthozoa > Scleractinia > Poritidae > Porites > Porites cylindrica. Next base: position 40,779,150 of record OZ037778.1, read on the forward strand.
TAAATTAAGTTTGTTGCCACTGGTCCCCTGGTCCGGAGAGACATCTGCACCTCAGTGACAGAAATGTCCATACTGATGACGTAAATCAATGTTTACATAATAAGTACGGTAGTCTTGGGATTCCAAATGTACTTGTAAATTTGTTCGACTTTAGGTTTCTCATGGTCAGTTTTGGTAAAGTTTTGTGTTCTGCGAACGAGCTCCAGCAAAACTCATGCTTCTTCTAAAGAAGAACAGCATTCACCATGAATAGTGACTGTTTTGTATTTAGATTCATCTTGCTTACATTTCATCTTTTTGGCCTCTTGTTTTTTTGTCTGTCATTTATAAACAATTGCTAGACAAGATAACCACTACGTCAACTAATCAGAGCTCCTGACCAGATTCCAGACAGATATTAGATCATCAGTGTGAAATTTCTGTCACTGAGGCACAGATGTCTCTCCTATGAAACACCCATACTGGCAAAAAGCAAGGAGAGATAGCTGTTTTCGCAGGCTATTTTGAGCCCTGTGTTCACATTGGCGTCAGCTTAGGATCCCTCCCAAAGTTGTGTGGAACAAGTCTTTTAATTTACATGCAAATTACTAGAGATCAATCAGTAAGTTTATGAGGCAAGTATATAAAAAATCTACCACCACCATGTTAACAGCAATTTTTATTGTTTTCTCGGGTCCTGTTTCTTTTCTTAAAAGCTTCAATTCCATTACGGAATCGCGCCTGTAGATACGCGTCGCTAGTAAATGCAAATTTTTCTGTCAATCAAATGTGTCCTATTATTTGTAGGTGGAAATTGGTGAAACATCGTTATTGTTTTGGAAACAATAGAAGAACAAAAGATAACAGAAAGATCAGGTTATGCGGTCTTAAAGCGTGTTGCATGACTTAAATCAGTTGGAGCATTTCTCCTAGCTTTCCCGCATTAAAACGTTGGAATGAAAAGTCTGAAGCTTAGCTTTTAAAATCTTGATAGCCAAAATAAAAGGGGTGCCCCAAAAGGCAAGCATTTGGGAATTCAAAATCGATATTTTTGTCTCCAGCGAAATCTGGCAGATGAACAGTAATTTGCATATAGGCGTAAGTGAAGCGAAATAGAATACAAATTGCCGTGGTTGTAAACACAACGTTTCCTCGAAGTTTTTTTCCTTTTGAAAGCGTAAATTCGCATGAAAGAGCTCAGCTTGCACAAAATAATATAAAATGAAATGAATCAAATTGAAAAGTGGTAAAAAAAAGTCAGGATATTTCAATTCGATGGAAAGTAAGTGATTGGGTAGGTGATTTGCATACTGATAAAAATAACTTCTAGCGCAGTTCAAAACCGTTTGGCTTCCTGAATTGTTTTCCTGGAATTCTTTACATTCTGCTGGCCTAAATCGTTAAAATATGTTATGAAGTCAAAATAAAGAATCAATTTGAGCGTTTGTATTTCCTCATAAAACAGAGAGTTGCGCGAAAGCTTTGATCTATAGATTTTCTTAAGTTAAATTACCTTTGTATCATGGAAACAATACCCTAACACTTGAGTCTTGTATCAAAGGACGCGACAAGCGTCGGCTTCCTTTGTGAGCGCGCAAATAGTGATGGGACCCGCGATTTTGCGGGCGACACGGATCTACAGGCGCCGTTCTGTAATGCATGTATTATCACGACCCATCCTTGATCGTTCAATACTGAGTAACTTTTGATCTGGAGACTGAGATTGACTTTCACAAGCATAAAACTTGTCCACAATGTGAACTAATCAGTGTGCAAAGAAAGACGTGTCCAATAGCCCAGGGCTAGTGGATTTTGCTAGATTGGGCTAGTGATTTTTGTTCTTAACTTGCCCAATGTGCAAGTGCTGTTTTTTTCGGCAAATTCAAATTACAGAAGGATTGTAATCAAACCTGCTAATCAAAAAGCGTTTAAGGGTTTTGGGGCTAGTTGAAATGACTTGTGGGCGAGTGCATGCCAACTACAGCTTGCCCGAATGGCAGGCTGTAAAACTGACTTTCTTTGCACCCTGACAATGTCATTAACTCTGACATATTTTACTTTCCAGTATATGATTGTGATGATCATTATAGTCATTTTGGAAGTCATTGCAGGACTACTTGCTTTTGCCTTTTGGCCCGAGGTATTAAAAAGCAATTATATTATTAAATAAGTTTACTACAAAATGATCCACAGGTTTAAAAAGATTACATGTAGTTGTGCAATGTTGATTACCTCTTGTAATAAAGAAGTGTATTGATTTTCAGTGTACATGCCAGCAGATTCAAGGCTCAGTTACAGCTGATGATCACATTCTATTTTCATTACATAAATATAAGGATATTCTCGCATGTTAGGAAGTCAATATAATTATATTTGCATAGTATTCTATGAACACTTTGTGCACTTTTGTAGAAACTTCACTGGTTTAAATATACTGTTTGTCAGAAAACATGGTGTCAGGGGGAGGATAAAAGTAACTCTGATTTACATCAAACTACACTGTCAACCAGTTTCTAATGATTATTGGACTGATTATATTTTTCCATGCATAACTTAATATATCCTTTGATTGTCAGGTTCAAAAGTCTGTTGACAGTCAGTTTAAAAAGGCCATTGAACAGTACAGGGACAACATTGATCTGCAAAATGCAATTGACTCTGTTCAAGAGAGTGTAAGTTATGAGGCAAAGGTGTCTTAATAATATTTACATTGTAGGACGTCTCAGCCTTTGGCTCGGCTGAATAACACTTTATATCTTGACCTTGGTTATTCCAGAGAATTATCCCAAAAATTTCATACAAGAATGGCTTACAATTTGTTTTAGCAGCCTACAGAAGAGCATTCAATTTATTGATTGCCAAATGACATGAAAAATACTATATCAAAGAAACACAAAAAATAATTACCTTTAGCCCACATGTCAACCAGTTTTTAAAAAAATAGTAATACTCTGGGCAGTGCATGCATTACAGTTACATGTAATATGTGGCCCTGGTCAGCCGATGCCCGATTCTGACACCACTGACAATCAATTGACCTTATTACAGTCATAATGGATGGCATAATTTTTCCAAAGTTAGAACACCAGTATTGTCTGCACAGATTCACCATATAATACTGATAGAGATAATAATAATAATTCATTTAAGGTACAGCTATTTTTCATCTGAAGTTTGTTACTCCCTGTAAGGTTCTGAAGTGAATTGACAAGTTATATACAGGAATAGAATATGGGGCTCTCTGTAAGATTTCAAGTTGCCATGTGTGTTGCAATAAGAAGTCAGAGAACTGAAAACCAAAAAGTTCTTTTCAGTCTATTTTTATTTGTTTCATTTGAAAGTAGCCAGGAATCAAGCTCACTAGTTGACAGGTCTGTAATTATACATTGAGGTCTCCTCGCCTAACAACTTGCTGTATCCTTTCTAACACAAAGGCTAATAAATGATGATGATAATGATTTGCCATTCATTTTACAGTTCCAGTGCTGTGGTAGCTCAGATCTCAATGACTGGGATATTAACCGGTATTTCAAGTGTGGTGGACCTTCCCCAGAGGAGTGTGGTGTTCCATATTCTTGCTGTGTGCGTGAACCAGACGAGGTAATACTGTTACAGATGAAGCAAACTAGCCAGCCCTGATGTCACAGCCCCTTTAAGTGTTAAACATGTTCATGGAAGTATTTTTTATGAGCAATGATCGAGTGTGTTGATGATGTGGAAAAATTGCCAGTGAATTGTTAAATAGCAGTATAGTCTGTGTGAGCCTAACCTTTAGTTACTATATTTACATGTATTTTTCATGATGGCAAGTTTTTAATTCTGTACACTCTGTTAAACTATTAATTTTATAGAGACCTAACATACAATGCGGCTGGCATGTCAGAGAAGAACATGTGAGTATTTTTTCCATTCTTTGTAAACGTATGTGTAAGTACATGCGCGGTAGACGCTTCCATGGTTTTTTCAACTCTTTTTTCAAAGAGGAGTAAGCTAATAATTCATCGACAATGCTGGAAAGAAAGCCTCAAAATGCCTGATAAGTTAACTTATCAAGTTTAAAGGTGATTCGTTCAAAGAGAGCAAACATGGTGCTCCACAGAGTTGCCAAGTCTTACAGACGTTTGTACATGTATGGTAGGGAGCACAAACTTGCCCCCACCAGAAAAACGTCTGTAAAATTCTGTGAATGTGAGGAGCTATATCTTTGTTAGTTTTTAACAAAAATCACTTTCAAACTTGGCAACTTTACTGATTTCAAGGGGTTCCTTCTGTCAGTGTTGATTGATTTTCACTAACTTGTCTCAGTCAAACGTTGAAGAAACCGCAGAAGGGTCTACTCCCAGTAGCAGCTCTCCTAACCCTAAAAACCAACTGGTTTGCTACCGTAACTGTACGTTAATGGCAATAATGACAAGACATCTTACAAGCAGCTGCTACAGAACCCTCTATTCCAAGGCTTGTACAAATGCAGTACAGCAGTGCATGCCGTAATCGACCAGGTTATGCTGTTAAACCTCAACATGCTATTTAACAATTATTCCTTGAGCCCGAATGGGCTCTGAGTCAATAGCTATTGACTCAGAGGCCATGAGGGCGAGAGGAATAATTGTTTTTGTAAAATCCAACTAGTTCGTCAAAAATATCGAAACAAAACAACTTTAGCTAGCTAAAGCTACACTTTAATCTTTTTTGCCCACCAAATTGCCGGCGCTTTTCACTACTAGTCGGCTATAACATATAGCCTAGTAGTAGCTCAACCAATCAGAACACAGCATTGAAAATAGACCACTAGTTGGATTTTACTAATTAACAATTATTCCTCGAGTCCGAATGGGCTCTGAGTCAATAGCTATTGACTCAGAGGCCATGACTGAGGGCGAGAGGAATAATTGTTTTAGTAAAATCCAACTAGTTGGTCAAAAATATCGAGACAAAACAACTTTGGCTAGCTAAAGCTACACTACGGCCCTTTTCGTTACAAGTGGGCTATAACATATAGCCTAGTAGTAGCGCAACCAATCAGAACGCAGCATTGATAATAGACCACTAGTTGGATTTTACTAATACCTATTGGACAAGTAAGTGACCTCTCATCCAAAATAGTCAACAAAGGCCCGGATTACGAATTGCAGACAGTTTGCTTTGTCCCTGGGGAAAGAAAGCCCTTACATTTTCTCTAAAATTTGGACAACTTAAACGGGCACCCCGTTAATACAGACACTTTCTATGCCCCCCTCAGTATCCGTATTAACGGGGTCTGACTGTGCCAACATCATTCATCTCAATCAACCCGTACTTTCTCAGCAAACATTTTTTAACAGTGTTTTTGTTTTCTTTTTTTTTTTTTCTATAGCGGCTGGCACTAAAGGGTAGGATCTACATTACTGGCTGCCTGGATGCTGTTTGGGACTGGTTCAGAAACCATCTTATCGTTGTGGCTGCAGTTGCTGTAGCTTTTGCCTTCCCCGAGGTAAGTCATTTCAGACGAGAACGGCAACAGCAGTTCTGGTCTAAAATAGAGTAGGAAAGCTCATTTTTGGTCTGTAGAACAGGTTCATTTGTCTTCCGTAGCTGCGATGGAGCCCAGAGAACATTGGGGCAAGAAAATCCTGTGTTGTAAAATCCCACTGCGATGATCACACCCTAACCCCCCTCCCCCCCCCCCCCCCCCCCTTGGGGTCTGAAAAATCAGGCGTGTTACCACTGCGATGATCACACCGTAACCTCTCCCCCTTAGGGCAAGCAACATTCCGAAGGGCAAAATCCCGCTGTGATGATCACACCTCCCACGTCCACCTCCCACTGTTATCCCAACAGCTAGTCGGGCTATCATCAAGGGAAGTATTCAGTATTAGAGAGATTAAGATTCACGTTCACGCCAAACGGCAAACGTGAATTTGTACCACGTGACCATGTTTTCCCCTTAATTGTCGTTTACTGTTTTTTACTTCTACACAAAAATAAGTGGTTTCACGCCAGTTTTATCCATGAGAATTTGTTCTGGACCGTTTTTATCTGCTTATTTTCTATTCTGAGAAATTCTCAACTTGAATCTGACGTTTGCCGTTTGGCGTGAACGTGAATCTTAATCTCTCTAATGTTGCGCAGGCAGGCGCAGCAGGTTAAGTGCGAGCGAACTAGTTTGCTGTCGTCTGAGTCCTGGAAAGCTTCGACTCGACAGACTGAAAAGGGACTGCTAGCGGTTTTGAAGTATTTTAGGCCTAGACCAAATGTCGAACCTTTCATAAGACGAACCAAACTTATTGAGTTAAGTTCATGAAAAGTTCGGCGTATGGCGCAGTTAGATTCGTGTGAACGAGTTTGGATCGTCCAATACGTTCTATCTATCCGTCTGCTTCAGACGTATAGAACGTTTGAAGATCGCCTCCGCGGAAAACGTCGATCTTCACTTGCGACGAACTAAACTAATAGATTAAAGATTTTATGACAATGTATATTTGATCGCGTTCGCGAGAAAATTTACTGAAAATTGCTTTTTTGTCTGATTCAGTTGATTGGTTCGACGCGTCCTAAGTTCGAAATCTGACCCCGCAGATCTTCTTAGGTCGACCCAAATTAGAGTTTGGTTGGTCTCATGAAAAGTTCGACGTTTGGTCTAGGCCTTAAGTTTTCGTATAATTTCCATCCATATCATTTTGATAATCAACCCTTTTCTTCTACTCCTCATGCACAGGTTGCTGGAATTGTCATGACTCATTTGTTCATAAATCAGATTAAGGAACAGATTGAACTGTGGAATAAACCGCCCACTTACAAATATCGACCAAGTCAGGATGTGAATGGACGAAGTGGCCCATTTCTTTAGCCTTTGATTTCGATGTTGAGGCTGTAATAGAGTAGCTTTCCGGTTACTACAAAGTTGAATGCGTGCACGGTGACTTGGGTAGTTTTCTCTATTATTGGATATTTTTTTTTGGTTTGTTCTTGTCTTCAAATTTTTGGAATAACTATGGCGGTAAAGATTGTGTACACGTACGAATGCCGTTGTAATACCTCATACCTCGTGCACTCTCTATCATATAAACGCCTTAGTCTTTGATACCTATCAGCGTTTAGCCTGCGTAGCTGGGCGGGATCAGACTACCGTAACTGAAGGCTTTTTGGCGACAGAGCCATTGTCTTATCCCCATTCCTCACGCCTCTTCACTGCTTAAACAAAAACGAGAAAAGTACCCATGGGATAAAGTAGTAGCGCGTGATTAATGCACAAGCTTGTAGGAAAGAACAGCGAAAGTTACTCTATTCAATTACCGTGCTTAACTAAAGTATAGGCTATCACACTCCTTGCTTGCCATTACCTTGCTAAAAACGAAACTTTCAGCCATTTACTGCTCTGTAGTAGTGCAGGTGGCATGAGTGCCGAGTTGTTAGGACGTGTTGGCTTTATAGCCCATGAACTTTCAAATTTTGTAATGTCTTTTTTACAAAAGATGCAGTACATTTCCTTGTAGTTTAATTCGTTTTTTGTTATAGAAGTCAGCTAACGCACAGTGTGCTTTCGGCATTTGTGTAAGCCCATTTATCCCTAATTTATCAGTATAACTGTTTAATCTACATTGCGTTTGAGCAGGTAGGATTAGACGTTTAAAATCGTAAGGGATGAACCTATATCCCAAGGTATATTTTTAAGTCATAGGTATTTTCTATAAGAACGAGAATTCCAACTCAAACTCTAAGCATGGTCTCATGAGAGATGCTACAACTATTTTAGTTTGTCTAGATCGAATAACATTTCTCTCACCGTGACCTCGTCACTACTTGTATCTTGAAGAGGTCATCGGCATAGATAGAACCAAGCAACTACGACGGCAGCGAAAAATGTCGCCACATAAAAAGTGAATTCGTGCTGTTTGAAACTTAGTGTCTATTGTTCCGCCCTGTCCATTTGTGAAGTGGTTGCAAAATATTCTGGGGTTGAATTCTTAAGGACCGTACCGAAGTCGAGAAAAAGAAAAAAAAAACGTGAAATTTCCACAGTGACTCGAAAGATTTTTTTTTTCGCTTATTGCTTTTTTGACGTTCTCGTTACCGTCGCCGTCGTGGTTGCGCTGTTTTTAGACTGAACGCATGCGTATTTTGAACCGCACCATTTATCAGAATGACTGATTGCAGGCACAAATTTTTAAAATAATGTCGCTTTTAATAAGAACATACTGTGTAAGTTTACCATTTAAGAAGGTGTAAGAATTTTTGTAGTTATGAACATTCGCAAATAACAGGAATAAAATAGGGACAACAAGTAAGGCACTGTCACTGTCAAATTTGTAGATGTACACATTCAACAGCGAAAATATTGATTAAAGCTTCTTCACAGATAGCAAGGGTGAACCAAGCATAGTCCCACTTAACAGAATTTATAACAGGAAACTTAAAACACACTGACTGTATACTGCATGCACAGGACGAATAGCCCAGTCTCGTGGCATTCTCTCTTGCCCCGCTGTCTAGGCAAATTTTGGGAAGGGGTTGGCGAGCCGTTCTCGGCGAGTTTCTCGGTGACGTGAACTCTACTGTGAGGGTCCAGGTTTGACCAAGTGAAGGACGCCTGGGGACCTGGCCTCTGTCAACCCTGTTTCAACCTGCATTACATAAACATAGATTATTTTCAGAGAAAGGGCTTTTTGACCTTTTTCATGTATTTTTAAGGGTGGACAATTCTGGCTAGCCTGTTACCTGAGAAACTAAGATATTGTGTCTTAAGGGATCGGAGAGTCGACCAACGTATCGGTCGACACCTCGGTCGCCTGTAATTAAGTAAACTTTTGTACTCTATATTTAAAAGGTGTTTTATACCATTTTGATAGTCGAATTGTTAAATAAAACGCAGTGTAACGGCTTTGACTTCATTTACGCGAGTTACGCTAGTTAAGCCAAACACTTGATGTGTAGCTTGCCTGGAATAGTAAGACTAGTATTATTTTTTGCTAATTCACATACTGGATTGCCCGCGTGGCTTGAGCTTGAGAAATTTATAAGGAGCGAATAACGACCTTGGCACTGTTGGCGAGGGAGCGAATAAAAACTTCGGCAATCTCCGCGAGGGATGAGGACTCGCGAGAGAGAGCAAACACTACCTTTATTCTGGTTTGTGTGCATCACTTAGTCGCGCGCGCCCCATATTAGGAAGGATAAGAAAGGCTTTTTTGAGGGACGCATGTCAACTGGACTAAGGCCTTTTCTCAATTAGTATACCTTCACTCTACTAAATTTGTGTTGCTAAGTGTCTTTTATAGAGACGATTGAAAATTTGACCAAAACTATTGCCCAAGACTGCAATACGTTCCCCGCTCTCCCGTTTGAAGTTCGCACTTAGCATCAGAAACGGCTTTGCTTGAACTCCGTATATCTTCTGCGGTTGTCACGTACGCTACATAGATCATGCGATATAGATAGGACGACGGCTGCCCTCAAATGCTACATACAATTCTAAAGCTTTTAAACTCCTTGCGTTCTCTTTTGGTGGAATACAAAAAAGCGAACGCGACACAATGAACATGCTAAAAAATGGCCATCTTTTCGTCGATACAGGCCATTAGAGTGATCAGCGTCAAATTTCTCCTTGTAATGTCTATGCCTTATAAGAGTGGTCAAGAGTATTAAGGATGTTATCGCACAAAATGAATTAAACTGATACGTTAACAACTTCTTCCCACTTCTTCGATAGGAAATGTTTAAGGACGACAAAGGAGAATTGACATTTTTCGATAAGGCCGATTAAAGGAAGTGCGAGTACGAAAAGCAAACGTGGGTCGAATGACGCTAACAGTACAACTTCTGAACAGACTGGTACCTTAGCCCAGGCGAATGTCTCAGTTATTTTTACGTCCCATATCTCGCGATCACTGGCGTTCTTGTTTCGCATTTTTGAAGCGAGCGTTAGGTAGAGTCTCTTCCAGACTCCGATATAGAAGTCGAGTCGGCGAAATTGAGAAAGCGCGAACACGAAAACAAAACGCGAGGAAGGTGGCGCCACCACCTCCTTTTCCCAGATCACGGGCTTATATTTTCAGGTGCCTTCCATTTACGCGTCATCCCTACTATCTGAGAGCCTGGAACAGGCTAGGCGCGCGTAGGCAAGCCTGAGGCGGGCGTGGAGCACGAGACACGCGCGAAAGGTGGATTTATGTTTTCTGCGCCTTCCCCGTCGCGCGAGTATGGTGCTCCTTAGTCGCTTCGTGCTTGCCTTCGCTAGCTTCAGGCGTCACTGTTTGAAAACGCGAAAAATAACGCCTGTTAGGCAGGCTAGGTGCGTAGAGACAAGCGCTGCTGAAAAGAATAGCCACGTATTCCAGACATCACTGCACTGCAGTACGCTGAAACTGATTCATCGTCTCCCGAAGCCTACAAGTGGTACAAAGAACAGGTCTCCGCGAGAGTGTCCTATGCATGACTTAAGTGATCACTATGTCATTGCCACCGAGGGAATGGAAGTCCCTTTCTCCAATGCTCTTTCCAATACCCACCAAGTGGACGTTTCTTGTTGAAAAAACCAGTATTGTCGGTTAGCTATTATGTTGTGATGTGGGTCCCTTATCAGTCTTTTGTATTACGTCATTTGGGGATCGGACCCGTGACAAGACCACAAAAATAACCCAAGTGCAAAATGTTTGATCTATTTTCCATTCAGTTTTTTCGTTACTTGTCTATTATTCATGGATGTTATTTGTTACTTGAACCACGCTGCGCTGTAATTTAAGTGGACACATATCAAATGACCCAGCGTAGCAGCGCAGCGAGGAGACATCAGCAGCAGCAAATAAAGTGAACACGATGACGTTCAAACTGGTTACAATTTCCCTCGTCATTTTCGTAGTTTTGACATCAGGGAAAGGATCATTTGGAGATGAGAATGTAAAAAACGTTGATTACTACGAGGGTAAGTACACTTACTGCTCTCTTTTGAGGGAGGATAAGTGGAACGTGAAGAAGGTAGTGTTAAATATGACCGCAAGGTCAACTTGAACAAAACAACTCTGCACCACAACTACAGAAGTTCCTTCTTATAAACAGCTGTAAATATTCTGGGCCCGGTTCCTCCGTTTCCTTGAAAGATAGTTAAGTTTAACCTAAGGTTAAGCCAGCTGGGAGCTTGCAAGATATTTTCGAGCCTTCACTCGGAGATCCAGTTGTGTAACTGTCAAAGCACGAAAATGATCCTGTTAAACAATCAACAATGTGTAG
>OZ037778.1:40797830-40922830 GCA_964035525.1 Porites cylindrica
CCTTGCATGTCACCAGCTCTATACAGATGCGCATCTAACGAGCTGGCCATATGAGCCAACTCGTCAATTCCATCCAAATAATCTCCTACTCCAACCACGAATATCTCAGCTCCGTAAAGTTTAAGCTCCATGGCATTCCGAAGCGTTTGATTCCGTTTTATGTTTGACTGTCCGTCGGTGACAACCAAAACGCGCTTAAAGCTTCCAACGCGACTGCCGAACCAGGGATTACGAAAGACGTTTAAGCTCTTCTCCAAGGCCTCTTGCATGTTTGTTTTCCCTCCAGTTTTTTGGAGTTTGGTCAGTTCTTGTGCGGCGTTTTCTGCGGAAGTAAAGCTAAAAATCAACTTTGCCTCACTGGCTACTGTCATAGCAGCGTGTTTAGTTTCCGGGACACCTCTGTCGATCAGCATTTGAATAGCTTCGATACCTTTGCGAAACTCAGCGCGAGTAATCGAGCTGGAAGAATCGATGACGTAAATGATGTCATAGTGACCCTCTAGCTCTCTCTTCAGACGGGAGGAGTCACTAGTGCTTCTGAAGTGCTTCTGGAATTTGTTGCTCGAGACACTTGCTGGTGGAACTTGTTGAAGTTCTTTGACAAAGAAATAAAAATAGGTATAGTGTGTTTGTATTACTGTCCTCTCGGTGGAGCCTATGTGAACCAAAGCGGAGCTGAAAGCAGCTAATTAAAAAAACGGTCTTTTGCTATTACAGTCGATTCTGCGAAATTAACACTGTTCCCTGCCAAGATTTGAGTGTCACTTCCGTTTCAAGAAAGTTTCACGTGCACTTTGGTCTACTAGTTCCCTAAGGTGTGGCATTTTCACTTGTTCAGCCTAACGAGAGAGAATTCGCTTTTGGTCCGCAATACGGTTTTCTTACAAGTAGCTCACAAATGCCCGGGGAATTAGAACGCTTATAAGTGCACAAGGTTTTCATCTAAGTGAAATATTCGTGAGTCTTACGTCTGCAGACCAAAGGACACGATCTCAGGCAAAAAAACAATTTCTGACACCTGACTCACAAATCCGGACGATTCTTTAACAAATGATTAATGAAAGAAATTCAATTCAGTTTCCCAAAAAATATTCCAAAAAGACGCCTAATGTTTACATTGTGTCCTAACTATATCACAACACGCTAAAATTGTTGCGTTTGAAATAGCTTCGGAAATGCTCAAAGGTCGTCGAAACAACTTCGAACATTTTCGGCGATGTTCAGAAGTCTTCGGAAAATCGTCGAAAATATTCGAAAGTTGCTTGGATGTTTCCGGAAATTCTGGTCATTCAGAAAATGTTGGCAGGTATATATGATTGTGTGAGGCGATCATGTAGTGCTAAATTGCTATTAGAAGATAAGAGTCTATATCTTTTGAAATGGGTTAAAGGTCGCACATCTGCAGAACATGATAACACCAAGTCGTAATGAAACATTCTTTCTACATGTGAGTAATTACGTTTGAGAACCAAATAAATAAAATTGCTTTTCAATTGATATAATATTTTAAGTGTAAACGTTAGCAAATATATGTAAGATTATGCTGTTTAGTGGAGCCAAGCGAGACCTACATTATGGTCAGTACATTTAAATTGCCAATACAAGGGTTATGTACAGTCAAAGGATTCAATCCAAGGAATTGTCTTTAGTTAGTAATATCTACATCTCTATTTATTAGTGAGCAGAAACTATGTCATATAAGTAAATGGAAGGAAAAGTAGACTGCGAAGAGTTCTGGCTGATCATGATTTCCTTATGTAAGTCGAACTTTGTAGCTCCTATTTTAGAGGGAATAGTTAACAAAGACATGGGTTAATGATGTGCCTATCTTGTTACTGAACCGTCTAAAATAACTTCTCGAACATTTCTTCATCAATAATCGTTTAAGCCCCACATTTTCCCTTGTTGACAACCGAGGAATTATATTTTACGAAGTTTTAACTTGTGTACTTTTTCTTATGAATAAAAGCATAAACCACATATGAACCATGCGTTGTTATCTGCCTTGCTTAAAGCCTCTTCGACTATGTCGCTAATCTTCCCTTTGGCCTTGAAATTTTAAGAAAATTAGATAACATCCTAAGTAACATAGACAAGCTCATTGCTGATTGATTCATTGCCTGACTGAACGACGATTTGGTTATGTGGTAAATCAAACATAAAAAGAAACATAAAGCATTCATTCAAATAAAACAAGCAAACTACAAGAAATGACATAACTTACTTTCATACTCTTCAAGCAGCCTTTGATTATTCGCGAAGTCACAGGAGACCTCACAAATAAGCAAATAGGTCAGAATTATAAAGAAATCATGATAATTGCACATGATGTTATTTCTTGGAGCTTTTGGCGGCGAATACACCCTTACTCTCTGGCCAAATTGGCAACGAATTTCTGTGAGCAGCAAACAGACAGTTAACAATGAAAATATTTCCGTCACCTCGAAATGATTAGGACATTATTTTAATACCGGCCCTGATACCTTTCGAGCAAAAATGGGGTCGTGTTTAGTTTCAAAAGCATCATCTGTTCTACAGTTGATTTTCTTGAACTGTTCTGACATTGTTTACCACCAACGCTTTCAACTCGACAAATCCTATTATTTATTGTTTAAGATTTTTTCCCTTTCTTTCCTTTGACTTTTCAATAGTGAGTGCCTTCAATCCAGCGATCCACAAGAAAAAAAAATTCATATCTTCTTCACAATCAATCCATAAAATTTAGTTCTTATCTGTCTACATTTTTGTTGATGGCCAATAAAAGAGGTTTTTTTTTTTTTTTTCATATTTTAGAAAATTTAACCCCAGATGTTGGAGTAATCCTCGATATTTTTTCCCTTGTGGAGAAAGTAAATTACCAATTCAAATTGAAGTATATGGAGAGTAAAATATGTAAGCTAGAAACCCAACTCAGTGAGGGAAATCAAATAGGCAGGCGGGAAATTTAGATGGGCTGTACTCCGTCTAAATAATGGATTGATCAGTACCTTCTATAAAAATCCGCATATAGAACTCAGATATCTTCCTAGTAACTTTAAAAAATGTTTTGGCAGTAATTAATAAAAATTGATAAGAAAAAATAAGCATGTTGCAATTCTGCACGTGTCTTTCACTTAACAATTACAATTTTCGGCTTCATGACATAACATAACAGGGGCACCCAATGGGAAATTTTGAGAAAAAGACCTAAAGACAACAACAAGGCGTGACTAAAGTTTTTTGAGACTATTTTAAGCATTTTGGGAGATTGCTGGAAAAAAATTATCTGTTCCTCACTCCCAACAAGACTGATGGAAGAGTTCCCAGCCAGCAATCTTACAACCTGCAACCCGACTTACTGGGAAGTTTCATAGGGCACAATTCAGATCTTGAGTGGTAAGTAACCCATACAAGTAACCCGTAGCAGCTATTCTAGACTTCAAATCCCCTCTGACAGCCTGAATTATCTTTTTCCCAGCAACACTTTCTTTCCAAGGACTATTATTTCTTCCACATCTCCCAGCCAGCAAAAATGTGCCTGAAGAACAGATATTTTGAGGAACAGATCCATTGGGTGCCCCTGACATAACATTACAACTTTATTTAAGTGTCGATGTCTTTAGCCTATAAAAGCTAATTGGGGACACATTGCAATGTTACTAAATGTTACTAATGAATAAATGTTAGTAAAGGGGAAAGCTATGATTATTTTGTTCGTTGAGATCAGTGAGTTCCTAACAGGGGACTAGGTGGGGCCAAAGAAAAGTTAGAGAGAGTGAGAATGATCACTTACAGTAGACTGCAAGCTGTTGTTTCAGTCTGTCGAGTTGAGGCCTTGCAGGACTCGAGAGAGCTTACAAGCCTAGCCTCGCCCGCGCGATAATCCTGACGTACTGCCATGCCAAATGGGATTTTCAAGAGAGGAAGCTTTATTGCAATAATGGATGGTGTCACGTCGAATTAGTGTGCTTAGCGTGACTCGAGTAGTGTTAGCAAAGGCCAACGTAAAAGGCACAAGTTTGTCGCATGCATGCGAGCTTACGAAAAACCGGAAATCCGAATCTTGTGGCCAGTGTATGGATGTTACTAAAACGAGGAACGGGGAACGGAGAACAAACACCGGAAACTGGAAGATGAAAAGTGGGAACAAATGCTAACCTAAACCCGAACCTTATATCCTTCATGAAAAAACTGTTTTTTGTTTATTTGTTTTAATTTGTTTGTTTGTGTGTTTTTCAAGGTTTTCGTTACTCTCGTCTCCGAAGCTCTTTCCCCTTTCTCGAATTAGTAATATTCCGTTGTGTCTCTTTCTCTCTCTCTTTTTTTTTTTTTAATTTCATTAAAAAGATCAAGGGACAATACACTGTTTCGTATCCTAACCAACTCAAAACCGACTTATTTTAATAGAAAATTAAAAATGTATATTATGAAAAGGAAACCATCTGCTAGTTTTTGCTAGTCCGTTTAGTTTCCTTTTGTGCACGGTAACCTTAATCCCCTGTTATCCAGCATCTTACAATATCACTGGCTAATCAAGAATAAAGACCATAAGAATGATATATATGATGATCACGGTAAGAAGAATATGCAAGTTAATACAGTCAACCCTTTCTTAACGACATCTCTATAAGTGGACATCTCCCTAAAGGGGACACCTGAAGATCGTCGACCCTGCCTTTCTTACAGTTCTTTTCTTTGACTCTCTATAGCGCGGACACCTGTCTGCAAAGGTCCCAAATATGTTCGTATCAGAGAGAGTTGGCTATATTAGGGCCTTAGGGGTTCCAGCACTCGAGTTGCCCTTTGTACGCAATAAATTGCTATTGATAATTGTTTTCTTACTAAATCCCAATCTCCTGACTTATCAGCCATATGTAACGCCTCAGTGACTCCCGGAAATGTTGCCTTCCCAAGTTGAAGGTTGTGGAAGCCAAAGTTGAATGCCACGTGACGGCTCTGACGACTTCCCGGCAGCCCGTAAGGGTAGATAAACGCCATTTCTACCTTCACTGTTTGATCGTTGATCATGCGCAACTTTGAAGAACTTTTTAGAATCGCTGGATCTGACTTAAGGGACTCGAACATTCTGCTGGCTTTTAAAAATTTAGCTATAGCGTTATGAAGGTCGGTTAAAGGTATGCCATTGGCTGAAAACTTTGGAGATGACGCCAGGATGTGAAAGGAATTGTTCAGGGCGAGTGCGTAGTTCCAAATATCGAATGGTAGAAGTGGCTGATCTGCAATGTCCAGAATTATACCACCGCTAAACTGTGTCATGGCTTTGTGCACTTCAAATTTCTGGTCGATGAACTGTTTTACCCAGTAAAATGTATCTTGTTGGGTGTGATAAACAGGGTACAAAGAAGACGTTTTATCGTACCCAAACCAGTAACCAAAGTCTCCACAGGGTACCCCTAAGTACTGATAAAATGACACATAATCACTTGAAGAGAACAGATTTAATATCATTGGCTCGTTTTTGTTAGTATCGGAAGGAGTCCTTCGCAGCCAGATGTCGTACATTGTGTCACTTCCCTCCGTATTATTTGGATCCTTAACTTCTTTCGCCCATTTGTGCGTTATTTGCTTAAAAAGAGGACTCGCCCTAGCTCTCAGCACGTAATTTCCGCACACCGCGATATCTAAGTTGATGTATGCCACAGCGCGCTCGGTTAAAATGTTCGCGTTTTCTTCCACCCATTCATGTGACCCGATCAAGTTGAACTCCTCTCCACCCCAGCTGCAGATCTTAATCGTTCTTCGCGGTCTCCATCCCTTCCTCAAGAGCATGCCAAGAACACGGGCAATTTCCTTCGTTACTGTTGTTCCACTTAGCGCATCGACCGCACCGAAGGACCACGAGTCCCGATGGTTGCCGATGATTACGTATCGATCAGGCTCGTTTTGCCCATAAATGGTACCGATAACGTTGTAAATGGGCTTTTCATCAAGCTTGTTATTGATTTCTAGTTTAACCTTGGCACTGCTGTTCTTAAATCCTGGACCAGTGTGGTATGAGATGTTCAATCCACCTTGCCATTTCTTAGGAGCTTCTGGCCCTGGCGATTTGTAACAAAAAACTTTAAGAACGACGTAAAGGGTGGTAAACAGAACGAGTCTTTCATTTCATGTCATTTCCACCATCGGGTATGGACAGCTTACTCGCAGACTATACTGAAGAAAGTAATACTACGGAGCCTTCCTTACAGACGTTTTTGGTGCTTTGTCACGCGTTCCTTCCTCACAACGAGTGACCAAGCCCTAAGAACGTCTGCGTGGGATACTAAATACTACGAAGAACGATGATTTGATAAAAAAGGAAACTAAAAGTAAAATAACAGTGATAGCGTAATATACCTCCTAGACGTTGCAGGAGGTCCATGGCAGCCTCGTAAGATATCGGCTGTGCTGGAATCTTAGGCAGCATACTTTCATTCGCGCGCCTACGGTACATTCCTTTAGTGGATGGCAGGACGGGGGTCAAGGGATCCCCAACATAGGAGGAAAATAATATAGATCCTTCTTGTATCCCGCTGGGAGGTAGCCACCACCCCTTGGGGTAGACTTGACTAGCTTCGTATCCCTGCTGAGCCGAGAAACTCGGGTCTGCGTAAACCAGCGCCCCAACTGCTCCGTGTTTTTCAGCATTGGCAACCTGGAATCAATGATGTGTAAAGATCTCGATAACCCTTGATCCTTGCCTCCTCTGAGGCAAGATGTCTTGGTTACATTGAACACGACAGTTAAAAAAATCCAAAGGTTGTTGGCAACTGTGTAAAACTACTGTTGTGTTACTGTTTAACTGACAAGAACTTTATAAGTGCGTAGTTGTCCCCCACATGAACGATTTGAGTCACTGTGTCTGGGAAGAAACGTATAAACAATTTTTTTTCTCTTTCTCTTTCTTTTTCCTTCTATTCACTTGAAATCTACGTCCTAATGTTGCCAGTAATCGCTCATAATTATAAAAAAATTTATGACCAGAATACCCGTGCCAGTACCCTTTTTCGTTTAGTATACTGGAATCATCGCAGTAGTTACCAGAGGGTACTTACGTTTCGTGATCTTAAAATAACAATTTTTCCTTCCACACTGATACTCATTTTAGAAAGCTCTTTAAAGTCTTCATCTCGGCCATAGTTGGCGTAAATCAGATCAGCTTCCACTGTGCCATTGTGCGCATATGCCAAATAAGGATAATGATCAAATGTCTCAGAACTGTTTGGTGCTGGCGAAATCTGCAATTATGGAATAATTGTTAAACTCAAGTTATCTGTGTATCGGAAATCAACATAACTTCTATCCTGCGAAAGAAGACTTATTTCACTTTCACGTGTTTTACGTGTTTCCGACGACTGCTAAGTAACTTCCTTCTGCCAAAAAGAGAGATGGAAGTGGGGAAAAGCGATGTACATAATTTCTTAATTGAAAAACTTTTATTACAGATATTTTAAATCCAATTTGACCACTTGTTCAAGCACTTAACGATTTTATCTTTCTGTGTGTGGCTATAACTTTCAAAAGCGTACCCCTAAGCCGCAAGGCGTGTAAATAAGTTCGTTAAAACAGCGCTTTAAGTTCGCAATAAGCGACTATAAATGCTCTGCCACTTCCTTATCTTTTTTCAAAAGATGCCTCGACCAAACAAAGCGCGGCAACTGAGGCAAGCGCTGATCTCCTAGGCACAGTGCACGGGTTTCGAATAGACTCGTTCGCAAATTATTCCAGCCTGTCAGTGAACTCAGTCCACTTTTGAATTGCTCTCCTCTGATTGCCCTCTTTTAAGTTAGAAGAATGATGAAATTTCGCAAATGAAGCTAGCGCTGCAATATCGCTCTAATCAGCATAACCCCTAAAGTAGGTGATTCTCCTTTCTTTCGAGCACACACATATTTTCATATGACGACTTTAGAGCTACTTCTCGTATATGTAGCTCTGCCGGTGAGCGACATTCAAGACGATGTTCGGAATACTAGAAATAGCCATGAAACTTGGGGCGCAAGTTCCAGGCGGATGTAGGAAACAGGGCGAGAGGGGATGGCTGGACGACCCATAGGCCCCTCACCGGTTCCTGCTTATTGTCCACCAAATGCAGGTTCTTTTTCGCTTAATACAAAGAGGGCTTACCTTAATTTTTCCTACTGTCTCGTATATGACTGAACCATTTTCCACTAAGGACACCCTGTTTGGTTTTTCTGGCTGCGGAAAAGATAGCAGAACTTTGTACTCAGGTTTCTCGACTTTGTCAAATCCAAACGTATTCCAGCTTGCGACGAGTTTATTTGCAAGAACTTGCTGTCTGTCGGAGCCAGCAATGTGAGGGCGACTGGAGAACTCCCTATGAAAAACAAAGTCTTGACATGAATATCAATATATGTATAAAGTGAACATTTAAAACTTGAAGCTACGATCTTGGACAGAACAAAATGGAACATCTAACCCCCATCTCTCCGAGGGCCCATCCCCCCGAGGGGAGGAGGAGGGTTTAAATTTTCCATCTGTTTTGTCAAAGATTGTAGTGCTCATCGTTGCGTTCTGAGTCAACAAAACGGAAATACCGTAACTACCATTATACCGTAATCATGTTACAAACAGAGGGCGCAGAGCATCGTGAGCCTGATACAGTGCATCCTCCCTAAGATACCTTCGCGGCGCGTAAGACCAGGGAGGGACACCTGGTTATGAGTCACCTGAGTAGCCATGGCTTGTAAATAAGGCAGCAGCGCCCGGGGGGGACTCCCATATGAAACAGACGGGGATGCTCGTCGTCTCGCTTAGGGGTGTAAATTTTGGATTTTGGTCTCGCTTAGGGTGTTCTGGGCAAAGCGCCAATATTTTAAGCCGCCAAGGTCTCGTTTAGGGTTCTGCGAAGAACTTGAGATTTATGACAATGCTTTTAAAAACTACTTTTAGATAAAAGCATTCGATGATTATGTCTTTATATCATTAAAACTCATTGCATGTCGTATTTGTGTGTTTTTCAGCGGTCTCTTTTAGTGGTCAAAATTTGCTTAAGCCACGCCCAGATTGGTCTCCTTTAGGGGTCTCAAAAAGTTTGAGCCACGCCCAGATGGTCTCCTTTAGGGGTTAAATTCAAAATTTCCCACGAGCATCCCCGTCTGTTTCATATGGGAGCCCCCCCCCCCCCCCCCGGGCAACAGCCCCTCTGTGTCGCTTCTATCGCACCTCATTGAACGACAAGATGCCTAAGATTTCACTCGAAATATAAAATCACAGTGGTGGTCTTAAGTATTCTCCTACGCCAAACAAAATAATCCTTACATTAATATCACAATACAAGACACATGAAAAATAATAATACAATGTTTCTTTACAAACCCCTGTGAAGCCTTCCCGAATCAAGGCTCATACACAGGGTCCAGAGGAGTTTCGTGTGAATAAATGAACTACTTATTTAAAGACTCACCTTGAAAAATGTCTATACCTGTCGCTTGGCACGATTAATTAGCCTAATGGGATCTTAATGAATCTACTGTAAACGATTTCTTCGCTTCTTATCTGACCCAGATCGACTTTCTCGTTCGCCATTTTGAAAATCAATAACCAAACTGACATGCTCCTCTCACAAGACATTTCACTTTTCTTATATGAAATTTCTTGGTGAAATGTTCAAAGTGTCTTCAATTTTTAAGGAAAAAAACAAATCAGGATAGAATAAGTAGAATTCCAACTCGGAGCATCCGATCTGGAGTGCATCACTCTAACCCCTACACCACCGAGAATTTGATGACGAATACCAGTTTGATTTAAACATATAACCCTAACCCTAACGCTAACCCTAACCCAAACCCTAACCCTAACCCTACTTTGTGTACGAATCATTAATGTGTCAACGTCAGTTTGGCGGATGGAATTAAGTGCAGGCCTATTGTAAGCCGATCTTGCGAGCCTTCAGTCTCTTGGTTTGCGGTCAATAGAATGTGTAACGAAACTGTAACGCGATCAAAATAACCCATTTACGTTAGAACAACTATGATATCCTGTATGATATAAATGGAAAATGCAAACTAGAATTGCCAACACGTCTCCTAAAAACAGAAATGAGGAGGTTATAAAGGCATTAAATTAAGAGCTGTGTAGTCGTTGTGTTCATGAATCTTATGAATTGGGAAAAGCATCTTAGCCGGCTAGTAACCTCCCATTTAGTCTACAAAGTATTATTAATAGTTCCCCTTATAAATATTAATTCCCACAAATTAAATTGCTTAACCGTCCAGCTTACAGTAATTGCATTGGCCTATACCTCATTAGACTCTCCAACTCTGCAGCACTGATCGACTCTTTAAACATATTGTGAAAACTTTCGAAAGCAGGTGGTGCATCAGATATCGCCGTCTCTTTGTTGGGTGACGTACTTTCCGGTCGTTTGGCGAGGTATCCTACTAGAAAACCAAATCCAAACACCACCAAGACGCTGGCAATGCAAGCCAAGGCTAACCAGACCTTTCTCCTACTTTTTGGTTGAATTGGCTTTATGCCTCCCAGCGAGCCGCTGGTTTCCTCTGCCATGAATTCGTATTTTTTCGCTACGCTCTTTAAGTGTACGTTATCGACAGCCATATTCCTTTCTTACAGCAAGCAGAATAGACTAAATCATCGAACTGGATGTTCTCGTGTTCCCAACAACACTAAGGTAAACTCCTACTGATCGGCAACAGAAAGATTAACCCCAGACAGTCACCCCTGCAAGCAGCTGTATTGTTTTCGTGACAAGAAAAAAGCCAATTCCTGTTGAAAAAACATTATTGTAAAGTGTAAGCTCATTCAAAATAAAACAAGCTACTTATGAACAATTGTCCTTTTCGGCCTAAGAAGGTTCAAGCGAAAAAAGATCTTCATATATGTAACGTTTATACATTTCAAGTTCCATGAAGAGCCAAAACCATAACATGTACACGTCTCCTGTGCCTAAATTGATAATTTGCAATTCAAGTGTTTCCTTTATTTCAAATCACAATGTCACCTTTTAACAACCTTGCACACCTAAGTAGCCACATCGATAAATTCTGATTGAACCGTTTTGTGGTGGTCGCCTCTAGACACCAGGAATCCAATTAAACAAAGACCTTGTTTTAATTATTATTTCAACAATTACCATAATTATTGAATTTTGAGTCAGTCAAGCACGTTAAGTTCGAAAAGAATATTAAAAACATTTAGCCCTATTTTGGCAGATAGACAAAGAAAACAACCCAGGACGACCCATTTGTTTTTCTCACCTAAGACAAAACATGTCAAGCGTTAAAGTTTATCCGACAATCCGGCTCTTCCCTGAGATAGGATTGCATTCAGATCCTTTGCTGGGTATTCTGCTTAAGGTCAAGTATTAAGATCATACAAAACGGTGATCATGAAATTTTTGAAAGTTGTTAATGGTTTATAAGCAATATTTAATCATTTTTTGTTGTTTTAAACATTTGCAGGGCCTTCTCAAAACAAAATTGAAGTTTGCAAACGATGCTTTTTAGTCTAACTTCATGTTCCGTTGCTCTTCTGTTGAACGTAACAATGCTTGACAAAGTAGTATATTATTCTATTCGAGGCGGGCGCCTTAAACGAAAACAAGAAAAGTAATAATAGCAAAAGAATTAGCCCTAGAACTCTTAGACGCTCCCCAAAGTTAATTTGTTCTTTGCATCGAATTGTTGAAATAAAAGAATAATCTTAAGCTAAGGTAAATAAACTAACATGCAACAGTTGAAAGCGGGTACCTGTCACCTTTTCGATGCAGTGGCTCTAAAATGATATACAAACTACTGTCGGCAATCCGGAAACCTTGAATTCAATCTTATGTAATCCGCGGCTTGGCAGTGCAAAGTATTGTGTTATCATTACCAACGATTAACCATGATCTTAAGGCTGACCCGACAGCTGGGCAACCACGTATTTCTCGCCAACAAAATATAGACAGGGGCACCCAACGTCAATTTTTGGAAAATATCTGTTCGGAAGACGATTTGAGATCTAGAATTTTTCGGAACATTTGTTGTAACATTTCTTGCTTGCCAGCCTCTCCTAGGATTTTCGAGCATCTAAAATATAGTATAATTGCCAATTTTTGACGGGTGTTTACCCTAAAAAGGTCACCTAGAATTTTCGGGAGTCTTTTTTTCTGGCTGCAATTTTCGAAAAGGTAAGTTTTGATCTCTATAATTTTCGGATCACTAGACTTTCAGCTAGGAAATCCCCACAGATGAAAAAATTTTACGGGATAAAAATATGCCTATATCTGCTGTTTAAATACTAGAATTCGTTTAACAATGCTATTTTTAACTGGTTTTGAACTATACTCTCGTTGGGTGCCCCTGTATAGAGCCGGATGTCCTCTCCACACAGGCTGTCCTTTTGTAAGCGCTCAGTGACGCTGTGAAAAGATCGTGCTAAAAGTAATGTCAGATCATCAGGTCGTGCAAAAATTTATAAGAAGAAAGAAACACTTGTCGAGTATCTGAAAATCTAATAATGATGGCTAGATTTTTCTGTTGCCATTATGTCAAGTTCATTTTTTCATCAGCCCAGCAAACTGTCCCTTCTCATCAAGTTCTTTTCTCTTCCCTTCTCCGGAATTGAAAGCATTAATAAGTTTAGTATTTCCGTCAGCAATTGCCACTATTTATAGAGTCTTTCTTGAAATTCAGTCGCCTGTGTTCTTCTTTCTCGTTACATTGTCTCCATGTCATCTTTCAGCTTGAGGAACTGTTTCTGCAGGCAGTTGGATTATTTCCTACCCCAACACCGTGGCCGAAGATGCTGTACAGAAAGCGCAAGAGATATTCGGTGGGACATACCGCTGTCACTTAGGCACATCTAAATTGGCAATTCAGGAAGGAAATGTTTGAAATGATATAATATGGATGTAGCATGGATGTAGGATTTTGCAATAGGTACATTACAATTGGGATTTTACTGTACAACATGTGATCTATTTAAAAATTCTGTCTGGCGCAAGGATAGAGGAAAAACCAAAGCACACTTAGAATGCAGTTAGTTCAGTCGAGTTTGATCGTTGGCTTGCAATAATCACTTCTTGTAAAAATATACAGTCCTCTTGATTGTCGAGTTTTCCAGCGTACGGGGTCGTAGAAATCCGCGACATTTAGCTTGGACGTCCAGAACGCGAGTACAAGATCATCAGTTAGAAACCTACACCAAGAAAATAGAGCTGTGGCGAATTTTGGGAAGAGGCCCTGGAACACATTCCCATCACCTCTCATGTAATTTTTGGACCAAAAAAAAAAACAGTACCCTTTCAGCCATAGAGCGCCTCCTCCACCACCAATCCTCCATGAGGGATTGGCTTTCGGAATTTTCACCCTCCTCGTGCTAAATATTGTCTTGCACTTTAAACAGGGATGGAAAGAAAGTAATAAGAGCTAGCTAAACGAAAAAAAAAAATTCTTCCTACTCTACTTCGATAGAAAGGGTATTGGGGTAACAAATGAGAATTTCGATTTTGACATTAGAGTTCTATAGGTTAACCTTGGGGCTACCGAAAACAGCACCAGCTATGGGCTATAGAGCGTTTTCACTCACGTGACCAGCACCTATGCAAATTTATTGGAACAAAAAAAGCGTTTGCATAAGAAAAAAGTTAAACTCCCACAGGATTTGTTTGGGACACCAACATGGCCGCCGTTTCATTGTTTTGGGACACCAATATGGCCGCCGTGACGTCATGTGAAAACACTCTATCCGACTTAAAATCCGGCAGCGCACCAATAAATAATTGGCTTACTCACTTCTGCGCCAACAAGTGATCGACCTTGTTCGCCTCTGAAACAGAACAATATAAACCCAGGTCAATCCGAGAACTGTATATTTGACGTACCAAAGCGTTCATCTCGTGAAGCTGGTTTTGTTTAAAGCTTTTCTGTACCGTTTGACTTGAATATCATGCTTTCTGTGATGAACAGAAGATGAGGGAAAGAAAAAAAAGTTACTGCATTTACAGAGCTGAATTCACCGTGAACTTTATTCTGACGCTGTAATTTACTGTAATGAGCTTTGTAAGCTGCTTTGTTTCCTTGAAAGACCGTTGGAGTAACTTCTCAAGCATACAATTGAGTTTTCGTTAGTGCTGTTAAAGTTAAAAGTTACTTTCAAACCACTTTACGGCGAAAGTCTAAATTATTAACCACTAATGTTAAACGAAACAACTCGTTTTGCCTGGTTTTTGGCAACCGCTGAGATTAGCATCATTGAAACTATCCGTTTATCAGTATATCTGAGTCACTAAGCAACATGAGATCACACGGGAAGAATGTTTTTACAAGGACTGGCTTTTAACTTGTGCAAACAGCATGGTGAAATTCTAAGTATGAAAGTCTTTGTTCTTTAGAACGCAGCTTTATTTCGTGTTACCTTTTACTCTTTTTATGGTTTTTGTTTCTCTATTTATTAATTACAAAGTAGTTGAATAAGATGATTTTTTTCTGGGAAAGTAGGTGATCTCAGGTTCATTGCCATAGGTTTTAAACTATATGCACTGTTGAATAGAATTTGTTTCTTAGAAACTAGCCAAAAACACATGCATTGTTTAGTCCACTATTTACCTTTCAAAAAACTCGTAAGGGATTAAGATTGGTTGTATTTCATAGAGCAACATAAGGACTGTCCCACGCTGAACCACGTTACAAAATAATTGGACACTTAACTGCCCTGCAAGGTAAAGTTTTCCGCCGTGTTAGTATCAGCTGGATATTACGTAAGTTTTTTAGTAAACTGAGCCCGGGTTACCGTTGTTTGAGGCATATAAGAACAATTTGAAAAGAGATTAATTAAGATCTATACCGTACCGATCACGAACCGATGAGAAATTATAACGAAAAATAAAAAGAGTATATCTAGTACATCGGACTCACATTTTTAGCCATGGCTTATTGTATTAAGATATTACTTTCAATGCCCAGAGTTTTTAATAGCTTAATGATGATATATGAGTCACAACTTGTTATCAAGGGTTCGCTAATACCACCGACCGGTTAGATCAAACTGATGCCTCTGTATCAGACACGTTTCGGAGTGATAGCACTATTTTGATTCCAGGCCGGAGTAAAACTCAGATTCTTGAAATACCGGAGAGGCCGGACCTTTCCGGCATCGAGTTACGCACCTGAAGCTGAGGGGTGAAAAATGATCCTTCTTTGGCGGGAGCGTAAGTAACTACTGTCAGTAAACAGACTGTGTGTATGGATATTATATTTCAGGTTGTGTTCACATTGTTCCGGATAGCTTTTCGTGCTCACACGAAAAGCTATCCGACCTAATAGTATGAAAGACTATACGATATGTAACTCTCCACTTTAGAGATCGGCGCGGTGCGGCCTCGCTCCGTTACTGAAATCGCAGTGAAATCACCGTTCCTATGTGCGAACATAAGCCCTCGATCAAAAGCTGGTGTGAACGTTGCCTCGGGGACATCTGTTCTTGCCTTACGTTAGAGCGATTTTCGTATGACCTTGAAAAATGGTGTCGGTAAGTGCTCGCCTGATTTGTTTTATTAGCCAGTGAATTAAAAGATCAAAACATGGCCTCTTCGTTTTCCTGTCAATTTGAAGAAGGCATTGTTCGATTGGCCAATGGTGATGCAGTAAGACGTCAAAGCGAAGTATCGGTTGATTTTTAGAAAGTTCTCGGGCATCAAGTTTTTTCACCTGAGCGATCGCTTAACCAACCAAAATACACGGGCGTTTGTATCCGTTTGATAAACCAATTAAATCACTGTATTTCCATTCGTTCGTTGTTTCTGTTTTGTTCGCGCGTTTTCATTTCAAGGTCATACGAAAATCACTGTACTGCAGAAGCACCATAGTGGCCTTTGTCTGCGAGTGCGAAAACGAAACAGTCTATTTTAAGAATATCCTAACAGTGTAGTCATAAAGTTTCATTCAGTTGCCTAATTGAGACTGAATCTCAGTCTGAGGTATCTTAAGAAAGCGTTTAGTAATATATAATATATGTAAAGAGGAGTAACAATATCTCCCTCCGTAAAACGGCAAACGCGAATTTGTACCACGTGACCACGCTTCCGCTTTGCTTGTCATTTACTGTTCATTATTCAGCTTCTACGCATAAATTCGTATTTTCACGCAATTTTTATCCATACGAATTGTTTTGAGCTGTTTTTATCTCCTCATTTTCTATGTTGTCTGAGAAATTCTCAACTTGAATCTGATGTTTGCCTTTTGCCCTATACGTAAAGCTTATGCTCTCTAAAGCCTTTCCATAATCGGGCTGTGATTAGTAAAAGGTGCAGGATCAAATGGTAACAAGGAACTTAGGATATGATTTTCGCCTACGGTTTGTCAAAATTCTAATTATAGTTGCCCGAGCAATTTGAATAAAAAGCTAATGAAATTACTTTCTTATTTTACAAACAAACCATTTGATTACTGCATGATAGCATGGGTGCAGATTTCTCCTTCAATACCGAGTTTTAACGTAAAGTTAGCCATTTCCAGAATTTTCCGGTTAAGCACCCTGGGTTTATTAAACTGTTTTTTATTTATTTATTTATTTATTTATTTATTTGTTCGTGCCTGGATATCGTCATTTGTAACATCTTTAAACTGGCAATGAGATATAGGCAACGTTGACAAGGGATTTTTAATTTCACACGTGGTAGAATATAATTAATAATTTGTCATTGATGATATTTAGAGTGCTGCAGGTCTTGGCAGAAACGGCAGCTGCGCCATACTGGGCTTTCTTAGTCTAATTATACTTCCCGCCAAGAATCACTGTTTTCACGCTCTAAATTGTGACTTTTAGGAATGGGTTGTCGATTTCTTCGAATCTTCAATCAACGTTCCATCAAAAAAGCCATCTTCTTTGGGATTGTTATAACAACCGTTTATATCACTTGGACAGTATACACCTTGACGGGAGGCAAGACACCTTTTTTTGAAAACCTCGAACATGACGACATACGACACTTTCAGCAGCAGTGGTGTACAATGCAAGGATGGCGGGTAGACTGGGAGACAGTGGTTAAACCGTGTGTCGGAAAAGTAGCCTGGGACGAGCGAAAAGTAAACTCTGAATGGAGGACTGATGCGTATAACAGTTTTATTAAGAAATGGGACGTACAACCTGCAGGTAAATAACGGATACAAATTCCTGAACCTTCATTTTTTGTAACATTTATCTATAAACACCAGGTATTGAAAGGGACAATGTATTAAATAAGCCGCCTCGCCCCCCCCCCCCCCCCCACCCCCCCACCGTTAGTCATTTAAGCATCTATTTGTAAAATAATGAATTAGGAGTTGAAAGACGCCTTTTAATGACAGAGATTGGAGCCTTTATTCAATAAACACTAGGCACGAAGAAATTGTAGTTTTTTTGAAGCAAAATGCGGGTCCTCCAAGCCAAATTGTAAATTAACGTCGCTATCGTTCAATCAGCCATTTGCTCGTGGATGACGTCATTGTACTACTTCTTCCAGAACCCTTTGGGGTTTTGCTTTCTTGTGCATATTTTATTCAAAGGCCGGGGGATTAGGAACTTTAAATGTAAAAAGAAAAACGAAATGGATTCTGATCGTGTTGGTGAAATGATAAATTTACACGGTCTATTAAGAAAATACTGCACAGGGTAGTGAATATAAATTATACACCAGATTTGTGTTAGTTTCAACGCAAACATCATTTCTTGCTAGGACGACTGAATCCTCTTCTCCGAAAAATTGTAGTAGTTCTTTTCAGTTCTTTGTAGATACAGTTGTAAAAATTAAGCGACAACGTCAATCGTTAGTGCCTTGTTTGCAGTGGAAGTGCACTATAGCTACACCGGCTACTTACAGGTACTCCACTCATATAATTTCAAAGAAATAAGACAAATATTAAAAAACATAACAGGATTAAAAATAACCCATCTAGCAAGAGGCATTCAGATAGCTATTTTAAAATTTTGACCGAGAATTTGAAGTTGGGATGACCGAAAAATGAAATCCTGTTAGTGGATAATGGAATCAAACTTGGGACCACTGACCACTCGGCTACGCTGAGTTAGTTCTAAATGTTTGCGTTCATTTTGAACAACAAATATTTCGTTACAGGATATTTTCTTTATCATTTAGGTCACTTTAGTCGTTTCTTCATTCAGTCTGTTACAAAAGAAGGCATTCATAAGAATTTTGGTGGCGATGCGTGGCGAGTGTACATAAGAGAAGGCCCAGCATCCCTTGCGCCACAAGTGTTGGACCATGACGACGGGGTATATGAGGTGGTATTCTTAGTGATGGAACCTGGTAATTACTCTGCCCAGATTACCTTAGATTTCACCCTTTGCGACGGTCTTCGTGATCCACCAGAGGACTGGATCATAAAAGGTCTGGAGCTAAAAAAAAGTGTTTAATAACATTGCATTTTAGCAGAGTTTAAGGTAGCTGATGCAGTGAAAATTTACTCTCCCTGCTAAAATGCTTTCCACTTCAATTAGTGTGTCTTTGCGGCACCATTTTGGGGACAGCAATGTATGTTTTTACCTCAGATTGCCCTTACAGCCCTCAAAAGATAAACAGTAAAAAGGGCTATTATCTAATGTAAGGTTTTAGCCAGAGCTAAAAGCGAAGCCTCCGTTTGCATACTTAAAAAAAAGCAATTAACTTTAAACTAAAAAAAACTCTACTGGCCACCAGAAAGAAATGTTCAAATCCCTATTTAACTTTATAAGCCTTAGGCATCAGTTTACCTTTCGAGGGAGGGGTTGGGTGATTACGAAAAAAAATCCCGCAAACGCACCTGAAATGAAAAAATTCTCCAAGCTAGCTAAAAGTCGCATGTTTACAACAAAAGTGCGATCAGAGTAGGAGAATTCTTCCAGACTACATCATCGAACCTAACCTCTTTGCAAAGTTATAGATCTCTTCAGGAGCAGCAATTTGCAGGTTGCGATTTCTAGGGTGAGAATTTCTGTCTTAAGGGAAGAGCTAAAAGAAAAATCAAGCCGACATCTGTGCTCCCTTAAGCTCATGATGTGTTTTCTTATCGGGCCCGGACGAACAGATATGTGTAGCTTTTACATTTATACCTCACAGTATCTGAGAGAATTTGTTTTCCACATTAAGGTATTGTCTGTTTTCTTTGGGGAAATACCTAGGACAGCAAATAACTCATTTAACCTTTATCGCTACTTATTCTTTAACCTACACAAAATGTGCGGTACGTGTTCAGGTGTTGTGCTGTGCATTCACTGAGAAACGTGCGATAGACTTATTTACAAACTATAATACGCTACAAATTAAAAATGATACAACAACCTTAAAATGCAAAACTTTGGTATTGAAAACCACCGCATGGTGAACGCGCACAAGCCAAAAGTGTCAAATCCTTTTCCACTACCCCCTAAAAACCACCATAGATATACTAAGTAGAAAGTTGTAAAGCCTTTTGAAACAATAGGGACAATAACTCTCTAGGGGAGGAGGGTTGAAATTCGTGTCCACTTAGTCGCTCCCTGCCAGTGCGTACGTGCGGACGGGTGGACGGGCGGGTGCAATGCCGGACGTCACTGACATCATAACCAAAGTTTCTTGCATCGATAGTTTTTCATTTTCTAATAGTAATATTCTAAAACTAATATTCAGCATAAAACATTTATTAAAACAGTAATTTAAGAAATTATTCATTTTTTAAATCACTTAATAAAAAGGGACAAATCAAGCGAAACACCACAAAGATGGGACCCTTGGATACATTGGCGATGACTACATACTAGAACCGATTGGAGGACAAAGCGTAGTTGCATTTTATGTCCCAGAAAACACACATAACACTCAGAAGTATATTTCAGGTAACAGTCTATCTTGTTGTAAGATGAGAACTTGTTTCATGAGCCCAGTACCTTCAATTAAGACAGAGTCAGAAAAAACTAAGCGGATTATTTCAGTTTGAATCGGCTCAACCATTCCTCCCGCGCCCTAGCTTAGTTATTTCGACTTTGGAATGCCGATCTTTTGCCATAGTGGCAATCCTAATGTATATCAGTTACAGTATATTTGCCTCTATTACGTTCGACCAAGTCAGAGATCGGCCTTCACTTGCGTTCATGAAAGAGGAGGAGCCGAAACCAATAAGAATAAAGTGGCAGCGAAGGAAACATCAAACCATTCTAGCTTGCTTTCACAGTCGGAATATTTGAATGCGTTAATCCGTAAAAGATAGGATTTTCCGGTAAACAAAACGTCTCCGCATAAGATAAGGAACCACAGTTATCTGATTATTTTTAGGCAATTAACATGGCTTTGTTTACTGAATCTTCTCAGTTGTTAAAGCATCAACTTGTGGAATAACTTGCAACCTGTTACAGAACGGGTTCGGCAGATGGGTCAACGGTGTGTGGCAACCATTTATAGGTTTGTACTCTATTGTTAGGTAAATACATAATTTCATTTGATAATTGACTGCGTTTGAAAATATTGATTACAATTCTTGAATGTTATCAAAGTGCGCTAAAATAGCTTGAGCATAACCGCGCCCTCAGCTTCAACAGGAAAAAATCGAGGAGTCCAGGCTACGTTTTGTATGTCTGGGACAAATCGAGTGCCACAAAGGGGTTTGTGGGTCACTTTTTTAGTGTTATGAGTGTCTTGTGTTATGAGTCAATCTATTTACGTCACATGACGTCACAGACAGAAATCACCTGTCAAATCGGACCGCTTGTTTAAGCGGCACTTTTTAGGGATAATTCGCGTGTTTTGAAGACGGAAACGACAGGTTTTGCAAGACTTCTAACGAGTTTAATTTTTCTGCATACTGAGGAATTGAAAAACAGCAGCAAATGTACACTTTACAGTCTAACGATTCAGCCACTACAGGTACTAGACCTTGATCAGATCAAATCGACACCCCTTGCAAAACTTCACGTCATCGCAGAAGCAGCACCAACATTAACTACCTTAGAAATGCTTTTAACCAATTCACATCAATTCGTTTTATTATCTTTAGTTTATTATTATTATTACTATTATTATTATTATTATTATTATATTATTATTATTATTATTATTATTATTATTATAACAATTAACGAACTATCTTTTTTTACTTTAACTCATCTTAGTTTTTCTTTATTCGTATTTTTATTTTTTTATTATTACTTAACAGCTTAAGACGAGACAAAGAAAAAAAACTAGGTCCATGATAGTAAAGCCCCGTGCAATCAGATTACACGTACATGTACAAGCTTAATTTTGCCTTGTGTTATTCAACCCGCACTTTTGATAAAAATCGTTCGTGCGATTTCAAAATCGGACAACGGCGCTGCGCGAGTTAGATTTGAAATAACAAAATCGGGGAGTCCCGGCTACGTTATGTATGTCCGGGATGAATCGAGTGAACAGACACTTGCTAGACCTGAGAACCATTAGAAGTGAACCAATCTCACTGATCTCAGTATGCAGCACCTCTCCATTCATTATCATCACCATTTCTACCATTGACGTAGGTTCATTTCATTTCGCTCTCTGGAGTCCCAGACACGACTCCAGGAAACA
This sequence comes from Porites cylindrica, assembly GCA_964035525.1. Taxonomy (NCBI): domain Eukaryota; kingdom Metazoa; phylum Cnidaria; class Anthozoa; order Scleractinia; family Poritidae; genus Porites; species Porites cylindrica. The sequence goes on from OZ037778.1 coordinate 40,819,327, forward strand.
AGACTCTGCAAGTCATATTGAAGAATGAAGCTGTTTTATTTTGGCAGACAACTCTCCAACAACAGCAGAGGCGCTGGACAATCCCTTCACAAAAGCAGATGCTCTTTGTATCTATGGTGATTCAATAGCTCGGTATTTCTTTAGATCCCTGATATCGCGTGGAATTTGTGAAAGGTTTTTTAAAAAGTGCATTGAAGCATACATGAAGATAAACCAGGTATGGAACAAAAATTCTTATACCAAAAAAAAGGATTGGTTATAAGCCGGCCCGCCCGCCTTTAAGCCTCCCTCCTAAGCCCATCTACTTGTAAAAGAAATGTTATTCCGGTTATAAACCCTCCTCCCAATTATTAAAAAAGATAAGTTATCAACCTTCCTGGGTCTTTTCGCCAGAGGAAACAAAAAGCATAACTTACAGTAAAGGTTACTGAGTACAGTCAACTCCCTCTAAGACGGACACCTTTGGGACCGGCAGTAAGTGTCCGTCTTAGAGAGATTTCGGTCTTATAGAGAGTCAAATAAAGGGAGTAAAGAAAGGCAGGGACCAACTTTAGGGAGTTGTCCGTCTTATAGAGGTGTCCGTTAAGAGAGAGTCGACTGTATCAGATATTTTGATAAGGGTAGTTTTAACACGTAACGGTTTGTCGGTCCAATTTTGAAAGGCCAAGGAAGCTAATTCTAAACACAAAAATCGGCCTAGTTTACCATTTTGGTAGAATCCTTTTTGGACGGAAAGATTGACCTATAAACAGAAAGTGTGAACTGCACGCAGCCAAAGGGTTTCGTGAATGACAACCATTCTTTGTAAAACATTAAATCTATGAGCTATTAGCTTCTCAAAGGGGTGTGGTGGAGCAGGGAGGAGGTTGGGTTGGCTGATGCAAACGTATGGTAAAAATTCTTTTTCAAGACCATTCAGCTGTGATCGAATTTGATTTATTGAAAAGTTAGGTACAAATTGTTTGGTCTTAAGTAATTAAAAGTATCTAAAGTGGGACGATTCGCTTTCAGCCTTGGCTAAATTTATCTCTGATATATTAACTTTAATGAATTGACCACTGGTTTTCAGTTCCACTTAGCGAGGAGCAGTTAAATAGAGGTTAAAACGATAAAATAGAAAGTTTCGATGTAGGTGGCTACTTGATTGTGTTCAGGCTAACATGTATTGAGGGAAGCGATTTCCGGTAATTGGCGAGTCATTTGCTCGTTTAGTAAATGGTTGCTAAGCCGTGTAGCTCTCTCTACACAGCATCTTGAATTCAAGTCGTTGAGTTTATAATTACTGCATTAAAATAACCTACATTTAACTGAAACAGACGAAACATAGAATATTGTATGTATTTAAAGTTACTAACACGATATCAAAAATGTTGTTTCTCAGGTTTCTGATTATGTTACTAATTTTTATAAGGATTTAACTATGTATATGCTATACCAATTATCTTTCAGCAAACATACCAAACGACTCCAACAAACTTGTCCTTCAGCATATGTCAGAGTTTCTTGATTCTCCAGATTTGAGTAGTAACCACAGTGTGTTTTTATTTAACCTTGGCGTTCATTTCTCAATATGGCTCAATTTCACAACTTACAAAGACCTCATAGATAGCGTGATAAGAATGTTAAGGAGCAGGTTTGCTGATGAGCACAATAATAAACCCATTGTTATATGGAAAACAACAACATCCATTGAAAAAGAGAAGACTCATCCGAAGAATTTGACTCATTGGAGATTCCATACTCATCAGGTACAACATTATGCCTTCCATCAACAACCCATTACAGTAGACACCCGCGCATAAGAACCTCTAGAGGTTTTAAGAACCTGTTAGGCTAAGATTGCCCATTTAGACCCCTTTTACATAAGAACCTGTTTTAGCCTACAATTTTGAAACAGGTTCTTATTTTGAGAAATTCAGTCAAACACTGAATGCACAAATTTAATAGAACAAAATCTACCAGTTAGTAAAATGAAGATAAAACACAGTACCATGTTTTAATGTTGTTTTTGTTCTGTTTAGTTAGCTCAGATTACAGGGCTTTTTTACCGTATTATGCATGCAATACAAAAAGGCAACACCCACCAATGACAAACACCTTATTTATTTTTAAAAATATGGAACTTTTTAAGAACCTGAGTAGCCTAATTTTCCAGTTAACACCTTTTTTTATAAGAACCTTCTTAGCCTAGCTTGGAAAAACTTAGGCTCTTATACGCGGGGTTTTACTGTGCAGGGTGCGTTTAGTCTACAGGTATTTAAATACGGCTGAGTATGATGAAATCAGCCGAAGAGAGTTATCTACTGAGTTATGAAGAATTATTAAAAACTTAATCATTGGATAATGCAATTCTGGCGCTCTGATTGGCTTTAGCCATCATGGAAAATGAGCCATTATACTGTGCTCTCCAAATATGGTATCTGTACGCGTCTGCTGAAAATTAAAAACAAGCTGAGAAAGGGTTGTTTTTACAAATAAAGTCGGGAATAATTCTCCATATTTTGTGTGCATTTTTAATAAAACAATTATTCCACTCTCGCTTGTTGGATATTAGATGATTATGGCCAACTCATATCCAACGCACACTCGTGGAATAACTGTTAAAAATTTCCTTTTTTGGCTGTTGTCGCCATTATCACTATCATAACTGTAGCTCTAGCGGTTGTTGTTGTGACAACGGTAAATTTTACCGTCAGTTATTGTCAGTGTCCTTGTCATTGTACACGGGTTTTACTATCATCAAACTATTGTTGGGAAAACAGTGCAAGGGGCCAGAAGGTATCAATTAACAAATCATCATTACCACAAAGTAGCAAGAAATGCTTGAAATATGTTTTTCGGAAGATGCGTGGAAACTCAAGATTATTTTGGAGCAGTAGTACTCTTCTCAGTCCCTCCCCTACTGTGCATGCGCAGATATTAACATGTCTATATTTTTTAATTTTAAACATTGAACAGTAAAACCATGACTAAAAGCCGAAATAATTAATCCCTTTTTTATAACTTTTAACAGCTGGCTCAGGGCTACCAAAGCACCCTGACTCTATTACAGCATCTCCAATTTAAAAGAAAATTAACATTCTGAATAAGACCAACCCTCAGCAGTTTGCTCCTACTCTATGGATATAGTTTTCTCTGTTGTGATGAACAGTGTATCGGAAAAAGAAGTCCAAAAACATGAAAACATGTAGGGAGCAACTCGTTTCAAAGACATAACTTCATATCTACCACGGCTTCAGTTTCCTTAAAGAGGTTTGCTAGTGTACTTAACTTCGGTTAGATTCTGTATTTATTTCCTGTCAGTTTTCAATTTTGTGTATGATTGTGCGATTCCTTTTTCTCCTCAGAGACTGGAGTTGTTTCATAAATACGCGACTAACGCCATGTGCAAGGCAGGTATTCCTGTGTTGGAAGTGTATCCAATGACCGCTTCGTACCCTAATGGAACACTAGATCATGTGCATTACAGTGCAAATGCGCAGAGGGCGGCAGAGGATCAACTGTTAGCATTTATTGTAGAAAAATTGAAGGATAAACCTACTTAACGAGATGATGCGTTGACTGTTTATCATTAGTCCTCACTTGGGTTATAGAAAAACGAAAAGTCTTTTCATCGGGCAAAAAAACATTGGCATTTGAGTAATAACATTGCTTCGTGCTTTTTAAACCGTTAGCAATTTACCAGTTTGCAAGCGTGCGATCGGCAGGAGATGGTAGAACAACAGTCAACGGTGACAAGATGAAAATAGACGAGGATGATTATGATATCATGTTTCAGCTTATGATGGATCGTGCCAGATGCTCTGCTCAAATCTTATAATAAAAGTGGCAGGTTGACAAGTTTCCCATTCATAGACATCCAAATGTCATTTGTAATTTTAAGTTCCTGTGCTTTTCTGCTGTTTAGAGAGCTTAATTGCTTAGCCCCAGCCCTCTTCTACAGTTTAGAATATAGGGGAGGTTACCAAATGAGACGAAAATTTAACGCAATGTCCAATCGAAGGTTCTTAGAATATGGCAACACAACTTGTTAACAGTAATGTAACCTGATCATCAGGTCGCGCAAAAATGTCTTTATTCAGGGGAAAGAAACACATACATTCTTGTCGTCAGGTATCTGAAAATCTAACAATGATGGCTAGATGTTTCTGTTACCATTATTTCAAGTTCCTTTCATTAACGTTTTTTTTTCATCAGTCAAGAAAAGTATCAGTTCTCATCAAGTTCTTTTCTCTTCCCTTCTCGGTTGGAAAGCATCACTAAGTTTCGTATTTCCGTCAGCAATTGCCACTGTTTATCGAGTCTTTCTTGGAATTCAGTCGCCTGTACCTTTCTTTCTCGTTCCATTGTCTCCATGTCGTCTTTCAGTTCAAGGAACTGTTTCTGCAGGCAGTCAGTTAATTCCTTTTCTATCCCAACATCCCTAGCAAGACGCTGTGCAGAAGGCGCAGGAGATATTTGGGACATACTGCTGTCACCTGGGCACATCTATACCGGCAATTCAGAAAAGAAATGGATGAAATGGTGTAACTGAATGGATGTACTTAGGTTGGAGAAACGAGTGACTTTGCAATAGGAACTTCATTTAGGCACATTATTAATACATTCGGGATTTTACTGAACAGCATGTGATTTATGTCTTTCGCAAGGACAGAAGAAAAACCTAGTAAACACACTTAAAATGCAGTTAGTTCAGTCGAGTCTGATCGTTGGAAGTAATTGTATTAGATCGGTGGAGTGTAATAATCTCTCTTGACTGCTGAGTGTACAGTTGTACGGGGTCGTAGAAATCCTCGACATTTAGATTGGACTTCCAGAACGACAGTTCATGATCATCAGTTAGAAAACTACATCAAGAAAATTTAGCTGTGGTGGATCTTGGGAAAAGGCCCTGGTACACTCCCCCCCCCCACCCATCACTTCTCTCTCTCTCTCGTTATTTTTGGACCAAAAAAGACCAGTACCCTTGCGGCCAGAGAGCGCCCCCTCCTCCACCCCGACTCACCACTTCTGATGGAGTGGCTTGGCGAAATTTCACCCTCCTCGTGCTCAATATTGTCTCGCACTCGTTCGGAAATATTTAAAAAGGAGGGAAAGGGGCTGGAGCTAAACGAAATTATTCTTCTTAGAAAGGATGTGCCAATGATTAGTCATACCTTGGCGAGAACCCGAATTCCTTCATATGCCATTGAAATAAAGGGAAAAACTTTTATTTCTTCAGAAATGCGTTTCGTCCACGCGCGGTCAATCTCTCTGCCATTTAAGAAGAACACGACTGGAAGCTTGCCATTTCTTACACCACTGAAGTCAACTTCGCATGCGATGAGATCACCACGGTACGCCATAGCCTCTGAAAAAGAAGATTTCTTTGATTGCGAATCAAAGGTAGCATGTGACGCCTCACAATATTGAATGGCTCCGGTAGAGTGCCAGCTCCCAATTTGAGTGGTTGATCAATTGATTTGCATGGTTCCCACTCCTTGGCCTGACCGTAGAGAAACGAGAGAAATTTGTACTCGATAGCTAAGGCTGCCATTTTCATTTTCAATTTGTGACGTAAACCAAAACAGCAAAACGCTGTTAATTTACTAAACGCTTTGAAAGTTTACTAAAGCAAAGGTTTTAAAATAATACTGAAACTGCAGGCTTGTCGGCCCCAATTACCGGCAAACTTTTGATCGGGCGCTGCACAAACATTAGGTCCAGTAAACGTCTCATTTCACGCGTGCCGAATTTGATGCTAATGAAAAACATTTATTGTTCTGTCATTGGCATTATATTTGGCACCTGTCAATGCGTCGTTTGAACCGAGCCTTAGACTAGCTCATTCGCTAAAAGCATGACGTTTTTGATATGAGGCTTAGCTTTAAGTTAATATAATTTGGAGTTCATTAAAACATCGACCAAATTACTGTAGCCTTTACGGCCTCCCTTAAAGTAGTCTTATTACCTTCGACGTCCCTGCCAAAATCCTCGAAACCAGCTTCGAATATTTTGCCATCGTCCACGTGATAGCCTACTGTTCCTGCCTCCCATCCAGGCATCCAGTGACTGTCGTACCCTTCAAATACCACACCCAGTCCAAGAATACGTCTTTCACCACTCTCCTGGATTAGCACCTGTAGGCAAAGAAATAATCAAGTCAATGTAATTCTTGATGATGTAGCCTGTAAAACAGGTGCTACTTTTCACTTTTTCAGGCGAGCGAAGGCAAGCACGAAGTGGGCGTGGAGAAGTGCAAAATCTGCCCGAGAAAGATGAAAACAATGAAAGAAAATCGAATAGAGCAAAATAGCTATTAATAATAATTTCAAACCAAGTGGTACAATAATGTCCAGATACTTTGGTCATCTTTCTTTATGAAGGGCCCTCTACAACCTTTTCACCCTGGACAGAGATGCTTATTCAGGTTTAGGTACCTCTTTCCAACAAATTTTCAATAAAAATTCTCACCTCGATCCGCGGTTTTTCTCGCGTGAATGGCGTCAAGCACCTCGCGCCATGAACACTCTTAGGTTCCTTTTCTTTACATGAATGGCAGGAGTCAGGACCTTCATATGTCAGCAGGCAACCTTTGATTCCTATACCAAGTGATTCCCACGCCTAAAGTAAGACAAGGCAAAAAGAGGACTATGAAATAGTCTCAACGGATGAATAAGAATTGTTGCAGCAAGAACTTACGGTAATATAAGGTGGAAATATCAGCATATTTCAAGCTGGAGACCCTACCTTGGACTCTTTTTAAACTTAACGTCAGGAAGCTACAACTATTGTTTTTGCGTGCAGTTAATTAATTTTTTTTCTTTTGAATGTAGTATAATCAAAGTGTTCACAAGTATTGAGGACATGATCACACAAGGTGAAATTTTAACGACTTCTCAGAGCCTTCTACTTCCATGAAGGAGTTATTAGGGCAACAAATGAGAATTTAGATTTTGATATCAGGGCTTAAAGGTCAAATTCGGGGCTACCAAGAACAACCCCACATTTGGGATTTATGATCCCGCAAACCGAGTTGAAATCCGGCAGCATCCGGCTAATAATTAGCTTACTTACTTCTGCACCAGCGATATATCTGTCCTGCTTACAACCCTGCTGAGCAAACACTCGTTGAGCAATCTGATTAGCCATGCGGCGACTTCCATCAATTTCATGCAACAAGTGGTCGACCTTTTTCGCCTCTGAAAGACAATATTATTAAACCCAGGTCAATCCGATAACTGTATATTTCAGTACCAAAACATTCATCTCGTGACGCTGTTTTCGTATCAAACCTTTTTAAACATCTTCAGTTAAGTGACCAAAACATATAGGGCCTTATTATAGTTATTTCATGAGCCGGGCTGGCCCAGTTTGCCAGGCTTAATAGCTTTGCAAAGGAAACTTTTATTCCGGTATTACATGGAGCGGGCCATTTCGGAGCCACCATGTTTGCAGAGAGATAGAAGAGAGAATTCAAGCAGTACACATATCCATTGTGTTACCCGCTGTCCTGTTGCTGGTTTGGTTCGCCTCGCTGGCCCAGCAAGCGTGATTACATAGAAAGCTTCCAGTCCGGTACGCAGAAATGGCGGTTAACCAGGCTGGCCCGATTGTCATGTAATCACGAAATTGATTTTTGTTGTGTTTAATGAGGTACCAAGATCTCGGCAAAGCGCGCTTACCTGGCACAACCGGGCCAGCAGGGCTCATGTAATCCGGCTCATAGGTTAAATGTTGGCTTTACTTCAAGCGGGGAGGCATGCATGCTCACTCCTTTGAGTCTCACTCTCCGTGAGGCAGATAATTAAGAACACAAACAACACGACCTTTGGCTTCAAGAATGGCATCTCTTGCCATCACTGCACTACCTTACCTGTAAGGGGAAAAGTATATCCAAATGTTGCAAAGTAAGTCTTCTCTAGCCTTTCGACCAGCCTGTCTAAAGCAGCTTTCTGGGGAACAAGGAAACAAAAATGTAAACAATAATAACAAGCAATAAACAACTAAGTTCCGCTGATTTATATACCAACAGCTATTGAGCTGCTGAACCAATGAACAACTCTTGTGAAAGTTCTTTGACCAATGAACCACTTATAGCTCCAAGGCTTTCAAACCAACTTCTTCCTGCATTGATCGCCTTGTTCTTTCTTTTTTCTTTACCTTTTCAGTTAGTTTTAGCAACAATTTCTTAAAACAAGAAGTATAATGGGAGATGTAAAAATGACGAATGCCGTATTACTTCTCAAACTCATCAATAATTCACAAAGAGAAAACCAAGGAAATCTGACTTCCTTAACGGTGGTTTGGATATCGGATCTTAATTAGCCTAGTAGACTATCATGAACGTTATGGCGTGGAAATTTTTCCGGAATCCTTAATTTTAGAACCTATATCAAACGACCTACTCAGTGCTTCATCCGATGTATCCACCTGATTGACAAAACGTTGTCGCTTGAGAAGTACAAACCATGAACGATGAGTTCTAGTGGATTTATGGTTAGAAGTTAATAGCATTGCGAATTCAAAGTTCTTTCTAGAAAAACTTTCATCATCACGAGCTTCTCGCGCCGATGCATTCCAACAAAGCTCAAAAGGAATCAATTTTTTCCTGGTGATCAGCCGACAACTTTACCCTTGGGCACACATTTCCGGCTTCAGAGATCGCCCTCGTACACTTGAAATCCGACATAAGATGACACCTTAAAGGTTTCCGAAAAGAGAGAAAAAAGAAGAAATGGCATGACCCAAAACAATGAGTACTCCTGGGATTTGCACCAGAAGCTATTTGTAATTAGGATAATGTGAGCTGTTTCAGAAAAAAACTAACGTCTTTGAATTTGCTTTGCTAATAAACGTATACCCATACAACCTTCTGTTGAAGCCTCATCGTTCATGGTTGATATTTTTAAAGCGACTACGTTTTCTCAATCAGGTAAAGACACCTCGAAGTCGGCTTAAAACATTCGGCTACGTCTTATTTTTCAGCCCACTTTTCAGTGTCTTGATGTGGGATGAAACACGGCCAGTCGTGTTTGATATATTACGGTCGAGTGCTATATACTGTCGCAGGAAAAATTTGTCCGCGTCCCTTACCCTTCCTTTCTCATCAAATCCAGATTTATCAAATCGGTTCCCTTGGTCACCCTGACACAGCCTCCACAATCCTATGGCCCCGAGTGATACAATATTGAAAGGAACTGGAACTGGGTGGTATGAACTGTAACTTCTAATGGTCGTAGCTTTCTTGAAAGACCACTCTCTGAGAGAATTTTCCTGAAACACAAGTCAAAATATCCAGTAAAGCAAAGGTTGTGAGGTATAAAGTTTTGCTTAACGTGTGCAAAGATAAAGGTGAATTTCTCCTTGCGTTCTCTGAGACATGTTGGTCGCCCTGTTTTGTGTTAGGATATAAATTGGTATTCAGTCTGGTCGCTTTTTACTTTTTTTCTGAAGGAAAATGATTGACGAAATTGATTCATATAATACATTCTGTATTACTGTACTTGTTTTGTGGTGACATCAATTTTACAAAAGCTTTCGGCTTTAAACTAAAATTTAAGTGAATGTGGGTTGTGCACGGAATTTAACATTTCATCGGGGTTCTGCTTTGCAGCCTAGGCGAAGCATTAAGTGTATTCAAAACTTAAAGTAGCAACGTTTTGGTCATGCAAATTACCTTCACACGTTCGTAGGTATTGCAGAGCAGCGCAAAACCGCTAGAACAAGAAACAGTTTCTAGGTAGTCGACAAACAAAACGGATACTGGCATGTTAGTCATAGCAGGCGCGGTCATAAATTCAGTAAACCGTACACCTTCGAGGTACCGTTCAGCACCTGAAGTTTTCATCTCAGATAATCTCCTAAAACAAAACATGCCATCTAAAGTAGCGATGTTTTACGTTTACAGTGTACCTCTATACGTTCATAGGTATTGGAGAGCCGAGCAAAACCTCTAAAAAAAGAAACAAGTTCAAGGTAGTGGTATTTACAAAACGGATACTGGGGTATTAGGGGCGGCTATAAAATTAGTAAACTGCACACCTTCGAGGTATCGCTTTGTACCTAAAGGTTGTATCTCAGAAAATCTCCCGAGACGATACATGACATCAAAAGTAGCGATGTTTTACTCTTACAATGTACCTCTACACGGTTATATGTGTTGGAGAGCAGGGCAATCATCATATTGACGAGTAGAACAACAACCATAACAAGGAACAAGCCATACAGCAGATAAGACAGGGACACAGATGGCCTGTCAACGGAATCCAGTTGTTCCAGGCCCGAGATTCCTAAGCAAGACCAAGAAAGATGTTGCGCCATCGTCCACCAGCTGAAAATACAATCAAATAGATAATTTCACGATTATAGTACGAATAACATGATGGCTTCCTTTTAGTCGGATCATTGATAGCTCAGTTGGTTACTAAGAGCGCTTCACGGATTCGCAGGGTTTTGTCCGTTTGTTTTTGTTGTTGTTGTTGTTTCTGCTTTTCCATACGTTTGGCAACAACTTATGTTGTTTTAAGTAAATCTACCTGAAAGCGTATTTATTTTATTTAGCAAGTGTTAACCATGATAAAAACAATGCAAAAGATGAGGTATCGCAGGTGAATGCTTTTTCCAAGAGGGTCTTGAAGATGTGATTTGGAAGAGGAAAAGACGAGGAAGCAAACTTAGCCAGAGACTTTTAACTCCTCACTCCCCAGTTTCTCACGGCTTAATCTCTTAACTACTTATTGGCATAAATGCGTCAAATTTAACGAATTACGGGGCTATGATAATTATATTTGCGGACTCGCACAAGTTACATCTCATTGGCGATAACCTTTCGCTTCCCTTAATATTGCTTCTTAATGCGTACATAACGTGGGTAGCTTGTACATAAGGCAAGAAAATTAGACACCTGTTGAATTTTCGTCAATGGCATGTTAATTTTCACTTACTCACCACGTCAAACCTCCTTCGCTGCAGGCTCTAAAAGAGAAAAATTTATTCGTGCAATGAAAAGTATATCACATACGGTTGATTTATGAATGGCAGAATTCAGTGTGGAGCTGTGACGCTTAATGCCCTCTCACGGTAACTTCATGACCATTGCTATTTTTGAGTGATTGATCAATAACTAAGAGAAAGGTGAATACTTGAAATAGACAAGTGGGTAAAGTCCAGCTTTAAGAAGCAGTTTTAGATGCAAGAATCGCATGGCCCCATAAAATTTTTATACAAGTGAGATCTTTACAAATATTAGTAGATGCTAGTTGTATGTACTTACAGATCTTCGACTGATGTCCCGTTTGAAGTATACGATGTCTCTACTACATATATCTTTGTCATTGCCAGTGAAAAAGCCAGAATCATTGCTGCGAACTGCCAAAATATCGCAAACACGTCCCACATAATGGAAAAAAAGGCAATTAACTTGGCGCCCATTCCCCTGATAGACTCCATCACGTGACCAAACACTCGCAAGGTAAGGAACATGGCGACAAAACCATAGAGGTAGCCAGCAACAGCTAAGGCCCTGTTGTCATAAACCGTAGAGGATGTAGCCCAACTTATCATACGCAAAAAGAAGATTGCGAGGTAGATGATAAGAATGATGAAGTCTAGCATGTTCCAGCGATCACTAAAAACAAGACAAGTTTCAGTCTTATGGACATTCATCCAAAGAATCATGAAACACAAATTTTAATACGCACAAAAACGTGCACTACAACTGTGATCTGCCTAAATATGAAGTACCGAATAACATTACTTTTACAAATTATTCTTTACTTACTCGTCACTTTGTTTTAACTATTTTTTCTGCCGAAAACAACGAACTTGTTGCTCGAAGATGAGATAAGAAATTAGAAGGCGATTTATTCTACACGAAACAGGATTTCCTCGCTATCAATTTTTCACGTCTTACTCTATCGACGGCTGAGTATTCTTCAAGATATTCACTTTTTATATCGTATTCGACGATTTGTTTTTGAATTGGTTTGTAATGAGTACGTGTGTATAAATACACGAAAATCAAGGGCCTCGATTGGGGAGGAAGTTTTACTTCATTGCTGAAGAGCAAAAACGTGATGAACATGGCGCGTTATTTCGTTCATCGCCGAAAAAAAAGGCCTGCTCATCACAAGACTCATTTGCATACAATGAAAGTTTACAACAGCCGACCAGTTAGCCTCACCATTGAAGTTTTACTCATAAAGATTCCTCGTTTTTTAACCATCATTCATTTGTTCCAAAGTAATCAACGCTTTCAAGCGATAAGATTCGTAGACCGACTCGTTCCAGAAAAGCTCGACATCTTCGGCATTAATCTTTCCTAAACTTTCTTCAAAAAACATGCATGGCGCTCTGGATGTGTTGTAGGACACGCGATATTTATCCTCAGTTTCCACGGTCTCCGCTAGGAACACCAGGGACTATGATCCCTTTTTGGCGTGCACACACAAAAATGGAAAAGGAACGCTCTCTTTTTAGAGTCTCGCTGCTAAAGCAAGCTTGACTAATAACAGGTTCGTATATCGGAGGGAAAGGCATATCACAGGCAGCCCAGACGTGCTCTGTGTCGACTAACACTGGTAATAGTGCATAGGATTTATATAGATCGACTAAGGAGGATCGGAGCTGGAGAGTCGACCATGTTCGACTAAAGAGGAGTCACCAAAAAAATAGGTGATATATATTCACTATATCATTGTCTATTTATTTGTCCTGGTTATTTTTCAACTGAAATTTCCACTGTTATGTTTCTCGAATTCGATGCTCCCATCTTTTCAGCCAAAGCTTGTATGAAAGGATCGAACTGAAATTTTTCAAAAGAAAGCTCTCATAGTTTTAGCTGAAAATCACCTTGCATTAAAAGGAGTTTTGTCGAGTTTTGCAATCGGAGGTCACATTCACTAAATAAGAAGCCGAAAGGCTGGCTAGAGAAAAAGCGGTCCATCTTCACGCGAAGCGCTATAAATTCACGAATAATCGACCGAACTGCTGCAAATTGCGATCAGCTAAACCGTAGATCACCTGTGCTCCTCTGTATCTTGCTCCCTGCCCCAAACCATCGCAACTGCACGATAATTACTCGTTCATAGACAGCAGTACTTGACCATTTCGCCTCGCCATTTGCCGCATGGCGGAAAGGCTACCTTCGAGATTTGCATAGGGAGCTTTAGCAACGACGACGGCGACGGCAACGAGGACTTCAAAAAAGCAATAGGTTTATTGCGCAAAACAACAACTTTGCACGTACATCACGCTTTTTTGTACATTTCTTTACCATCCCTGCATGACTACGACGTGAAAATGCCTAATTGCAAGTTTTAAGGGGGACGTAAACAGGCGACGACGAATCTCTTTTTCCCTCTCTAAACTTGAGTGCGGTCCTGAAGAAATCAACTCTAGGGAAATTCGCCTACACTTGCCATTTTCAGCAAATTGGAATAAACGCGACAAAGATTGAAAAAATGGGAATTCATTTCAAAACTGACGTTCTGCCGTTGCCGTCGTCGATGCTAACGCTCCCTAATTTCAATCTTGGTGACCGCGTCCAAGCAGAAAGTCCATACTTATGACGTCTCAGCCTCTGATTGGCTAAAAACAAATTTCCCACGCGGCATGACCAAGCAGAAGCGCTACCCAGATCTTGGTAGTGAGACGTCATCAGTATAGAATTTCTGCGCTCATTACTCAGACTTCATTTTTGTTGGGAAACCAGTACTGGCGTCGCGAAATTTCGGCTGTTTACTCTGGCTTGGGGCTTCTTCACATGAGCCCGGTTGACCGGACTAACCCGGTTACCGCGACGAATTTCGCCTTGGGTTCATATGAGGAATTTCAGCCCGGTTTCCGAGTTGAGAAACGGCCAAAGATCCTGGGGACAAGTTCTGGCGCGAAATTCGAGAAACAAACCAAACATGGCGAAACACAACAATTATAACTCTTGCACCTATCATAGCTTCGGCAACTCTTAAAGCTGTATCACTGCAGTTGAATGGGATGCTTCTGATGTGGACAGCAGGCAATGCAAGATGATGCCATCCAGACCGCCAGAATTCATCCCGCTTTCATCCCGGTAACCGGGCTGAAGTGTTCATATGGCAAAATTTTTAGCACGCTTACCAAGATCCCAGTTGGAAAAACCTAGATCTCGGGAGCCAAGCCAGCCCGCTCTCTCATATGAACACACCGAAAATTTTACAAAGGATTAAGAGGTAAGGCGAGATCTCGAAACCGGGCTTATGTATGAGAGGCCCTTAATCATGTACCTGAAATAATTAATAAGCCTCTTGCGAGTTACATTTTCCTCCGCTGTCATTACAACTTGTACATCATCAGGAGACGCACATACTTCGTAGCTTGAGCCTCGATATAACCTTTGCCTAGATTCCTTTCCTGGAGTCCAATGTCCTTCCAGGGGTTCTTTCCTTCGAGACTTCTTGACGCTCATAAATTGGTCAATTTCTATCACGATACGCCCGATGAAAAAAAGAAAAATGACCCATTCAAGCTTTGTGAAGGCCAGGGTTGAAGGTGACAGACAGATGTCAAAGTGCAGGCCAAGCAGAGCTAAGTAACTCAGCGAATCACGAAGGAAGACGAAGTATGGAGTTGTGAAGTAGTAAAGGTAACGATCTGTTGAAGAATATTAAAAAAAATACGCAAAAAAGCAATATAAAGAAATATAAGTAGAGTAAGACTGAATGACGCATGAATCAGTATATTCAAGACGTATTGGTATTTACCAAATAAGTGGATAGCCATGTGTTGCGCGTTTTGATTGGTTCCTTTAACTCGGAATATTCCAGGCTATTTACTGTTTTTTGGAACGGGAGTAAATATAAATTTTAAAGTTAAATGAAGCAGCTATATCTGCAAATGCCATACCTGCAAATGCCAAGAAAAGAACTAAATATGCTTACTCGTTGAAAGAAAACTATTTTCTTACTGGATTTGCGACAAATTCAGATTTACTGTTTTTTGGAACGGTAGTAAACATAACTTTTAGAGATAAATGAAGCAGCTATGCATGCCAAGAAAAGAACTAATATGTTTTACTGGTAGAAAGAAAACTATTTTCTCACTGGATTTGCAACAAAATCATCATAAAGGTGCACCCAAAAAAATCCGCGAAAATACCTTTCCAAGCTCTTTCTAAGCGCACTCTTTATTTCCAAAAAAAACTTCTTTTCCATTTTTCTTTTATTTACAAATTAAAATATAACTTTTTCCTTTTTTTCGAAATGATTTCAATGATTCGGTAAACTTTAAAACAACTATTTAAACACGACTGCTACCCAGATTACTGAAGTACTCACCAAATATGTCTTTTCCCTCTTCACCTGTAAAACAGATTAGAAAATTAGGAAATATTTGAAGAGAAGCAGAAACATCGCGCAGAAGGAGAAAGTTAAGAGTGTCAAACTACAACATCTTAAAGCAACATTTTCAATCATTTAGCAAGAAAAACGATTTCCGTTACCATGTATGATAGCTTTTCCTAATGTCTTTGGTGCTTCGTATTCCCCAAAGTGAAGGGCAGTCTTGTTCTTGCTTGCAATTTTTTTCATTTCTGAAAGTGTGGTGTCCGCTCCAATACCCACGGAAATAATCCGTGCTCCAATTTCCTTAAGTTCGTCAACTATTGGATGTAGATCCTCGGTTCCATCATCTCGAGACATTCTTATCTTGCCATTTGTAAATACGATAAGGAGCTAATAAAAAAGCAAAAGAGATCTTCTGTGAGTTAAGTCTTAATCTGAAACATCTCCCGTATCTGAAGCCCGGGAAAGATACTCCCTATAGTGGCCAACACAGGGTGGCTACGCCCGAAAGCAAGGGAAATTGAGGCTTCAAGTGTATGATAGGAGAGGGATTTCATGGGCTGAATGTTATGTATAGGAAGGCGTGGAGAAATCTATCATGTCGTTATTAACTGAATGGCTATTGGTAGTCTTTAGAACATATATGTACACATTTTAGGGCATTGAAAATAACAAGAAAACGCAAGAGCCATAATAGGACAGATCCTATTATGATCCCTTGGAAAACGTTATAATTAGTAATTTATTAGAGACAGACCAAGGGATGAAGTGTTCAGTTTTGTCGCTACCTAAAAGGGGTTCCATTTGTCGATGGAAGTGTTCGATAAAGTTACCGTTAGTGTCCGTAAGGGAAAGGGGCTAGCCCTTGTGGAGGAAACCACCCCCTTAAGGCTTTGATAAGTACCCCCGGCGTCTGAAAGCTTTCATTTTAAAGGTAAATAATAATTTTTGAGGGTGTCAGTATTACCTCGGCTTTTGAGAAAAAAAGTTGACTTCCCATTCTGAATCTCATATTCTTGTCTGTTACTGCTTAGCCTGCGTAGCGGGCACCGGTTATTTGTTCTGTTATTTTTTATGAGGCGCGCGAGGGGAACACGCAAAGAGGAAAGAAGGCCGCTTCTCCTTTCCTCCCCTCGCGTGTGCTCGTCCTGGAAATTTCTCCCTTCGTCGTCCTAAAAAAAAAGGGCACCTGCTTCGTACTAAAGAAAATAACAGCGCCTGCTACGCAGGCTAGTTAGGGCTCGGAACCTATGGAAATTAAATTCGCGCGATCAGGAATCCACCATCTATATCAGGTGTTGTGACGTGGCTTAGAAATAAAGTTTAGAATCCTACCTTCTTTGAGTCTTTACGAACGCTGGAACTCTTAAAAGCAGCTAGAGCAGCACTTAAATCCTTGTACAACCAGGAAGGAGAAATCAATTTCTGCATTGCCTCGACCCTATTAAGCAGTTCAGTTTCACTCGAGTAATCCTCTTCGAAGCTAATTTTGCTGGTAGATACATTGTTAAAGTCATGTAAAATCACACAGTACTTTGCAGAATAGAGGCCGTATTTTTGGATAAGAAAACCGATCGTCCTCTTGATAAGACCGAACGCTTCGTCTGCAGCATCGCTGGTCAGCGTCACGACAAAACATATATCTGTATCTGCAAAGAAATTACACCATCAGTGACTGGTTACAAACACTAGTGCATGTAACTCATAGTAATGTACTAAGTGGAAAGTTAAATTAAATCATTATAAACCTTCTAGGTAAGAGATTTTTTGTAATCTGATCTCGTGATTTCAATAAATGAAAAAACCGTCAACCCTTACAAACCTCTCAACTTCCTTAACCACAAGTATATGAAGTGAAGAATGTAGAAAAAGGCGAAGAGAAATGGAAATACGACAATATCAATAACAGTCCAGAAGCTAAGTAGCATATATCCCCAGCGTCTGAGAGACGTCCACGGCTGCTTTCGCACGGCGTTAAACGAACGGTACCACCTTGAATTTAGCAGGTTATAAACAACTGGGTGGGATACAAACTGAAAAAAAGTAAAAAAAGGAAACCTAGCTAGAAAAAAGAAAAAGTCCTTCTCTGTTAGAAACCAGGCAACGAGTGTGAATCTCGCAACAGAAAGGAGAAGTCGTTACGTCACGTTGCCATGGTAGCAAAATTTCTGGATGAGAACAAACCGAAAAAGTCACTTAAAAAGTGAATACACACTGTTTAAAACTTCATCGATTTTATTCAGTTTCATTAAATCTGTTAGATGTTGGCGAAATTTCTGGGTTTGAATCTGAAAGGACGGTATCTAAGTTTACAAAAAGGAAGAGAAAATTTTTGTGTTGTGTTCACCTGCTGCATGAAGCGGGCACGTGAAATTAGGAAGTTTTACGTCGGTTAAGAAATGTACAAATAGGCTTGATGGACGTGCAAAGTTGTTTTTTTGCTAATCTTAACCTATTGACCACTCCAGAAAACATCACAGCATTCCATAATGCTCTTTGTTTGTCACCCCAAAGTTTGCATAAGCAGTGTCTTCAGTTTCTCTTGGGAGTTAAAATGGCCCCAAGAGAAACTGAAAACAATGCTTATTCAAATTTTCGGGGTGACAAAAAAGGAGCATTATGGTATGTTATGGTATTTTCTGGAGTGGTCAAATGCTATATATTTTGCCATTCTCGTTGTCGTCGCCATAAAATTTTGCTACCATGGTAATGTGACGTCACATTTCTCCTCTCTATTGCTCTCTTACAAACGTGTTTTCTTGCACTATCAATAAGTAGCGTGGGTTTTAAAGAGTTGGCCATTAAGGGAGCAGAGACGCCTAGCTAGTGGCTTTCCACTTTAAAAATAAAACATGCTTTTTTGCAAAGTCTGATTGCTTGGCGGTTTGTACTAAATCGAAAGCAAAATAACCAAGAAAGGAGTTTTAAGATACGTGCCGGTCAGGTGGACGTATACATTACCTTCTTTTGTCCTTCATCAATGGCTTTATCTATCATAAAATCCAAGCAACTTTTAAACGTGTGCCTGGTATCACTGTCCGATCTCAGCGGGTCTACGAAAGCGTAAGTGAATTCGTTAAGCGAGTTTGACAGCGTTTGAATTTCGTCTGTCTCGGGATTTACCGCCTTTTCCACTAGACCTTTAAGGGTTTTGTTCACCTGTTTAAAAACAAATAACAAAATCTTTTTCAAAAAATCAAAACTCAGGAATAGAAAAGATACAACTGATAGTGTTACCTACCGCTAATCTAAGAGACATCGGAGAGGGAAAATCTCAATCAGAACACATGATTTAGACCAAGAGTACATTGTAATTCCTCATTTTCCTCAGGGATATAAAATTGAGCGAAATAAACAAACGCAAGTGAAAACTTTCTCCTGTCTCCTTCCTCGCGGATGGCAATTAAATTATAACATAACAAGAGTAAAGCGCGCGCTTTGATTGGTCAATGGCCCATTTACCATTCGTCGATAGGTGAATGCTGACGAAAGCGAGCGGGCGCTCAAAGCCGTACAGGTCACTAACTAAGCGACTTTAATACTGAGGGAAAGTTAACAAAAACCGTTAAAGATGACGTAAAAAGGTTTTACAATCCACATTGAGGCGAAAAACTACTTATTCAGCGAAAATATTCTTTTGTAAGAAAAGACTTTGCAGAGAATGTTTTACACACGTCATAGGGTACGCAGATGACAACACTCACGCTGCTATCTGTAAGAAAATTAAAAGTTGTTCTCTTTTTATTATGTTATAAAAGAAATGGTAAACGTTGCAGCTGTGCAACCATCTCGTTAAGGATGCACTTGGGAGGTTTGCTATAAGCACTGAAGAAGCTAGAGTTAACTCTTACGCTTCTTTCGTACCGAATTAGCAAGCTCTCGTGTGAATCCATAACTCAACGGTTTAACATTTCTTAGGTTTCCCTCACTGGGAAATATAAGCGACTACTCGTAGTCTGTACACTCATTTATGCTATTAGAGAGATTATTAAGCATCGCGTTTACAGAAAACGTGAGGTTCAAGTTGAGAAATATTCATAATGAGAAATGAGCAGATAAACAGCTTTTAAAACATAATTCTCATGGATAGAATTGGCGTAAATCTACCGATTTTCGTGTAGTCATAATGAACACTAAAAGACAAGTCAATGGAAAACTTGGTCACGTGGTTTGCAGTTAACGCGATGCTTAATCTCTCTATTACTATTATCACTATCGACGTCATTATCATTGTTGCTTTGATGTTCATTGAGAAAAATGTAATAATTCAACCTTTAATTAAGCTAACCGAATTCTTCAACACTCTTATGGCTATTTTCTCTATTTAGAGGCGCAAGACTCACCGACTGTATTTCAATTTGAGAAGGCCGCAAGCTTAAGAAACATCTCGAATGTGTTGCGGCATATTGGGCAAAGGGCACTTCAGCAAACCTATGACGTCACCCAAACTGGTGGCTAACATGACCGCCATTCTGGAAATATTTTAAAAATTTAGATTTATTGGAGAGGAAAGTGGGCAGCAGTTTATTGTGTACGTTTGTAAAAATGCCCAGCTTACCTCAAACGTTTTGAATAAAGCGTTTGTCTTACAGCTAGTAAGAGTCTTGGGAGTTATTCTTTCTTGAAGCAAATCAAAATCACCTTCTCTAAGGGCTTCGTCGAGTTTTCTTTCAACTTCTACATCGTAAAGATAGCAATCAACAATTTTTAGTCAAATCATTATTTGTTTCTGAAGGTCGGGGAGAACGAGAGCAGTGGGACAAAAAGATTATTTAAGAAATTACGTCTCAAAATATGCTATGGGCTGTCTCTCACACAAGCAAAAATACAGAGATAGTGGATTTTTATGTTCGATTTGATGTCTGCAAATGGAGGGAAAGCAAAAACAAAGGTAAAGACGATTTACAGTAAATAATCTCTCTTCTACAAAAAGTCGTTTATCAAAAGTGGTACACTCTCCTGGATATTTTCAGGCCATTTTCTCTATTGTCTAGCGCGCACTTCATTAATTACCTTTCAAATTTAGCACTGGTAGCCCGGATATGTGAAGGCATTCTAAGTAATGAGCATACCCTACTGACTAAAACTTTTTAGACTCAGCCTGATTTCCTCATCTTACCTAAGGCATGAGCTTCTTCATTTGCGGTGTTAATGACTGGATGCTCCTGTGAAATATCTGTTTGGAAAGGCAAGTAACTTATAAGAGAAATCGCCCCGTATACAGTTTTTCCACATGACGTCACGTCGGCCATATTGGAGTCCCAAGACAATGAAACGGCGGCCATGTTGGTGCCCCAAACAAATCCTGTGGATGCAATGCCTCTTTTTGTTCCAATAAATTTGCATAGATGCTGACCACGTGAGTGAAAACACACTATATAAGGGAATCCGGATTTCGAAATCGAGGATTTTTTTCGTGTGGAATCAGGAATCCTGGGCTTTGGGATCCGGAAAAAGGCTCAAAGAATCCGAAATGCCTCTCACGACTAGAATCCGGAATCCACTGCGTGGAATCCAGAATCCAAGACTGCCTTGGATTCCATTACATAGGGGCGAGAGAAACCATGGAGGAAAGAACAAATGAAATTTGTCCGCCTCCAAGAGATTTTGTACATTTTTGCCCTACAGACTGGAGAATGCTTTAACCATCCTACCAAAAGAAAAGGCTGGAACCCAGAGAGGTTTTTCTTCTAGAAAAAGACTTTTGCATGCGATTTTGCTGGCTCTTACTGAAATAGGTTACCGCAACCAACGCCCTTTAAAAACGCTGAAGTTACAGTACAGGGGACAAGTTACCTCTACGTCAATACGCAGATGCGTACCTAAAAGACATGTTGAAGAAAAATAAACGCAAAAACAAACAAAAGAAAAAAATCTAAGCAAAGGAGCCTAAGGTAAGTTAAAGGGATTTTTTAATCAAAATGCTGTTTTCCATGACTTCGCCTCACGCGAAAGGCATAACTGCTAATAGGTTGAAGAACAGAGTCCTAAGACCAACGGAGACGATTACTTCGCTATATAATTGATAAAAAGCCCAGAATTTAATTAAGTCTCCGCGCGAAATCGATTTTGGGTAAGATTGATTTGGAAAACTGGTGCACCTCTTGAAAATTTCTAGCCACGCTCCCGCTGCAGTATCAACAGCAACATTTTACTTGGATTTATTTAAAACGCTATCTTCTTTTCTTAACTATTCTTACCGACTGGTGTAATGTGACTTCCATCCTCCAGAGATCTCTCTTCACTGAAGGTACAAGGTTCCTCAACGACTCCTAGTGAAATTATCAAGAACTAGTCAGACAAAGAGCCCATTATACTTCCTGATAGACAGCAAGGCCGTAGACTGTTCGTAGTCCCCTATTTTTCCGTTAAGCTCGTCGAGGTCGTCTGTCGAACACTTTGTGTTACTGGCGGCCATCTTGGTCTTAAATGTACCGAGGGGTCAGGCGTCGGGATCCATAGGGATGGGGACACAGAGATTCTCCCTTCCTCCCGGCCCATCCCTCGGCTCCTAAGTAGATTTGACACTCAACGCTAGGCTGGACTCGGTACATTGAAACCAAGACTGCTACCGTAACAGTATAAGCACTCGATCTCGACTATCATGCGGAAAAACAGGGGACTGTGATCAGTCTAGCGTGGCTATTCATGTGCTCTATGAGCCACAATTTTCCTGCAGAGACTTACCACCGAGTTGAATTTCTTTGTTCTTCTCTTTGGCTAGTCGCTCCTTGTTCTCATCTGTCAACTTACATGATACAGAAGTTAAGTCTGTAAGCTCCATTTCTTCCCGTGAATTATCACTAAAACCGGTAACAAAAGCAAGAAAAAAAATATGCACAACTTAAGCACAATTTTCAAATGACGATTTCAAGCATGGGCGCATTAGTCGGATCCGTACAACAAGTACGAAGAGTTGGTTAAAATCTGTCAAGCCAAAGTCGAAAAAAAAAATGTTTTCTAAAAAATGTAGAATAAATATATGAACAAATGAAACAAAACTAAAGGTACATAAAAGAGAATAAATGAACACAAAACTCATAAAAATGGCGCGAAAAATGAGGGGTCAGTAAAACGCGGGGTCGGGGCCTATCTTTTTTTAGACTACGAGCAGTCTCCCTTTTTTCTTGGTCCGTCGAGCAAAACGTGCGAGACACACAAATGACCACGCGCGTCTCTTTCTAAACATTGCCGACTTTTCCTAAAAATTATCTGGGAACACTTTAAATCATCGTGACGTGTACATCAACATCGACGTTGCCATGGCAACCGAGTATTGACAGTCCTGTTTTTCAAAATTTGCTTCTTTTTTTTTCCTATAAAAAAGTTATATTTATATTTTTACTTTACATTAAATTATAAGCGTTACACTTAATTTAGCAATTTTTATCACATTTATTATAAGTGTTAGTGTAATCCAGGCTTTTTGGTGACTACTTTGAGACAAAACATAAATCGAAAATAACCAAATGGCAGATGTTGGGTTCCATATTTAAATCTCCGTCTGAATAGGGTTAAAACAAAGTCTATCTTAGAGAAATTTTCTTGAAAGTGGATTCCTTCACGAGAGTAAGTGGTTCAAGCTTCTTCTCGAAGTCTTCTTGATATTGTCCACAGCAAACATTGTGTAGATCTATGCCAGGGTTAATAGAAAGCAGTATTTTTAGGGCCTTTTTACAAGGAGAGAGGGTTTACCCTTTTGCTAGGGTTACCCTGGCAAGCGGGTTGAAGTTAGCTCTTGTTTACAAGCAAATTTCACAGGTAGGGTTACCCTATCACCCAGGTCAACTTTGCCATCTTTACTGATGCGTTTTGTCATGCGTGACGTTCTTTGTAACGTCCAAGATTTGAAATACATGTTCTCTACGTAAAACACGTTAAATTCACGAATAAACGGGAAAACATTGTCATCGTGTACAGAAAATACCTTATATTGTTCAGATGTTTATAATTTAGCTCAGAAATTGGATAATTTCGTTCAAATTGTCAAGATTACTGGTCACGCATGACGGAGGAAAGTTGTCACGAGTAGGCCAGTTATCCCTAGCAGAGCATTTACAAGGCAGATTGGGTAACCCTCTTATTAGGGTAACCCGAGCACTCAAGTAGGGTTACCCTACGCTAGGGTAACCCTACCTTTTTTCTAAACACGTCGTGTACAAAAAGAAGAAATACGCGAGTGCTAGGGTCACCCTCTTGTTGGGGTAACCCTCCTTGTAAACAGGGCCTTAAAACTCCGTCCAAAAACCCAGTTTGAATAACCTGAATAACCGACACATTCTATTGAACTTCTGCGGTAACCTTAGTTCAATCCGCGAGTTAGTTAGGACCAGTTAGATTTGAGCATTCCAGTCATGTTCTAGTTTCATTTTACGTGAAAACATTCGACATTATGTCCAAGAAATTCTTATTGACTGGATCGGATCGCGTCCTTTGATTGTTTCCCTCCCTGTAATTGGGTGAATCATACGCTTAATATGTTATTAACTACACAAACCACATTTGTGCCTGACAAATACTTCGTTAATCCGTTATAACAACCTTTTTTCTTGTCTTTTTTCCTGATTTTTCTCTGATCTGAGAAATAATGACCTCGTGCTACGCGATTTTTCTGCTCTACAGTTTACTGATATGTCACGCTTTACCTAAACGTTTTCCACTGGTTTTTCATTGCAACTTCAAGCGCTTCAGAGTTTCATTTGGCCTTGTCTTCGTCCCGGGGGGTGGGGGAGGGCACTCCCATATCTCCTTAAAGACAAACAGTCTCTTGTCTTTAACAGGGTCAGGGTTTGAAGGCCTTGGCGACTCACCTACACAAAAACTGCCATCAAGTGCTCCCACCCCGGTCTTCGCTAGCGTTGTCATTTTTTAGTTATTATTATATTCCGGAGAATAAACAGCTGTATAAATCATAAATGACTCGTATTTACATTCATTCACTATAATTACGGTTCACGGAGACTTATTAATAATTCAGTTAAGGTTAATGGGCTGCAAATCGCAAAGACCTCAGCAGATTTAGAAATCTAGTATGCCTTTTATTGTTTCCATAATATTTCCATTCATTTTATGTAAATCTAATCTCAGCATTTCTCTTAGAATTCGCAAACTCGACTGAACTATATGTAACTGATTCTGTCTTAACCATTCGTACTCGACAAGTCGGAAGTTTTCATATACAGAAAAAACAATTGAAACGAAAAACAATACGAGTTAGCCAGGGTTCAAGTCTTTGGGGTTGACTGTCAGATGGTTTATTGATTTTTCAGCAACAACAGAGTGCAAATTATACTTGTCTCATCAGAAGTTGTAACACATGATCCGGCAATTAATACCCGTAATATTAAATACACTGTACCTGATCTGTTCGTCTCAAAGTCAAATTGCTGTAGTGTTGGTTTCGTGTGTTAGTGCCGATTACACGACAAGAAGACCTAATGGCATAGATGGTGCGTTGAAGAACCAGAATTAAGCTATCGGGGTAAATTGTGCGGATCAAGGGAAACGACATTTCGTTCGTATTAGCGAGGAATTACATCTAGAGTTACCCGAGTTCACGCTAACCGAGTAAAAATGACTGTAAAGTACGTGGGATGAAGGGAATTGGGAGTTCGAGTTCGAGTTACCGGGGTTCTACTGTATGATGAAAATGGATTGACAACTAAAACCAAAATGACTACTTACCCAGTAGGTTTCTTTCCTGACATTTTCTTCTTGAAAATCCAACAGCCTTTTGAATAACTCAAGACAGTATGTAAAATGAGTATGCTAATAGCGAACCACCATCGACACGCTCCATATCCGATTGGCTACGATGTTACCCCTGGGAGCAGTGGTAAGGAATTTTAGGCGCAGCTTTCGACAAAACCTGTTATTGTTATCCAAACTACAACAACAACAAACGTAGTCTGAATTTCATCCGATTGCTCGGAGTCGTTTTCTCCTCTCAGCAACGACGTTACTGGGTGAGTAATAACGACTTGAAGTAATCGGATGAAATTTAGGCTACAGGAAACGTTTGTTAATGCGGGTTTTCTCTGTTGACTGAGCCAAGTGCCCTCGGTGGTCGGACCAACGCCGTGTGTCCACTCTCGAGATCACAGAGTCTGGGGAAAAAAATTATTTTGGACATGGCACGAGAAAATGCTCCTTTTCAGCAACATACGTGGGGAGATTTCGCTTTTAGACTTTTACTGAGGTGTAGCAGTGAAAAAATCTGCTGTTTGATGGGTTTCGGGCGAGTAGACAAGGTCCTAGTCTCCTTCGCAGCCGTTATTAGGGTCGTCACTCGTCACGCAACGCTCCTCCTTAGTGGGGAGGAGCGTTGCGTGACGAGTGACGACCCTAATAACTGCTGCGAAGGAGACTAACAAGGTCCGGACCGCCGACTGTTTTCTGTGCAGCCTCAGCCTCCTAGCAAACTTTACACGGATTATATCTAATAAACTATATTTGAGATTCATCTCTGTATTTTGGGCATCCTTATAACAGATGGGTCCTTGCAAGTCCGCAAAACGCTTTAGGGCCTTGTAAATGCGCGCGATTTCGAGCAAAGCAAACATATAGAAATTATAGTTTTCGCTATTTGTTGACGTTTGTCAGCGTTTAAGAGTCCTTCTCACGAAAAAAAGCATTTTCTTAAAAACTCGTGGTTTTTTTTCTTTTAAATTTTTTCAGGGCCACAATTGATTAACTAACTACCCGGACTCTGAATTTCATGGTCATTGAAAAACTGTGACATTACCTTCTATAAGCCCAAAATTGAGTAAACATTGAATATTTTTAGCGTTTTGGCTGAGTTTGTGCTTTGGGAGTTGTCTATTGTTTCTAGTCTGTCATTATAAAGCATTCTTGTTCAGCGCGCGTGCAATGACCACGCTTGGCTGACGTCCGAATGCTCACCGAGATATAACGAACGTTAAATATCATTATATTTTATCTTTTTTATGTATTCCTGTGTTTTTGGGAGTGAATTCACCGATTTAGTCGTTTTTTGGATATTATTGTGTCACCCCTGTCACTCCCTTCATAAGACGAAGTAAAGGCCGCCCCAATCATTTTCGCATAAATTATGACCTAAATTTGGAAACCGCTGAATTTCTCGAATTGGGTCTTTGCGATTTTGATGAAACTCTGTTCAGCGCAAGGCACTAATGCGCACTATGTGTAGCCGAGAGATTTTCACGAAAAAAATGCTGGCAACAGCAGATTTTCGACTCAGACCTCAAAGGGGCGTGGCATTATAACCACGTGACATTTACTCCGATCGCCAAAAATTTTATGTTATATTGTAGATTGATCTATATGTTATCCATTCTATGTGTTAGACTTACGATAAAAGTAAAGGTGGGGAAACCAGAGAGCTTCAAAGTAGGATGGTACCCCCCCCAAAAAAACTGGGTCGAGTCACCTTAATTCGGATACTGCATTCGAAAGACATAGGAGCCGTATTCCGATAAATGACTTAAATACAGTACATGCAATCAAAAAGCACCTTATTCAATTCCTTGGTCTGAAGGAACTAACAATTAAATACGGCCTTGGAGATTTCGATATAAAGCTTTATCGGATGGCACCGAAACCGGGCGGGAAAAGTGATAACTTCGCCATCACAACGGACGACCAGTGGCAGCTGGAGCTTCCAAGTATGCTGGATGACTCAGGAAGCGAAATGAACGGTATGTATTCTTAGCGCTTGTGTATTTGTTTCATGTAGTGGTGTAAATATAAGCATGCAAGTTAGTCCGGAAAACCTTCTGGGTACTGCTACGCTTTCAGAATATTTTCGCTCTTGTTTTCACGTAATGCACTATGTAACATTTATTTTTCTTGAAATTATTTACGGTGTTCTAATGTATGACTACATTTTGTAGCTTTGCGGCAGCGGTGCGAACGACCGCGTGTGCTTGCTTCTCAACACCTTTCCTGGAGGGATCGTTACACGTCAGATTTTAGTGGTATCTGTTGATCGTATGTAAATTCATACATTAAAACACGCAGTACATCAGCTAAAAACAAAACATAATATAGAAACTATACACTTCACCCCTACAAATGAAATACTAATTCACTGACGATTGTATGTCGAGCAAGTCACTGGGCTTATTTCCTGCTAGTCTGTCCACAGACCCTCTATTTTGTCTAGAGTTCGTCGAGATCACAAACAAAATAGAGACCACGAAGGATTTGAAAGCGCGCGAACGCAAGGGGGTGGCCGCTTCGCGGCCACTGTCGCCCTCCGCGCGTGCTCTCGCGGGGGTGGGCGGGGGGGCAAGTATTTTACCCACGATAAGTCGTATTACCCCGTCCCGCAGACTAGTATGAAGTTTGCCAATATCAACTTTATGCAACCGCTGCTGTCGGAAGAAATCAGTCCCGAGACGGAAACTGCTATGAAAGAATTGGTAGAGAAATATCGTCCCGTAAGGCAAAGGACAGTCCGGGAGAAACTACAAAGGACAAAGGTGGGGCTTTACCACCGGCAGTCTACTCAAAGGAACAAGATTGTGATAGAGTGGACTTGATGGAGGGACTAGGGAACGATCTTAACACTGTGGAACCAATAGATTTTACCGTGGATGAAGAAGAAAAAGAAGAAGACCTATTCGTTCATGCTACATCTGAAGGTGGAGATGCCCCACAAGTCACATTTGTGGACGACTGTCTAGTTGCAGTGGCAGTTGCTGAAGCGCGACCGCCGCCAGATGAATATCAACCCGACTCAGGAGATGACTTTTCTGATAGGGAGGACGAAGATATTGCGCCTGTTACCATTTCAAGATCTGGGCGGCCAATACGTGCCCATTTTCGACTTGATTTATAAGGTATGCTTTTTGTAGATATGTTTCATGTTTCACAGGAGAAAACATATTTTGTTTGTTACTCTCTTCCCAACGCACCTGTTTGGGCGAGTGAAATATTCCCTGATCACTTCATCCCAGCCAATTACAATTGAGCAAGAGAAAATGAATTGAGCCATTGACAAACAATACCCAATCAAATGAAACTGACGAAAAAAGAAAGTACTCTTCCGATATTTGTTTGTCTTTCTCACGATATACTTCAAATATGTTGAAGGTGAATTTTGATGAGCTAAGGGTCTAAGGGTTAGAGAGGAATGTTATGCTCGGGCAAGCAGGAGAGTAACGATAGAAAGCCGCTTGTAATGAATTCAACTCCAAATTTGAAGAAAAGGTTATTAGTGTAGCAATTTTCGAATTAGTGGTACAATTTACATTTAATGTGCCTTTGAGCTAAATTTTGGATAAAAAAGAAATAACTAAATTACTTAATTAATTATTAACAGCCAATTAACTGACAACTAACAAATGGCCTTAAATTTAACTGACAACTGACAAATGGCCAAAATTTTAACTGACAACTGACAAAGGAACAAGATTGTGATAGAGTGGACTTGGTGGAGGGACTAGGGAACGAAGTTAACACTGAGGAACCAATAGATTTTACCGTGGATGAAGAAGAAAAAGAAGAAGACCTATTCGTTCATGCTACATCTGAAGGTGGAGATGCCCCACAAGTCACATTTGTGGACGACTGTCTAGTTGCAGTGGCAGTTGCTGAAGCGCGACCGCCGCCAGATGAATATCAACCCGACTCAGGAGATGACTTTTCTGATAGGGAGGACGAAGATATTGCGCCTGTTACCATTTCAAGATCTGGGCGGCCAATACGTGCCCATTTTCGACTTGATTTGTAAGGTATGCTTTTTGTAGATATGTTTCATGTTTCACAGGAGAAAACATATTTTGTTTGTTACTCTCTTCCCAACGTGCCTGTTTGGGCGAGTGCAATATTCCCTGATCACTTCATCCCAGCCAATCACAATTGAGCAATTGACAAACAATACCCAATCAAATCAAACGAACAAAAAAAGAAAGAACTCTTCCGATATTTGTTTGTCTTTCTCACGATATACTTCAAATATTTTGAAGGTGAATTTTGATGAACTAAGGGTCTAAGGGTTAGAGAGGAATGTTATGCTCGGGCAAGCAGGAGAGTAACGATAGAAAGCCGCTTGTAATGAATTCAACTCCAAATTTGAAAAAAAAGGTTATTAGTGTAGCAATTTTCGAATTAGTGGTACAATTTACATTTAATGTGCCTTTTGAGCTAAATTTTGGATAAAAAAGAAATAACTAAATTACTTAATTAATTATTAACAGCCAATTAACTGACAACTAACAAATGGCCTTAAATTTAACTGACAACTGACAAATGCCCCCCCCCCCCCCCCCCCCATCCAGACCCTCTTAGTAAGACCTTGGACTGCAAATTAGCGACTATAAAACGACGAATTTTTCTTCCTTTTGTTTAATTTGGGGAAGAATATTTTACCAGCAACAAGAGGAGGTGTGCACCGGAGCTTGGTGTGCGACAAAAACGGAATAGTGAAACTCCTTTTCTACACTTATTTCCAGGTAAAATTCTTGTTAGTCACGCCCTTGGCTATATCTCAGCATCCAAGAGTGGCTTAAAAGAGCCCGAATTGGAGGATCTTCTCTCATTGGATGACATTGTCTTGAATGATGTGTATCAGTTTTGGACGCCGCCCATAAGGAAAATGTTGCCTTCCCTTTGGTTCAGAATCCATGCTGATATTGGGGAATTATCTAATTCAGAGGGGAGCTAATGGTGTACCTGTCTTGTACTGGTATCACAGGCAATTCATTGAGGTATAATGCGTGTGCGGTTGTGAGTAGTACGATTTTTTTATTGGGTTGCCTGTGGCAAAGTCCCCCCCCCCCCCCCCCAAAAAAAAGTTCTGAGCAGCGTGTGTGTCGAAAAAAACGCAAAACGGCGGACGTCTAACCAAGAGGTGTTGCGTGTCGCATCCGTATCGCAATGGGACGACAACTTGACTTTTCGGGGAAGAGGATAGTCATTTCAGATAAATACAAACAGACATGGAACGAAATTTATCCTAGAGTGTCATACAACTTGAAATAACAATATATATCTTTCTCCAAGTAGCTATGCACTCAAGCCGTAAAAAGTGTAATTATCATCACAATTTGAAAGCTATTTAATAGGCTAGTGCATCGTGCAGCTGGCAGACCAATATACCTCCAATATGTACCCCATCTTAAAAAGCGACGCATCTCAAAACACGTTTTTTGTTATTAATTGAGAATAAAAACGACCAAGAAAAGTTTAGGAGAATGTTTTGATGTCACCATTACGTCATTGCCAAGTGAAGAAATATAGGGTTAAAAGGGTAAAATAAAACAAAAGGTAATGTATTTGCACGTGTAAATGGGAGGTGTATTAAAGAAATAGACTTGTTCGGGTGGAGTCCGATTGGGTCTTTAGACAGGGCTTCCTCGTTATGAAAAGGATCTCATCAATAATAAACATTAAGAAGCCAAGTTTGAATACACAATCGAACTCCTTCCGACTGTTTTTTCTTTATATACTTTCCATTTACATGTGAAAATATGTTACCTTCGTTTTTTTTTATCACTTCAAACTGTATACTAGGCCAGATAATTTTGGTTTATTTTGCCAATTGAGAATGATGTCATGGCTACCTTGAAACACCGTGCAAACTTTTTTCGCTATCATTTAAACATATAATTATTTTTCAATGTTTGACGAAATTTAACGTAAAATTACTTTTAGCCTGCTTCTCTCCAGACCGTTTGAGACTATATGGAAGTCCACTGAGTATTATCGTAGTTTTTCATTCTTTAATGTGCTGCTTATTTTTAGGTGGCAAAAGATCGTTATGTTCGAGGTGAACAGGAACAATTTATTCCCTGCAACATGAGCGACTATTTTCTTAGCAATTGGGCTGACGGAAATAAGAAACCTTTCGTTAACAACAACGGCGAAAGAATCCACATGGATAGTCTTGTCGCAAAACAGCCTCTAAGTTTTCAAATAAACCAAGAACAAGCAATTTTCAACTATCGAAAATTGACTGGACTGCCACATCATTTGTTGTGCTCTGCACAGCTGGATGAGCTCAAGAGAGAAACATTATGCAAGTTCGAACGTTTGCTAGTGAAACTAAAAGCAACCTCTATTAATGTCGTATTGGAAGATTTTACTGATGCGCGGAATGTTTGGGGCGATGACGATGATATTAGGATTGTTGAGAAATTCTTGAGGCTTTCGTCGATGTTCTTAAGGAAAGACCCTCGACAGTTTGCGTAACAAGTCATTGGAAGATTACAATGTTTGATAAACAGTGGGCGAAGTCCATGCATTAGCAAGATTGTAAAAGATGCCTACAATTCCTGTGTTCCTTGTTTTATCCCAAGTTATCAATGCCTGTCTCCGCCTGAGGGCTCGTTATTATCTTCCACTTAAGTAGGCGATCAGAATGCAGTCTGCGAATTTAGTTGTGACGGGAAAACAGTCTTCGTCGGTTACTCAACCAAAGATGGAGTGGCAATAAAATTAGTTGAAATCTGAACTGGTAAGTTGATCCGCCGAGTAGTCTTTTCTTGGCAGAATGAAACAGCGCTCAAGTGGTCGCTGAGATCAAGTGTGAAACAAAGGAACAAGCTCCTGCTGGCCGACTCAAGACGGTGCTTCTCGTAGACTTTCAAACAAGGCAAGTTCTTCAAACTTTCCACGCATTGAATGATGCTTTGTACAATTTTTATTATCCCTTTGCATTTGCGAAGGAAGAAGAAGTAATCGTAGCTCTAACCGATACAGCATTGAAGATCTAGGGCGCCTCTGACGGTCGGCTACTAAACTCTTTCTCTTTTGAACAACTTGACAGTGAAACTCTAAGAACTATGGATGCCAAGGGAAACATCGTGGTTTACAGTCTCCACGGGCTAGGATTTCATGTCTTTGATGCTTCGAACGGACAAGAAACAGCCGTTGTTGAAGTTGGCGAGAAAGTTAAAGAACTAAGAATAACTCCGTTTAATCAAATCGTTTTACTTCCAGCTTCGCGAAAGGGCCTTTATCTTTTCGATTTATACACTAGGTCTTTTATAAAGAAAATTCCTGGCTATGAAACATGTTTTGGGCTGCAACGTCTTCAGCTTACTCAAGACGGAACCAAGGCCATCAGTTACAGTGACTTGGAGATCCCTGTCACAAATCTTCAAACGAGCGACATTCAAAGAACACCAAAGCGTCCTTTCCTGCGAAATCGTGTCAACTGTGCAAACATTTTTACAGGAGATGCAAACTATGTCATAACAGTTTGTTTAGTCAAAATCCTACGCATTTACAAATACTACCCGGAGCAAATGCAGATTGTAACAAGACCCGACTGTTTAGATGAAGAGAAAATCAGTGGTGTTTACCCATGTGTGGACGGTCACCACATCGTTACGACGACAGTGGGTCCAGAAGGGCAAACTTTGTCAGTCTGGGATGTACCTTCTTCAAATGTAGTTCGGCGCTTGCGGTTCTCAGCTATTGGCGTGTATGAGATAAGAATGCTGAATACTACAACAGCATTTGCAAACGTTTATATTGAAGAAAGCAAAGAGTTTTCTTTCGGATTTTTCGACCTAAAGAAAGGAATGGTGTCACAGTGGATGGAGGGGAAGGCGGGCCATTCCTGGGCGGTAGGTTTTTTAAACGAAACACGCTTTCTCACCTTCTCAAGGGCGCACCGACAACTGGAGACTTGGGATGTTTCCACAGGGAAGCTTGTCCAAAAGCGTGGATTTGACAAGATTCGACAGGCGGATGTAATGCTGATCAAAAATGGCCACACTGTCATTTGCTCGTTGGTGCAAAGAGTGGAGAAACCGAACAGATCATTGCCGCTTATCATGCTGGACTCTGCATCCGACGAATATTATCTGTTAAAGGTTAAAGGCAGGCAGCTCAAGCTTCAGTCCGCCAATCTCGACAATGAAGGCCATCTCCTTTTTTGCTCCACTCTTGACGACACTACATTGATTTGGGATTTGAGAACCATATCAAGGCCTTTACACACTACTCTGCCAGCCGTGAAAGGTCTCGTTGCGTCGGCTTTCTCTAAAGATTCGTCGGTAGCCGTTTCATCACAAAAAGACGGAACGTTGGTTGTAATTGGTGTTTCCACAGGGCGGATTCGTCACAGAGCGAGAAGCCAGCCCGCTCACAAAATTCTCATCTCAAACAACAAACTTGCGATTACGTTCCATCGGAATAACTTCTGCGCTTGGGATCTGAACAAGGGAGAAAATGTCGCTACTTTTACTGCAGATTGGGAAACAACATCGACACACGTTTACCTCATTGGTGATCACGTGACTATGTGCCTACCAGATAGAGCACGGGAAATGACCCTCAAATTGCATGGTATCCCCCCAGGCAAACTTTCACTATTAATGTTCGCAAGTTGCTGATAGTTGTCCAATGAACATTACAAAACGGTGTTTTCTTTCCTATGACGAAATCTTATCTCATGCCCAGATTTAATTTACGAGCATAACTCAGTGGCTGTGATGGGCAAACTGTTTCAAAGCAGATGTGAGCTGAACCGTTAGTGAGATCCATTTAATAACCTTAATTCCAGATGAATATTTAAGTTCAAGGTGTTTCATTTAAATGAATTATGTAACTCTTTAACAGACCAGATTTTACTTGTTTTATTTTTGTTACATCAAATATCACATTTATTGAGAACATTGTTTGCGCTGCTCCTACCTTTTTCCTTTTACAACCAAACCTACAAGAAAAATTGTTTTCAACTTTCAGTATTGGATGGCTAGTTATTTTTATACTTTTTTGTTTTGTTTTGTTTTGTTTTGTTTTTTTTTTTTTGAAAACTCTAGGTCATTTCTTTCTTTCTTCATTGTAACTGATAAAATGTAAACATCGACAACAGAATGTATAAGTTATTTCCAGAAATGGCGATCGAGACCGAAGCCTTTTACGACAAGTTTAGCTTGCAGTGGCAATCCACTCGAAAGAGAAAGGAAAATCCATTGACTACCCTGGATAGCAGTTATAGGAAGAGTCGTGCCTGATTTTATCTCTACTTTTTGAGCGCCAAGCTTATTTTATAAGTTTTACATTAGATGGGGGGAAGTAACACAAAATAATTTCCAACTCGCCTAATCCGAAACGTAATTTAGAGTAAATATATCTATCATTATTTAGAATTTTTTAACTGACACCAAAAAATAGAATTTACTACTTAGGCCCGGTTCAGACGCCGCTCCACTCATGTGCCGAACCTAACTGAGGTATTAAGTACGGCAAAAGAGCGGTGTCTGAATCAGTTTGGTACGGCAGTTTTAATTTGGTGCGGCAAAAACGTTAAGTTCGACAGGGTCTGTCGCATTATTCGACATTGGAGCGGCAGGTGATTCATACAGCGTTTTTCTCATGTGCCGAATAAAATGCATACATTATAATAATTTATAAATCTTCCCATCTTTCTCCCTACATGAAATAAAGACTAGGTTCGACACACGGTGCGCCGTCTGAATCAGATGTCGCGCCAATATCGCTCCAAAGTCGAAACAAACTCAGTTAGGTTCGGCACATGAGTGGAGCGGCGTCTGAACCGGGCCTTATTGCTTTTACGGATTTTATTGAAGTTTATCAAAAACTTTGTTTATTGTGTTGAACAGACCTCTGTAGCTTGTGTGTTTGGTTTTCCCAATGTAGGTCACAAGACGATAGTACACTAAGGAAATGAAAAATAGCAGGCGAATTACCTTGAGAGCGCCACATGACCTACAATGGGAAAGCAAAGCATACAAGGTAAAGGGGTCTATTCTACTTAAAGAACCCACACACTGTTCGTAAGGAGTAGGGGACGTTGTCCCCAGTGTGGTGGTCTGTCTCTCATGGGGGAAGGGACTGTTACGGGCCCGCAGTAACTGGCGTCATGCTGTTGCGGTGACCCTGCCAATAATTGGTCAGTCTAATAAAATAAAATGAAAGAAAGGTTCGTCAACGCATTTGCGGAGTTGAATTCGAGGTGAGCTTTATTCTGACGCTATAATGTGACATAATGAGCTTTGTTCTATGAAACACCGTTGGAATAACTGTTCAAGCAAACAGTTGAGTTTTCTTCAGTGCTTAAAAGTTTTATTGGACCACTATTTTTTAAATAACAGTCCAAATTATGAACAGCTGATATCCCACAAAAGAACTCGTATTGGCCTAACATAATGAGATGCACTTCATTGGAAGAATCTTTTTATCATTTGAGTCACTAAGCAACATGGGCTGACATGGCAAGCATTTTTTTAGCAAGACGCTTTACTTGTGCAAACAGTATGGTGAACCAAGACGTCTTTATTCTTAAGAAAGCATTTTCCTTTTTATTTCAATTTTTACTTTTTTTTCTCCATTTGGTATTTGCAAAGTGGTTTAACAAAAGAGTTTTTTTTTTATTTCTGGGAGAGTAAGTGATTTCTATTTGAAGATACATTTAGATTTAAACAACATGCACTTTTGTATAGAATTTGTTTCTTAGAAACTAGCTAAGAGCATACACGCTTTAAATTCGTATTGAATTAAGATTAGTCGTACTTCATGGAGCACCAAGGACTGCTCCACGGTGAACCACGTTCCAAAACAATTGGACATCCTAACTTCTCTGTATGGTAAAGTATCCGTCCGTGGCAGTATTAGCTGGATACGTAAGTACATCAGGGTTACCGTTGGTTGAAGCATATAGTAGCAATTTGAGTATACCGATCAAAAACCATTGTTGTGCCAAAGAAATACCCATACAAAGAAAACCTATGAGAAATTGAAAAAAATAAAGAGTATATCTGGTGCATCAGGCTCAAATTATGGGCCATGAAAGCTTTTTATACTGAGATATCACTTTCAATTTCAAGGGTTTTTCCATGTAACTATGAGTGATAATAGGAATCACAACATATAAACAAGGATTCGCCAATATCACCGACTGGTTAGACACGTTTCTGAGTAGTGAGTCTATTCTGATTCTCGGCTTTTAAAACCCTAATTCTTAAAATGAATCCTAAATCCGTGGGGTTAAAATTGATCCTCCTTTGTTGGGAACGTAAGTAGTTGTTGTCAGTAAACAGAATGCTAATTTGGAAATTACATCTGGCCTCGGTTATTCGAACGCAGAACAGTGCTATCCACCAGATAAACTACTATCCAAAGGATAGGTTTTAGGAAAACCAATTGCGTTATGCACTGGATAGAGATTTATCCTTCTTTCGAACAAATGGGCCTGGTCCTTCGTTCAGTTATTGTAGGCTTTGGCCTTTTGCTCATGAGATTACGAAAAATAACTTGAAACTGATCATTTAAAAATCTCGCGGCAGAGAAGTATAAACGTTTCATTCACTTGTGTGATCAAATGGTCACGAGTGTTTTGTGAAATATATATAATTCCTTGAGCCTTTGGTGGAGGAAAATAATTAGACTTTGGATAGATCGGAAGTGAAATTACTTTCTAATTTTACGAGTAAACCATTTAGTTTCCTATTGACATCATGGGTGACAAATGACATATACAATCCCGAGTTCACCCTTTAGAATCCTTCTTGCCATTAAACATTGTCCTGTTGTGTCTTCATTCGTATCATCTTTAAACTGGACGCCATCTTGGCGTTGAGATAATACAGGGAACGTTGTCATAGCAATTTTTTTTTAATTTCGCTTGTGGAATAATAGACCTTGTCACGGTTTTTGACGCCATCTTGACGAGTAGGCAAACGTGTGAGAAATTACAGTGTTTGTATGAGAATCTAATGTAGAATAATTTCCGTAAAACGGCTGTTCTGAAAAAAATATCACTGAACTGTAAAGTAAAGCTACAGAGCAAAGGATTTTACTAAAAAATTTTGGGGGCGTACCTGTGCTTAAATTTCCCCAGAGGCTTGCTTTACATTTTCCATATATTTGTCTGTAATTTTTCCCGGCACTTTCTTACAGGCAAATCTTTGCAAAATTTAAAAAAATGGTTCTAGCTCTTCTAGCGCGTGTAACGCCCTCAACTTTTTCAGTACAATCCTTAGGATTAAAGAGTTAGTTTACAATTGATATTTTTTTCAGAACAGCCGTTCTAGGGAAACTATTCGGCATTAGATTCACAAACAACAACAACAACAATGTATTTTATTTAATTACTCACGCGTTTGACTACTCGTCAAGATCGCGTAGAAAACCGTGACAAGGTCTATTTAAATAATTTGACGGTGTTACATCTTGTCTCGGAAGAAGCTGTTGTAGCGCCATATTGGCCTTCCTTTGTTTAATTGCCCTTTCCACTTACTATCACTGCTTTTACTCTCTAAATTTTGACTTTTAGGAATGGGATGTCGAGTTCTTCAAATCTTCAAACAACGTTCCGTCAAAAAAGCCATCTTCCTTGGCACTGTTATATTAACCTTCCATATTATATCGATACTATACAACTTGGTCGGGAGCAATACACCTTTCTTTGAAAACCATGAACATGACATACGACATTTTCACCAACAGTGGTGTAGAATGCAAGGATGGCGGGTAGACTGGGAGACAGTGGTTAAACCGTGTGCTGGGAAAGTAGCCTGGGACGAACGAAAAGTAAACTCCAAATTGAGGACTGATGCGAGTAACAGTTTTATTAAGAAATGGGAGATACAACCTGCAGGTAGATAACGGATACAAATTCTGAACCTTCACTCTTGTAACATTGGCCTCTAACATATTGAAAGGCAATCTCTATTGAATAGAGAAGGGAAGTGATGACGTCACAAAAACTAAATTTGTGATATTATGGGATAGGCTAGCATATCCAGAAAGAACAAAAAGAAAAAGTCCACCTGGCCACAAAAGCATTGTTTTGCTTCCACGACTCCATATAAATCCTTTCTGGATATGCAAACCAATCCCATATTCACAAATTTGAATTTTTGTGACGTCACACTTCCCCTCCCTATAAGCCCCTCATTGAAGCCTTTGCAAGGCACGAATATAACAAACGCAGAGTCCCCCAAGCAAAATTTTGAAATAAAAGTCAGAATTGCTAAGTAGACCATTTGAATGAGGATGACGTCACTACGTGACTGCTTCTTCCAGAATCCTTCAGAGTTTTGCTTTCTTGTGTAAATTTATTAAATCCTCTGTGGGATTTCTAAGTTAAAGATGAAAGGAAAAACGAAATGGATTTGCAGTTTTTCTTTCCAGTTCTTTGCCATCAAGTTGTGAACTTAAGCGACAATGTTAAAATGGTAATGGTAAATGCCTTTTTATAGCGAAAGTCCTCTTAGCTGCACCAGCTACCTCCGTGCATTCCACCCAGATAATTTGAAACAAATAATGCAAATGTAATATAGCACTATAAAGAAACCCAGCAAGCAACAGTCAGCGCCAGATGGCTATTTTACAATCGTCGGGAAGACCGAAACAAATGCAATTAGTGGTCAGGAGACTCAAACTCGGGACCGCTGGATTGTGAGTCCTCCGCACTGATCATTTGGCCACGCTGCCTTAGTCCAAAATGTTAGAGTAACTTAGAGTTGTATTCAGTTTATACAATGAATATTTCTTAACAGTACAGTCGAACCGCCAATAAGAGACCACCCAAAATACAAAGACTGGGTGGTCGCTTACAAGAATCGAACCACATGGGGCCTCTCCCAAGAAGAGTTCGGGGCACATCTACTTTAAGATGGAATATGTGTAGTTCCATGTTGTCACTAGAGTTCTTCGTATCGTCTTAGTAGCATAGTGCACATAACGAACATAGAGATGAGAGAATGCTTCAAGTGGTAGCATTACAAGAGGTTAAAAACCATGCAGAATCTTTAACCCTCAGTCCCAAAAGGTGGTCGCGGTCGCGGTCGCTTACAGGACGTGGTCGTTTACTAGAGGTTCCAACTGTAAGGCTTTGACTGGTAAAATTTTGGTGTTTTGGACTGGCGGTCGCCTATGGAAGGTGGTCGCTTACGTGAGGTAGTCGCACATGGAGGTTCGACTGATTTTCTTTTCCTGTTAGGTCACTTTAGTCGTTTCTTCATTCAGTCTGTTACAAGTGATGGCATTTATAAGAATTTTGGTGGCGATGCGTGGCGAGTGTACATCAGACAAGGCCCAGCATCCCTTGCGCCACAAGTGTGGGACTATGACAACGGAATGTATGAAGTGGTATTTTTGGTTATGGAACCGGGTACTTACTCCGCCCAGATCACCCTGGATTTCACTCTTTGTGACGGCCTTCGTGAGCCGCCTGTGGACTGGTTCATAAAAGGTTCGAAACTAATTTAAACAATTTTCTTAACCAATATTGCATTCTAGCAGAATTTAAGGCAGCTCATGAAATTGAAGACTTAACTTTCTCTCCCTGCTGGAATTCATTTATTAAATGCGGCCTGAGATTCGCATCGGCATTTTGTGTGGAGATCAGTTTGATTTTAGCTCAGGTTGTCTAAATATCCAGAAAAGCTTTGAATTCGTGACAGTGTCACTTCAACATAAAAAAATAGGAGATAAAATTATTACCTTATAAGTCAATAGCTAGAACAGTTATATTTTTAATACCTCAAAACACAGGGACAGTTCAAGGAAAATACCAACCAGATGGAATCCTGGGATACATTGGCGATGACTACATACTGGAACCGATTGAAGGAAAGACGGCAATTACGTTTTCTGTCCCGGAAACCTCGCATAACATACAGGGCTTTATACCAGGTAAAAGTCTACCTTGTTATTGGAACCGGATCGAGGAAGAATGTTTCATGAGCATGATACCATGAATCTACCGAATCATTCAGTAAAGAGGACTGTTTCATTTTGGAACGGCGTAGCTGAACGACTCTAATTCAGACCCCTAACCTTTTTTTGCAAGCAACCTGATGTATAAGCTATCATAACGGTTTTGGCTTTGCCGCGTCGCGTCTTCCTAAAAAAGACAGATCAGTCAAAACTCGATTACGTCTGCTCAAAAGTTGGCCCTAAGTCGGGCCAGAATGACGCCATAAGAGCATTTATAATTTCTTTTTATATTTGTGTGGAAAGAACAGTTAGTATTTTCATCATGAACCTAATTTCTTTGCTACGCTGCGACGAACAATGATTTAATCTGTTTGAAACAATGACATGGCTAGATTTGGTATGTGGAAATCTCAAAACAATTGATGAGCATAATTCTTCTATTAATACAGAAAAAGCCTGTGGAATCACTTGCAACCTGCTACAAAACGGTTTTGGTAGATGGGTCGACGGAGTGTGGTTGCCTTATACTGGTATGTGTTCTACTGGACGATTTTTAATTTTCAAATGTAGCACCTTTAAATGGCTTGTACTCTTCCACTGGACAATAGTTACTCATGATAATCATACAATTTTTAAATGGCGTATGTTCTATACAGGACATTTGTAATTACTACATGTACAACTATACTATTTTCTATAGAGGATAACACAACAGCAGCAGTAGAGAATTCCTTTACGGGGGCAGATACACTGTGGATATATGGTGATTCCGTGGCCCAGAATTTCCTGAAATCACTGAGATTGCGAGGAATTTGTAAAAAGATTTTCAAAAAGTGCAAAGATTCATACATGTGGATATACGAGGTATGAAGCAACAGAGTTCGTATTCCACACAAATTAATTAAAACTGAATACCGTAAATGATCAAATAGACTTCCTCTCTCGTATAAACGCCTCTTGTCTAATAAACGCCCCCTCTATTATGTTAAAGGACTTTTGAGTTTGTATAAGACGCCCCTCTTTAATACTGGGCCTCCTCTCTATTAGACGCCCCGGCCTATAAGACGTATCAATAAATGGACTGGATGCCCCCTGTGTATATACTGTTGTGATGTATTCGCCAAAGCCTATTAGTTTTCTGAAGTTTTTTACAGTCGTAGAATAAAGGCGTCAAGCTTTAAACGCCGCCCCCATCTCTTAAAAGCGCTGACTTGGGATTCTGAAATTAAATAGACTTTCTCGGCGTCCATTAGATCATTTACGGCATCGTCGATAATTTATTAACGGCGCAAATAACGGCTGATCAACCAGTTGTATTGTTTGCGTTCCTGAGGGTTAAAAGGTTTAAACTCTTGGGTTGTGGCCTTCAGACCATGTAACACAGGTTGACTGTTTCATGCAAGTTTCACCAACCGAAAAATAAAATCAAGAAAGAAAAAATTATCGTGACAAGAAAAGTACATGTGCAATTTACCTGGTATCCCTAAACAAAGAGTCGGTTTAATAGAGGTAATAAAGTCACTGGATAAAAATTCCTCTATGGGGCCACGACCGCTTAATGATGTCTGGTTTGCAGTAAGTAAGGAAAAAAAATGGTTTTGAACACTTTTCTTCACATAGACACAAATTATCTTTTCGTTTCGGGAGAATCTGCTGAAAGAGAGGGAGGGATGAACCAATTTTATTTTCTAAATTTTATATCGTAATCTTGTATATTTCTATATTTTTTCAGCTTACCAGTGTAGAAGAGGCCAAGTCAAAGTTTCGTCCAAACGATTTCAACAAAACAGTTATCCTTCAATATTTGACGAACATTCTTGATTCACCCGACATGAGAAGACAAAACAGTGTGTTCTTATTTAACCTTGGCGTTCATTATCCAATATCAATTAATTTCACAACTTACAGAGA
The DNA here is from genome assembly GCA_964035525.1 of Porites cylindrica. Taxonomy (NCBI): domain Eukaryota; kingdom Metazoa; phylum Cnidaria; class Anthozoa; order Scleractinia; family Poritidae; genus Porites; species Porites cylindrica. The sequence continues at coordinate 40,861,161 of OZ037778.1, forward strand.
CCTCGTGGATAGCGTGATAACACTGTTAAGGAGAAAGGTTGAGGTTCAACACAATAATAAACCCATTGTTATATGGAAAACAACAACATCCATTGAAAAAGAAAAGACTCATTTAATGTTTGCAGAACTTCCGAAGAATAAGACTCATTGGAGATTCCATACACATCAGGTATAGCAGCAGGTATTATTCATTCAAAATATTCCACCGTTTCTGATTGGATCAAATATCCCCCGCGGCTAATTCTTTGGCCCTGGTGGATACTGCATAATTCATCTTGTTATATTCGTAGACTTTCCCTCAACTAAACAGGGACTGCCATTTGTTGATTCTTGGTCACGTGGCCTCGACTGAAATCAAATGTAGCCCGATCGTGATACATTAAGCAATGTACCGCGCTCTGAATACATTACAGCAGGTGATCAAAGCACGGTGGAATGGCGTGACAGAAGGCGGGAAAAACACTGCCAAATTTCTTTTTCGTGAATGAACACAACAACACAAACACGAAGGCCCAAGCTAAAAAGCAACGATATTTAAAGTTATCCCAGATAGGGAAACAGCAGCTAGTGGAGGAAAAAGATGCAGATAATATAAGGAAAGTACTTTGTAAATCATCCATTCAGTAGTTTTGAGAATTAAATTTGTGTTGTTATAACTACCGAGTCGACTGTTTTGGTTCGCTCCGGTTATTCTTTTGTTGCTGTTGAAGTGAAAGTCTAGAAAATTAATAAAACAAAGCATTTTTTTAAATGCCTTTCTTTTCGATGCTTTCATTTTTTATAGCTACTGTCAATACTATGAACCGAATTATTGGATGAGACTGAGAATGGTATATCGCAGTTATAAAAGAATCAGCCAGGAAATTAAAGACAATTAGAAACGAAGAACTATTTTGAACGAATATTAATTAATTTTTAAATTAATAGCTGTCGTTATTTCTCTTGTTATTGTCATCTTTATCATTAAAGTAGTTGTAATTGTCGTTGTGTGACATGTGTGTGATTTTTTTTATCATCAGAGACTGGAGTTGTTTCATAAATACGCGACTAACGCCATGTGCAAAGCTGGTATTCCTGTGTTGGACGTGTATCCAATGACTGCTTCGTATCCTAATGGCACACTAGATCATGTGCATTACAATGCAAATGCGCAGAGAGCAGCTGAGCATCAACTATTAGCATTTATGATGGAGGAAATGAACAAAACTTCCACTTGAAGAGATCACGAGTTGACTGACGGGGAGTCTTCACATGGGTTATAGCAACACAGAACGTTTACAAGAAAGAAGAGACAGTTCGTCAGTGTTCGATCCACTAACCAAATAATTTACAAACGTGCGTTGGATATGAGATGGCAGACAGCCATCGGACACACAGTGGCGAGGTAGTTTTACAGATAATCACATACCAAGAGGAAATGCGTTACGCTGTATCCTCCCCTCCACGTACCCAATGCAATAAGCTTGAGTGAAAAAGGCCTTTCATATAAAAATACAATGAATATGAAAACATTTTCGATTTATAACAACGACCAAGAAAATGGTTTTATGCTTAATGTGACTGATTGATGTCATTTCTCCAGCTACTGGGAAGGGCGCGTTCCTGCCATCCGGGACATTATTATGTTTTTATGACATGAAAGCGAGGCACAAGACCTCTCACGTTTGGCGGATGTACCCTAACCTTTCCTAGGATAATCTTCTTGTGTATCCGGATTTTCCTAGCTTGATATGCTTAAATGAAATAAACGGCCATTCTTGTGGCCAAATTTATCCCAAATTAGAGGGAAGTGTCATTATTGGATATCCCAGCAAACAGAGCTCACCCAAAGCAAGTTAAAAGCCGCTAAGCCAGTAGTTCCTGCTCTAGACATTAGTTAAAAGTATGAGTGCAAAAACTTTCCAGAAACATCCCGCCTCACACCCGGAGCCTTATTTCTATGGTGATTAACACTTATTGCGGTCAAGCGCTCACCAGAATAGTAATTAGTTCACACACCTAGGGTGCGATCCTTTGATCACTCTGATCATGGTAGATCTAATGAACCGATCAATCCTTATCCAGAGTTGATTCATCGGTTTATTTGATCTACTACTGATCCTGATCCGGATCATCTCAAAGGAACACACCAATAGTGTTAATTTATTCGAACCGCAAGTAACTTTCGGTTCCTTTGTCACCACTGTCAATCATAAATATGGTTTATATACAGGGGAGATGTATTGAATAATATATTTTTTGTAAAAATTCCCTTCGCGCCAGATATACATGTATTCGGAACGCTTTGGTGCGAATGGTTCAATTTCCTAGCCAATAAATGTTCTCGTTAGCGATCAGCTTTTTCAGCGTCATGTAAGGTGGACAACGAATCAAGCTAAAGACAGTTAAATTAACGACAAACTAGAATCTCTTCTCTCGGTGTCTAAACGTTTCAATTACTGTCAGTGGTATAAGGAACACTGATAACTCTTTTCGCCGCTACCTCTGCTGCAAATCAGCTAACAAATCGCATAATACCTTCATGAATGCAGCTGGGTGGTCTAGTTCTGAGAATGTGTCCCCTCAGGGGATTTAAACACTGACTGTTTAGGTTCCCCTAACCCTAACCCCTAACCCTAACCTTTAACCCTAACCCTAACCCCTAACCCCTAACCCCAACCCTAACCCTAACCTTAACCCTTACCCTAGCCCTAAAACCCTAACCCTAACCTAACCCTAACCCCAACCCTAACCCTAACTCTAAACCTGACCATAACCCTAACCGTACCTCTATCCCTAACCCTGACCCGAACCATAACCCTAACCCTAAACGGTTAGGGTTAGAGTTCGAGTTCTGGTTAGAGTTAGGGTTAGGGGTTAGGGTTAGGGTTAGAGTTCGGGTTAGGCGTTAGTGTTCGGGTTAGTTTTAGACTTAGACTTAGGGTTAGGGTTAGAGTTCGGGTTAGGGTTAGGGTTAAAGGTTAGAGTTAGGGTTAGGGTTAGGGCTAGGGTTAGGGTTAGGGTTAGGGTTTAGGGTCAGGTTTAGAAGTTAGGGTTAGGGTGAGGGTGAGGGTTAGGGTTAGGGTTAGAGTTCGTGTTAGGGTTAGGGTTAGGGGTTAATGTTAGGTTTAGGGTTAGAGTTCGGTTTAGGGTTAGGGTTAGGGTTAGGGTTAGAGTTCTGGTTAGGGTTAGATTTTGGGTTAGTGTTAGGGTTAGGGTTAGGGGTTAGGGTTAGGGTTAGGATTAGGGTTAGGGTTAGGTTTAGGGTTATGGTTAGGGTTAGGGTTAACGTTAGGGTTAGGGTTAGGGTTAGGATTAGGGTTAGGTTTTAGGGTTAGGGTTAGGGTTAGGGTTAGGGGTTAGGGTTAGGGTTGGGGTTAGGGTTGGGGTTAGGGTTAGGGTTAGAGTTCGGGTTAGGGTTAGAAAATTAATGTGACTAAACAATGTCAGGTTTCTTCGCGAACCCATTTAGTTTTGTTTTCCTAAGGGAAAATAGAACTAATTGTTTTTTTTGGATCTAACATTGAGTGTATAATATCCTCACTTAATAATTTCTTATTATAACGTTAGACCTTCCATAAAAACTTCACTTTTTTATGTTTGTGTTAGTGTTAATATATTTAAATACCTTTTTTTACGATACTTTCATTGTTTTTAGCTAATGTTAATACTATGAACTGAACTATTGGATTACACCGAGAATGGTATACCGCAGTTATAAAAGAATCAGCGAGGATATTAAAGGCAATCAGAAACGAAGAAATATTTTGAACGAATAGTAATTAATTTTTAAATTAATAGCATTCGTTATTTCTCTTGTTATTGTCATCTTTATCATTAAAGTAGTTGTAATTGACGTTGTGTAATATATGTGTTATTTTTTTATCATTATTCTCGGTTTTCACATGACGTCACCAAAATTCAAACTAAGAAACTATCGATTCTTCTGAGTTTCTGAGTTTCATGAGGTATTACAGCACCTAAACACTTTTATTTAAACAAAGTTTTGGTTCCAAAGGGTTCTTCGTTTTGCGATAGGGGACGTTTGAATTTGTAGGCTTTTGCGTGACGCGGTATTTGGCTGGCGGTCGGGAAGGCTCCTATGTGGGTTAATAATGGTAATTGAACTGAGTGGAGTGCAATTTGGTCTGAAATCATACGCGTGATTTCAGCTCGAATTCGATTGAAATCACAAGTATGATTTCAGACCAAGACGGCACGACACGAAGTTCAATTACCATCCCACTTTATTACTTCCATTTTGAAATCGCAGAATTTAGTCAGTACTAATATTTTATTGATCAAGTAGCCGGTTTGTTAAAAAGCCGAAACAAAAAGGCTTTTACATCTCATTTTGTATTCCAAACAGAAATGATGCGATATAGAACAAAAATGATCCGATTTAAAACAGAAATGATGCGATTTAGAACATGAATGACGCGATTTGAAACAGATGCAATTTAGAGAAAAAAATGGTGCGATTTAGGAATAAATCACACCGCTGAGAGCCAATCAGATTGCACGGATAGCCAGTGATTTCAAAGTGGAAGTATAAAAAACATTACCAATTTTGGGAGACTTTGCTATCTAAACATTCCTTGTCTCAGAATAAATATCACTGTAATCCTTTATGAGTTTTTCAAGCGATGATTTCACGCATTAGTAGGAAAACTCAAAAAAAAAATGTTTCTGTTGGTTTCCGGCGGCCATATTTGCGCCCCTCAAAGGGACACAAACATGGCGTCTCCATACAAAGCTTCATAAATTTGGGTGAAACGTTTTTCCGAATATCTCGCATATGAAAAACCGCACAGACCTGATTCTTCGCGAGGCCTTTTCCATATTTATCTTCTTTTATTTCCTAGATTCTGGACTTTCTGTACTGAATGGTTTGCAATTTTATTTTCGATTGCGTGATAGTGAAAACGGAGAATAGACTGGAGTTGTTTCATAAATACGCGACTAACGCCATGTGCAAAGCTGGTATTCCTGTGTTGGACGTGTATCCAATGACTGCTTCGTATCCTAATGGCACACTAGATCATGTGCATTACAATGCAAATGCGCAGAGAGCAGCTGAGGATCAACTATTAGCATTTATGATGGAGGAAATCAAGAAATTTTCCAGTTGAAGAGATCACGAGTTGACTGACGGGGAGTCTTCACATGGGTTATAGCAACACGGAAAGTTTACAAGAAAGTAGAGACAGTTCGTCAGTGTTCGATCCACTAACCAAATAATTTACAAACGTGCGTTGGATATGAGATGGCAGACAGCCATCAGACACACAGTGGCGAGGTAGTTTTACAGATAATCACATACCAAGAGGAAATGCGTTACGCTGTATCCTCCCCTCCACGTACCCAATGCAATAAGCTTGAGTGAAAAAGGCCTTTCATATAAAAATACGGCGACCAAGAAAATGGTTTTATGCTTAATGTGACTGATTGATGTCATTTCTCCAGCTACTGGGAAGGGCGCGTTCCTGCCATCCGGGACATTATTATGTTTTTATGACATGAAAGCGAGGCACAGGACCTCTCACGTTTGGCGGATGTACCCTAACCTTTGCTAGGATAATCTTCTTGTGTATCCGGATTTTCCTAGCTTGATCTGCTTAAATGAAATAAACGGCCATTCTTGTGGCCAAATTTATCCCAAATTACAGGGAATTGTCATTATTGGATATCCCAGCAAACAGAGCTCACCCAAAGCAAGACCCTAGACATTAGTTAAAAGAATGAGTGTAAAAACGTTCCAGAAACATCCCGCCTCACACCCGGAGCCTTATTTCTATGGTGATTAACACTTATTGCGGTCAAGCGCTCACCAGAATAGTAATTAGTTCACACACCTAGGGTGCGATCCTTTGATCACTCTGATCATGGTAGATCTAATGAACCGATCAATCCTTATCCAGAGTTGATTCATCGGTTTATTTGATCTACTACTGATCCTGATCCGGATCATCTCAAAGGAACACACCAATAGTGTTAATTTATTCGAACCTCAAGTAACTTTCGGTTCCTTTGTCACCACTGTCAATCATAAATATGGTTTATATACGGGGGAGATGTATTGAATGATATATTTTTTGTAAAAATTCCCTTCGCGCCAGATATACATGTATTCGGAACGCTTTGGTGGGAATGGCTCAATTTCCTGGCCAATAAATGTTCTCGTTAGCGACCAGCTCTTTCAGCGTCATGCAAGGTGGACAACGAATCAAGCTTAAGACGGTTATATTAAGGACCAACTAGAATCTCTTCTCTCGGTGTCTAAACGTTTCCCTTACTGTCAGTGGTATAAGGAACCCTGATAACTCTTTTCGCCGCTACCTCTGCTGCAAATCAGCTAAAAAAACGATTACTCCCTTCATGGATGCACCTGGGTGGTCTAGTTGTGAGATTGTGTCCCCTCAGAGGATTTAAACACTGTCTGCTTAGGTTCCCTAACCCTAACCCCCTAACCCACTAACCCCAACCCTAACCCTAACCCTAACACCTAGCCCTAACAATAACCCTAACCCTAACCCTAACCTAACCCTAACCCTAACCGTAACCCTAACCCTAACCCTAACCCTAGACCCTAAACCCTAACCCTAGCCCTAACCCTAACTCTAACCCTAAGCTTAACCCTAGGGTTAGGGCTGGGGTTAACTCCTGGGAAAACGATAAGCGTTTAGAACCTGAAACCAAATGCAAAACATTAGTATCGTCGTAGACGTTCAGGGAAAAATCTTTACAACTGGTGTAGACAAAAAAATATTTATTTTGGAAGTCACCCCAAGCTAACCCTAACCCTAACCTTAACCCTAGGGTTAGGGTTGGGGTTAAACTTCTGGGAAAACGATAAGCGTTCAGAACCTGAAACCAAATGCAAAAGATTAGTATCGTCATAGACGTTCAGGGAAAAATCTTTAAAACTCGTGAAGACAAAAGAAAAAATTATTTTGGAGGTCATCCCAAGCTAACCCTAACTGTAACCCTAAGCTTAACCCGAGGGTTAGGGTTGGGGTTAACTCCTGGGAAAACGATAAGCGTTCAGAACCTGAAACGAAATGCAAAAGATTAGTATCGTCGTAGACGTTCGGGGAAAAATCTTTAACCCTGGTGTAGACAAAAAAATATTTATTTTGGAAGTCACCCCAAGCTAACCCTAACCCTAACCCTAAGCTTAACCCTAGGGTTAGGGTTGGGGTTAACTCATGGGAAAACGATAAGCGTTCAGAACCTGAAACCAAATGCAAAAGATTAGTATCGTCGTAGACCTTGAGGGAAAAATCTTTAAAACTGGTGTAGACTAAAAAATATTTATTTTGGAAGTCACCCCAAGCTAACTCTAACCCTAACCCTAAGCTTAACCCTAGGGTTAGGATTGGGGTTAACCCCAACCCTAACCCTAAGGTTAAGGTTAGGGTTAGGGTTAGCTTGGGGTGACTTCCAAAATAAATATTTTTTTGTCTACACCAGTTGTAAAGATTTTTCCCTGAAAGTCTACGACGATACTAATGTTTTGCATTTGGTTTCAGGTTCTGAACGCTTATCGTTTTCCCAGAAGTAACTCCTGGGAAAACGAGAAGCGTTGAGAATCTGAAACCAAATGGAAAAGATTAGTATCGTCGTAGACGTTCAGGGATAGATGTTTTAAACTTGTGTAGACTAAAAAATATTTATTTTCGAAGTCACCCAAAGCTAACCCCTACTCTAACCCTAAGCTTAACCATAGGGTTAGGGTTGGGGTTAACTCCAGGGAAAACGAGAAGCGTTTAGAACCTCAAACAAAATGCAAAAGATTAGTATCGTCGTAGACGTTCAGGGAAAAATCTTTAAAACTGGTGTAGACAAAAAAATATTTATTTTGGAAGTCACCCCAAGCTAACCCTAACCCTAACCCTAAGCTTAACCCTAGGGTTAGGGTTGCCGTTAACTCCTGCAAAAACGATCAGTGTTGAGAATCTGAAACCAAATGGAAAAGATCAGTATCGTCGTAGACGCTTAGGGAAAAATCTTTAAAACTCGTGAAGACCAAAAAATGTTTATTTATTTTGTTGGACTTAACAAATAAAGGTTCTTACACGCAAGTTTTTGTGTGTACATGTATTTACATATATTCTTGTAAACAGTAATGCTACTGGATGTTGTTTATGCTTAGCAACCAAAAGGAAAAACTAATCATGGTAATTTTTAGTACTTTAGAAATGTGTTATTGCATGTACAAGTGTATCATAATGGAAACAACTTACATCTCTCATCCTTCCCTGCCTTCGGCAGAGATCTTTGTGAGCCTCCAGCTTGCCCTTTTTTGCCCTCATGGCAGCATCATACAAACTCTTTAAGTATGTCGCGGCAGCCCCTTAACAGGAAAAAATTGTCCTTGATATTAGTACATGTTCAAGTAATGGAAATTTACATTGAAAGGAAAGAATGTGTTCTACATTGAGCCAACAGCCCTTAGAGTGACTTATCAATGTAAATATAAATAGTGTGATCATTTCAGTTGACAACACCCAATTCCATCTGATATAAATAAAAAATGCAAAAATGCAAAAGATTAATATCGTCATAGACGTTCAGGGAAAAATCTTTAAAACTCGTAAAGACAAAAAAAAAAATTATTTTGGAAGTCACCCCAAGCTACCCCTAACTCTAACCCCACGGTTAGGGTTGGGGTTAACTCCTAGGAAAACAATAAGCGTTCAGAACTTGAAACCAAATGCAAAAGATTAGTATCGTCGTAGACGTTCAGGGAAAAATCTTTAAAACTGGTGTAGACTAAAAAATATTTATTTTGGAAGTGACCCCAAGGTAACCTTAACCCTAACCCTAAGCTTAACGCTAAGGTTAAGGTTGGGGTTAACTCCTGGGAAAAGGATAAGCGTTCAGAACCTGAAACCAAATGCAAAAGATTAGTATCGTCGTAGACGTTCAGCGAAAAATCTTTAAAACTGGTGTAGACAAAAAAATATTTATTCTAGAAGTGACCCCAAGCTAAACCTAACCCTAACCCTAACCTTAACCCAGGGTTAGGGTTGGGATTAACTCCTGGAAAAACGATAAGCGTTGAGAATCTGAAACCAAATAGAAAAGATTAGTATCGTCTTAGACGTTCAGGGAAAGATGTTTTAAACTTGTGTACACAAAAAAATATTTATTTTGGAAGTCACCCCAAGCTAACCCTAACTCTAGCCCTATGATTACCCTAGGGTTAGGGTTGGGGTGAACTCCTCGGAAAACGATAAGCGTTTAGAACCTGAAACCAAATGCAAAAGATTAGTATCGTCGTAGACGTTCAGGGAAAAATCTTTAAAATTGGTGTAGACTAAAAAATATTTATTCTAGAAGTGACTCAAAGCTAACGCTAACCCTAACCCTAAGCTTAACCCTAGGGTTAGGGTTGGGGTTAACTCCTGGAAAAACGATAAGCGTTGAGGATCTGAAACCAAATGTAAAAGATTAGTATCGTCGTAGACGTTCAGGGAAAGATTGCTAAACTTGAGTAGACAAAAAAATATTTAATTTGGAACTCACCCCAAGCTAACCCCAACTCTAACCCAAAGCTTAACCCTAGGGTTAGGGTTGGGGTTAACTACTAGGAAAACGAGAAGCGTTGAGAATCTGAAACCAAATGCAAAAGATTACTATCGTCGTAAACGTTCAGGGAAAAATCTTTAAAACTGGTTGAGACAAAAAAATATTTATTCAGGAAGTGACCCCAAGCTAACCCTAACCCTAACTCTAAGCTTAACCCTAGGGTTAGGGTTGGGTTAACTCCTGCAAACACGAAAAGCGTTGAGAATCTACAACCAAATAAAAATGATTAGTATCGTCGTAGACGTTCAGGGAAAGATGTTTTAAACTTGTGTAGACAAAAACATATTTAAATTGCAAGTCTCCTTAAGCTAACCCTAACTCTAACCCTAAGCTTAACCCTAGGGTTAGGGTTGGGGTTAACTCCTGGGAAAACGATAAGCGTTTAGAACCTGAAACAAAATGCAAAAGATTAGCATCGTCGTAGACGTTCAGGGAAAAAGCTTTAAAACTGGTGTAGACAAAAAAATATTTATTTTGAAAGTTACCCCAAGCTAACTCTAACTCTAACCCTATGATTAACCCTAGGGTTAGGGTTGGGGTTAACTCCTCGGAAGACGATAAGCGTTTAGAACTTGAAACCAAATGCAAAACATTAGTATCGTCGTAGACGTTCAGGGAAAAATATTTAAAACTGGTGTAGACAAAAAAATATTTATTTTGTAAGTCACCCCAAGCTAACCCTAACCCTAACCCTAAGCTTAGCCCTAGGGTTAGGGTTGGGTTAACTTCTGGGAAAACGATAAGCGTTCAGAACCTGAAACCAAATGCAAAAGCTTAGTATCGTCGTAGACGTTCAGGGAAAAATCTTTACAACTGGTGTAGACAAAAAAATATTTATTCTAGAAGTGACCCCAAGCTAACCCTAACCCTAACCCTAAGCTTAACCCTAGGGTTAGGGTTGGGGTTAACTTCTGGGAAAACGATAAGCGTTGAGAATCTGAAACCAAATGGAAAAGATTAGTATTGTCGTAGACGTTCAGGGAAAGATGTTTTAAACTTGTGTAGACAAAAAAATATTTATTTTGGAAGTCACCCCAAGGTAACCCTAACTCTAACCCTTAGCTAAACCCTAGGGTTAGGGTTGGGGTTAACTCCTGGGAAAACGAGAAGCGTTGAGAATCTGAAACCAAATGAAAAAAAAAAGGATCGTCGTAGACGTTCAGCGAAAGATGTTTTAAACTTGTGTAGATAAAAAAATATTTATTTTGGAAGTCACCCCAAGCTAACCCTAACTCTAACCCTAAGTTTAACCCTAGGGCTAGGGTTGGGGTTAACTCCTGGGAAAACGATAAGCGTTTAGAACCTCAAACCAAATGCAAAACATTAGTATCGTCGTAGACGTTCAAAGAAAAATCTTTAAAACTGGTGTAGACAAAAAAATATTTACTTTGGAAGTCACCCCAAGCTAACCCTAACCCTAACCCTAACCCTAACCTTTATCCCAGGGTTAGGGTTGGGGTTAACTCCTGGGAAAACAAGAAGAGTTGAGAATCTGAAACCAAATGCAAAAGATTAGTATCATCCTAGACGTTGAGAGAAAAATCTTTAAAACTTGGGTAGGCGAAAAAATACTTATTCTGGGAGTGACCTCAAGCTAACCCTACCCCCAAGCTTAACCTTAGGGTTAGGGTTGGGGTTTACTCCTGGGAAAACGAGAAGCGTTCAGAACCTGAAACCAAATGCAAAAGATTACTATCGTCGTAAACGTTCAGGGAAAAATCTTTAAAACTGGTTGAGACAAAAAAATATTTATTCAGGAAGTGATCCCAAGCTAACCCTAACCCTAACTCTAAGCTTAACCCTAGGGTTAGGGTTGGGTTAACTCCTGCAAACACGAAAAGCGTTGAGAATCTAGAACCAAATAAAAAAGATTAGTATCTTCGTAGACGTTCAGGGAAAGATGTTTTAAACTTGTGTAGACAAAAACATATTTAAATTGCAAGTCTCCTTAAGCTAACCCTAACCCTAACCCTAACCCTAAGCTTAACCCTAGGGTTAGGGTTGGGGTTAACTTCTGGGAAAACGATAAGCGTTGAGAATCTGAAACCGAATAGAAAAGATTAGTATTGTCGTAGACGTTCAGGGAAAGATGTTTTGAACTTGTGTAGACGATAAATTTTTTATCCTGGAAGTGACCCCAAGCTTACCCTAACCCTAACCCTAAGCTAAACGCTAGGGTTAGCGTTGGGGTTAACTCCTGCAAAAACGATAAGCGTTGAGAATCTGAAACCAAATGGAGAAGATTAGTATCGTCGTAGACGTTCAGGGAAAGATGTTTTAAACTTGTGTAGACAAAAAAATATTTATTTTTAAAGTCACCCCAAGCTAACCCTATCTCTAACCCTAAGCTTAACCCTAGGGTTAGGGTTGGGGTTAACTCTTGGGAAAACGATAAGTGTTTAGAACCTGAAACCAAATGCAAAACATTAGTATCGTCGTAAACGTTCAAAGAAAAATCGTTAAAACTGGTGTAGACAAAAAAATTTTTATTCTGGAAGTGACCCCAAGCTAACCCTAACGATAACTCTAAGCTTAACCCTAGTGTTAGGGTTGGGGTTAACTCCTGGGAAAACGAGAAGAGTTGAGAATCTGAAACCAAATGCAAAAGATTAGTATCATTCTAGACGTTGAGAGAAAAATCTTTAAAACTTGGGTAGACGAAAAAATACTTATTCTGGGAGTGACCTCAAGCTAACCCTAACCCCAAGCTTAACCCTAGGGTTAGGGTTGGGGTTAACTCCTGCGAAAACGAGAAGCGTTCAGAACGTGAAACCAAATGCAAAAGATTAGTATCGTCGTAGAAGTTCAGGGAAAGATGTTTTAAACTTGTGTAGACGATAAAATTTTTATCCTGGAAGTGATCCGAAGCTTACCCTAACCCTAACTCTAAGCTTAACCCTAGGGTTAGGGTTGGGGTTAACTCCTGCAAAAACGATAAGCGTTGAGAATCTGAAACCAAATAAAAAAGATTAGTATCGTCGTAGACTTTCAGGGAAAGATGTTTTAAACTTGTGTACACAAAAAAATATTTATTTTGGAAGTCACCCCAAGCTAACCCTAACTCTAGCCCTATGATTACCCTAGGGTTAGGGTTGGGTTTAACTCCTCGGAAAACGATAAGCGTTTAGAACCTGAAACCAAATGGAAAAGATTAGTATCGTCGTAGACGTTCAGGGAAAAATCTTTAAAACTGGTGTAGACTAAAAAATATTTATTCTAGAAGTGACCCAAAGCTAACCCTAACCCTAACCCTAAGCTTAACCCTAGGGTTAGGGTTGGGGTTAACTCCTGGAAAAACGATAAGCGTTGAGGATCTGAAACCAAATGTAAAAGATTACTATCGTCGTAGACGTTCAGGGAAAGATGTCTAAACTTGTGTAGACAAAAAAATATTTAATTTGGAACTCACCCCAAGCTAACCCCAACTCTAACCCTAAGCTTAACCCTAGGGTTAGGGTTGGGGTTAACTACTAGGAAAACGAGAAGCGTTGAGAATCTGAAACCAAATGCAAAAGATTACTATCGTCGTAAACGTTCAGGGAAAAATCTTTAAAACTGGTTGAGACAAAAAAGTATTTATTCTGGAAGTGACCCCAAGCTAACCCTAACCCTAACTCTAAGCTTAACCCTAGGGTTAGGGTTGGGTTAACTCCTGCAAGCACGATAAGCGTTGAGAATCTACAACCAAATAAAAAAGATTAGTATCGTCGTAGACGTTGAGGGAAAGATGTTTTAAACTTGTGTAGACAAAAAAATATTTAAATTGGAAGTCTCCTTAAGCTAACCCTAACTCTAACCCTAAGCTTAACCCTAGGGTTAGGGTTGGGGTTAACTCCTGGGAAAACGATAAGCGTTTAGAACCTGAAACAAAATGCAAAAGATTAGCATCGTCGTAGAGGTTCAGGGAAAAAGCTTTAAAACTGGTGTAGACAAAAAAATATTTATTTTGAAAGTTACCCCAAGCTAACCCTAACTCTAACTATATGATTAACCCTAGGGTTAGGGTTGGGGTTGACTCATCGGAAGACGATAAGCGTTTAGAACTTGAAACCAAATGCAAAACATTAGTATCGTCGTAGACGTTCAGGGAAAAATATTTAAAACTGGTGTAGACAAAACAATATTTATGTTGTAAGTCACCCCAAGCTAACCCTAACCCTAACCCTAAGCTTAACCCTAGGGTTAGGGTTGGGTTAACTTCTGGGAAAACGATAAGCGTTGAGAATCTGAAACCAAATGGAAAAGATTAGTATCGTCTTAGACGTTCAGGGAAAAATATTTAAAACTGGTGTAGACAAAAAAATATTTATTCTAGAAGTGACCCCAAGCTATCCCTAACCCTAACCCTAAGCTTAACCCTAGGGTTAGGGTTGGGGTTAACTTCTGGAAAAACGATAAGCGTTGAGAATCTGAAACCAAATGGAAAAGATTAGTATTGTCGTAGACGTTCAGGGAAAGATGTTTTAAACTTGTGTAGAGAAAAAAATATTTATTTTGGAAGTCACCCCAAGGTAACCCTAACTCTAACCCTTAGCTAAACCCTAGGGTTAGGGTTGGGGTTAACTCCTGGGAAAACGAGAAGCGTTGAGAATCTGAAACCAAATGAAAAAGATTAGTATCGTCGTAGACGTTCAGCGAAAGATGTTTTAAACTTGTGTAGATAAAAAAATATTTATTTTGGAAGTCACCCCAAGCTAACCCTAACCCTAACCCTAAGCTTAACCCTAGGGTTAGGGTTGCCGTTAACTCCTGCAAAAACGATCAGTGTTGAGAATCTGAAACCAAATGGAAAAGATCAGTATCGTCGTTTACGTTTAGGGAAAAATCTTTAAAACTCGTGAAGACCAAAAAATGTTTATTTATTTTGTTGGACTTAACAAATAAAGGTTCTTACACGCAAGTTTTTGTGTGTACATGTATTTACATATATTCTTGTAAACAGTAATGCTACTGGATGTTGTTTATGCTTAGCAACCAAAAGGAAAAACTAATCATGGTAATTTTTAGTACTTTAGAAATGTGTTATTGCATGTACAAGTGTATCATAATGGAAACAACTTACATCTCTCATCCTTCCCTGCCTTCGGCAGAGATCTTTGTGAGCCTCCAGCTTGCCCTTTTTTGCCCTCATGGCAGCATCATACAAACTCTTTAAGTATGTCCCAGCAGCCCCTTAACAGGAAAAAATTGTCCTTGATATTAGTACATGTTCAAGTAATGGAAATTTACATTGAAAAGAAAGAATGTGTTCTACATTGAGCCAACAGCCCTTAGAGTGACTTATCAATGTAAATATAAATAGTGTGATCATTTCAGTTGACAACACCCAATTCCATCTGATATAAATAAAAAATGCGAAAATGCAAAAGATTAATATCGTCATAGACGTTCAGGGAAAAATCTTTAAAACTCGTAAAGACAAAAAAAAAATTATTTTGGAAGTCACCCCAAGCTAACCCTAACTCTAACCGCAGCGTTAGGGTTGGGGTTAACTCCTGGGAAAACAATAAGCGTTCAGAACTTGAAACCAAATCCAAAAGATTAGTATCGTCGTAGACGTTCAGGGAAAAATCTTTAAAACTGGTGTAGACTAAAAAATGTTTATTTTGGAAGTGACCCCAAGGTAACCTTAACCCTAACCCTAAGCTTAACCCTAGGGGTAGGGTTGGGGTTAGCTCCTGGGAAAACGATAAGCGTTGAGAATATGAAACCAAATGCAAAAGATTACTATCGTCGTAAACGTTCAGGGAAAAATCTTTAAAACTGGTGTAGACAAAAAAATATTTATTCTGAAAGTGACCCCAAGCTAACCCTAACCCTAACTCTAAGCTTAACCTTAGGGCTAGGGTTGGAGTTAACTCCTGGGAAAACGAGAAGCGTTGCGAATCTGAAACCAAATGCAAAAGATTAGTATCATCCTAGACGTTGAGAGAAAAATCTTTAAAACTTGGGTAGACGAAAAAATACTTATTCTAGAAGTGACCTCAAGCTAACCCTAACCCCAAGCTTAACCCTAGGGTTAGGGTTGGGGTTAACTCCTGGGAAAACGAGAAGCGTTCAGAACTTGAAATCAAATGCAAAATGTTAGTATCGTCGTAGAAGTTCAGGGAAAGATGTTTTAAACTTGTGTAGACGATAAAATTGTTATCCTGGAAGTGACCCCAAGCTTACCCTAACCCTAACCCTAACCTTAACCCTAGGGTTAGGGTTGGGGTTAACTCCTGCAAAAACGATAAGCGTTGAGAATCTGAAACCAAATAAAAAAGATTAGTATCGTCGTAGACGTTCAGGGAAAGATGTTTTAAACTTGTGTAGACAAAAAAATATTTATTTTGGAAGTCACCCCAAGCTAACCCTTACTCTAACCCTAAGCTTAACCCTAGGGTTAGGGTTGGGGTTAACCTCTGCAAAAACGATAAGCATTGAGAACCTGAAACCAAATGCAAAAGATTAGTATCGTCGTAGACGTTCAGGGAAAAATCTTTAAAACTGCTGCAGACTAAAAAATATTTATTTTGGAAGTCACCCCAAGCTAACCCCTACTCTAACCCTAAGCTTAACCGTAGGGTTAAGGTTGGGGTTAACTCCTGGGAAAAGGATAAGCGTTCAGAACCTGAAACCAAATGCAAAAGATTAGTATCGTCGTAGACGTTCAGCGAAAAATCTTTAAAACTGGTGTAGACAAAAAAATATTTATTCTAGAAGTGACCCCAAGCTAAACCTAACCCTAACCCTAAGCTTAACCCTAGGGTTATGGTTGGGGTTAACTCCTGCAAAAACGATAAGCGTTGAGAATCTGAAACCAAATAGAAAAGATTCGTATCGTCGTAGACGTTCAGGGAAAGATGTTTTAAACTTGTGTACACAAAAAAATATTTATTTTGGAAGTCACCCCAAGCTAACCCTAACTCTAGCCCTATGATTACCCTAGGGTTAGAGTTGGGGTTAACTCCTCGGAAAACGATAAGCGTTTAGAACCTGAAACCAAATGCAAAAGATTAGTATCGTCGTAGACGTTCAGGGAAAAATCTTTAAAACTGGTGTAGACTAAAAAATATTTATTCTAGAAGTGACCCAAAGCTAACCCTTACTCTAACCCTAAGCTTAACCCTAGGGTTAGGGTTGGGGTTAACCTCTGCAAAAACGATAAGCATTGAGAACCTGAAACCAAATGTAAAAGATTAGTATCGTCGTAGACGTTCAGGGAAAAATCTTTAAAACTGCTGCAGACTAAAAAATATTTATTTTGGAAGTCACCCCAAGCTAACCCCTACTCTAACCCTAAGCTTAACCATAGGGTTAAGGTTGGGGTTAACTCCTGGGAAAAGGATAAGCGTTCAGAACCTGAAACCAAATGCAAAAGATTAGTATCGTCGTAGACGTTCAGCAAAAAATCTTTAAAACTGGTGTAGACAAAAAAATATTTATTCTAGAAGTGACCCCAAGCTAAACCTAACCCTAACCCTAAGCTTAACCCTAGGGTTAGGGTTGGGGTTAACTCCTGGAAAAACGATAAGCGTTGAGGATCTGAAACCAAATGTTAAAGATTAGTATCGTCGTAGACGTTCAGGGAAAGATGTCTAAACTTGTGTAGACAAAAAGATATTTAATTTGGAACTCACCCCAAGCTAACCCCAACTCTAACCCTAGGCTTAACACTAGGGTTAGGGTTGGGTTAACTACTGGGAAAACGAGAAGCGTTGAGAATCTGAAACCAAATGCAAAAGATTACTATCGTCGTAAACGTTCAGGGAAAAATCTTTAAAACTGGTTGAGACAAAAAAATATTTATTCTGGAAGTGACCGCAAGCTAACCCTAACCCTAACTCTAAGCTTAACCCTAGGGTTAGGGTTGGGTTAACTCCTGCAAACACGATAAGCGTTGAGAATCTACAACCAAATAAAAAAGATTAGTATCGTCGTAGACGTTGAGGGAAAGATGTTTTAAACTTGTGTAGACAAAAAAATATTTAAATTGGAAGTCTCCTTAAGCTAACCCTAACTCTAACCCTAAGCTTAACCCTAGGGTTAGGGTTGGGGTTAACTCCTGGGAAAACGATAAGGGTTTAGAACCTGAAACAAAATGCAAAAGATTAGCATCGTCGTAGACGTTCAGGGAAAAAGCTTTAAAACTGGTGTAGACAAAAAAATATTTATTTTGAAAGTTACCCCAAGCTAACCCTAACTCTAACCCTATGATTAACCCTAGGGTTAGGGTTGGGGTTAACTCCTCGGAAGACGATAAGCGTTTAGAACTTGAAACCAAATGCAAAACATTAGTATCGTCGTGAGACGTTCAGGGAAAAATATTTAAAACTGGTGTAGACAAAAAAATATTTATTTTGTAAGTCACCCCAAGCTAACCCTAACCCTAACCCTAAGCTTAACCCTAGGGTTAGGGTTGGGTTAACTTCTGGGAAAACGATAAGCGTTGAGAATCTGAAACCAAATAGAAAAGATTAGTATCGTCTTAGACGTTCAGGGAAAAATATTTAAAACTGGTGTAGACAAAAAAATATTTATTCTAGAAGTGACCCCAAGCTAACCCTAACCCTAACCCTAAGCTTAACCCTAGGGTTAGGGTTGGGGTTAACTTCTGGGAAAACGATAAGCGTTGAGAATCTGAAACCAAATGGAAAAGATTAGTATTGTCGTAGACGTTCAGGGAAAGATGTTTTAAACTTGTGTAGACAAAAAAAAATTTATTTTGGAAGTCACTTCAAGGTAACCCTAACTCTAACCCTCAGCTAAACCTTAGGGTTAGGGTTGGGGTTAACTCCTGCAAAAACGAGAAGCGTTGAGAATCTGAAACCAAATAGAAAAGATTCGTATCGTCGTAGACGTTCAGCGAAAGATGTTTTAAACTTGTGTAGATAAAAAAATATTTATTTTGGAAGTCACCCCAAGCTAACCCTAACTCTAACCCTAAGCTTAACCCTAGGGTTAGGGTTGGGGTTAACTCCTGGGAAAACGATAAGCGTTTAGAACCTGAAACCAAATGCAAAACATTAGTATCGTCGTAGACGTTCAAAGAAAAATCTTTAAAACTGGTGTAGACAAAAAAATATTTACTTTGGAAGTCACCCCAAGCTAACCCTAACCCTAACCCTAACCTTTATCCCAGGGTCAGGGTTGGGGTTAACTCCTGGGAAAACGAGAAGAGTTGAGAATCTGAAACCAAATGCAAAAGATTAGTATCATCCTAGACGTTGAGAGAAAAATCTTTAAAACTTCCGTAGACTAAAAAATGTTTATTTTGGAAGTGACCCCAAGGTAACCTTAACCCTAACCCTAAGCTTAACCCTAGGGTTAGGGTTGGGGTTAGCTCCTGGGAAAACGATAAGCGTTGAGAATCTGAAACCAAATGCAAAAGATTACTATCGTCGTAAACGTTCAGGGAAAAATCTTTAAAACTGGTGTAGACAAAAAAATATTTATTCTGAAAGTGACCCCAAGCTAACCCTAACCGTAACTCTAAGCTTAACCTTAGGGCTAGTGTTGGGGTTAACTCCTGGGAAAACGAGAAGCGTTGCGAATCTGAAACCAAATGCAAAAGATTAGTATCATCCTAGACGTTGAGAGAAAAATCTTTAAAACTTGGGTAGACGAAAAAATACTTATTCTAGAAGTGACCTCAAGCTAACCCTAACCCCAAGCTTAACCCTAGGGTTAGGGTTGGGGTTAACTCCTGGGAAAACGAGAAGCGTTCAGAACTTGAAATCAAATGCAAAATGTTAGTATCGTCGTAGAAGTTCAGGGAAAGATGTTTTAAACTTGTGTAGACGATAAAATTTTTATCCTGGAAGTGACCCCAAGCTTACCCTAACCCTAACCCTAAGCTTAACCCTAGGGTTAGGGTTGGGGTTAACTCCTGCAAAAACGATAAGCGTTGAGAGTCTGAAACCAAATAAAAAAGATTAGTATCGTCGTAGACGTTCAGGGAAAGATGTTTTAAACTTGTGTAGAGAAAAAAATATTTATTTTGGAAGTCACCCCAAGCTAACCCTTACTCTAACCCTAAGCTTAACCCTAGGGTTAGGGTTGGGGTTAACCTCTGCAAAAACGATAAGCATTGAGAACCTGAAACCAAATGCAAAAGATTAGTATCGTCGTAGACGTTCAGGGAAAAATCTTCAAAACTGCTGCAGACTAAAAAAAATTTATTTTGGAAGTCACCCCAAGCCAACCCCTACTCTAACCCTAAGCTTAACCGTAGGGTTAAGGTTGGGGTTAACTCCTGGGAAAAGGATAAGCGTTCAGAACCTGAAACCAAATGCAAAAGATTAGTATCGTCGTAGACGTTCAGCGAAAAATCTTTAAAACTGGTGTAGACAAAAAAATATTTATTCTAGAAGTGACCCCAAGCTAAACCTAACCCTAACCCTAAGCTTAACCCTAGGGTTATGGTTGGGGTTAACTCCTGCAAAAACGATAAGCGTTGAGAATCTGAAACCAAATAGAAAAGATTCGTATCGTCGTAGACGTTCAGGGAAAGATGTTTTAAACTTGTGTACACAAAAAAATATTTATTTTGGAAGTCACCCCAAGCTAACCCTAACTCTAGCCCTATGATTACCCTAGGGTTAGAGTTGGGGTTAACTCCTCGGAAAACGATAAGCGTTTAGAACCTGAAACCAAATGCAAAAGATTAGTATCGTCGTAGACGTTCAGGGAAAAATCTTTAAAACTGGTGTAGACTAAAAAATATTTATTCTAGAAGTGACCCAAAGCTAACCCTTACTCTAACCCTAAGCTTAACCCTAGGGTTAGGGTTGGGGTTAACCTCTGCAAAAACGATAAGCATTGAGAACCTGAAACCAAATGTAAAAGATTAGTATCGTCGTAGACGTTCAGGGAAAAATCTTTAAAACTGCTGCAGACTAAAAAATATTTATTTTGGAAGTCACCCCAAGCTAACCCCTACTCTAACCCTAAGCTTAACCATAGGGTTAAGGTTGGGGTTAACTCCTGGGAAAAGGATAAGCGTTCAGAACCTGAAACCAAATGCAAAAGATTAGTATCGTCGTAGACGTTCAGCAAAAAATCTTTAAAACTGGTGTAGACAAAAAAATATTTATTCTAGAAGTGACCCCAAGCTAAACCTAACCCTAACCCTAAGCTTAACCCTAGGGTTAGGGTTGGGGTTAACTCCTGGAAAAACGATAAGCGTTGAGGATCTGAAACCAAATGTTAAAGATTAGTATCGTCGTAGACGTTCAGGGAAAGATGTCTAAACTTGTGTAGACAAAAAAATATTTAATTTGGAACTCACCCCAAGCTAACCCCAACTCTAACCCTAGGCTTAACACTAGGGTTAGGGTTGGGTTAACTACTGGGAAAACGAGAAGCGTTGAGAATCTGAAACCAAATGCAAAAGATTACTATCGTCGTAAACGTTCAGGGAAAAATCTTTAAAACTGGTTGAGACAAAAAAATATTTATTCTGGAAGTGACCGCAAGCTAACCCTAACCCTAACTCTAAGCTTAACCCTAGGGTTAGGGTTGGGTTAACTCCTGCAAACACGATAAGCGTTGAGAATCTACAACCAAATAAAAAAGATTAGTATCGTCGTAGACGTTCAGCGAAAGATGTTTTAAACTTGTGTAGACAAAAAAATATTTAAATTGGAAGTCTCCTTAAGCTAACCCTAACTCTAACCCTAAGCTTAACCCTAGGGTTAGGGTTGGGGTTAACTCCTGGGAAAACGATAAGCGTTTAGAACCTGAAACAAAATGCAAAAGATTAGCATCGTCGTAGACGTTCAGGGAAAAAGCTTTAAAACTGGTGTAGACAAAAAAATATTTATTTTGAAAGTTACCCCAAGCTAACCCTAACTCTAACCCTATGATTAACCCTAGGGTTAGGGTTAGGGTTAACTCCTCGGAAGACGATAAGCGTTTAGAACTTGAAACCAAATGCAAAACATTAGTATCGTCGTGAGACGTTCAGGGAAAAATATTTAAAACTGGTGTAGACAAAAAAATATTTATTTTGTAAGTCACCCCAAGCTAACCCTAACCCTAACCCTAAGCTTAACCCTAGGGTTAGGGTTGGGTTAACTTCTGGGAAAACGATAAGCGTTGAGAATCTGAAACCAAATGGAAAAGATTAGTATTGTCGTAGACGTTCAGGGAAAGATGTTTTAAACTTGTGTAGACAAAAAAATATTTATTTTGGAAGTCACTTCAAGGTAACCCTAACTCTAACCCTCAGCTAAACCTTAGGGTTAGGGTTGGGGTTAACTCCTGCAAAAACGAGAAGCGTTGAGAATCTGAAACCAAATGAAAAAGATTAGTATCGTCGTAGACGTTCAGCGAAAGATGTTTTAAACTTGTGTAGATAAAAAAATATTTATTTTGGAAGTCACCCCAAGCTAACCCTAACTCTAACCCTAAGCTTAACCCTAGGGTTAGGGTTGGGGTTAACTCCTGGGAAAACGATAAGCGTTTAGAACCTGAAACCAAATGCAAAACATTAGTATCGTCGTAGACGTTCAAAGAAAAATCTTTAAAACTGGTGTAGACAAAAAAATATTTACTTTGGAAGTCACCCCAAGCTAACCCTAACCCTAACCCTAACCTTTATCCCAGGGTCAGGGTTGGGGTTAACTCCTGGGAAAACGAGAAGAGTTGAGAATCTGAAACCAAATGCAAAAGATTAGTATCATCCTAGACGTTGAGAGAAAAATCTTTAAAACTTGCGTAAACGAAAAAATACTTATTCTGGGAGTGACCTCAAGCTAACCCTAACCCCAAGCTTAACCCTAGGGTTAGGGTTGGGGTTAACTCCTGGGAAAACGAGAAGCGTTCAGAACCTGAAACCAAATGCAAAAGATTACTATCGTCGTAGACGTTCAGGGAAAGATGTTTTAAACTTGTGTAGACGATAAATTTTTTATCCTGGAAGTGACCCCAAGCTTACCCTAACCCTAACCCTAAGCTAAACGCTAGGGTTAGGGTTGGGGTTAACTCCTGCAAAAACGATAAGCGTTGAGAATCTGAAACCAAATGGAAAAGATCAGTATCGTCGTAGACGTTCAGGGAAAGATGTTTTAAACTTGTGTACACAAAAAAATATTTATTTTTGAAGTCACCCCAAGCTAACCCTAACTCTAACCCTAAGCTTAACCCTAGGGTTAGGGTTGGGGTTAACTCCTGGGAAAACGATAAGCGTTTAGAACCTGAAACAAAATGCAAAAGATTAGCATCGTCGTAGACGTTCAGGGAAAAAGCTTTAAAACTGGTGTAGACAAAAAAATTTTTATTTTGGAAGTGACCCCAAGCTAACCCTAACCCTAACTCTAAGCTTAACCCTAGTGTTAGGGTTGGGGTTAACTCCTGGGAAAACGAAAAGCGCTGAGAATCTGAAACCAAATGCAAAACATTAGTATCATCCTAGACGTTGAGAGAAAAATCTTTAAAACTTGCGTAGACGAAAAAATACTTATTCTGGGAGTGACCTCAAGCTAACCCTAACCCCAAGCTTAACCCTAGGGTTAGGGTTGGGGTTAACTCCTGGGAAAACGAGAAGCGTTCAGAACCTGAAACCAAATGCAAAAGATTAGTATCGTCGTAGACGTTTAGGGAAAGATGTTTTAAACTTGTGTAGACGATAAAATTTTTATCCTGGAAGTGACCCCAAGCTTACCCTAACCCTAACTCTAAGCTTAACCCTAGGGTTAGGGTTGGGGTTAACTCCTGCAAAAACGATAAGCGTTGAGAATCTGAAACCAAATAAAAGAGATTAGTATCGTCGTAGACGTTCAGGGAAAGATGTTTTAAACTTGTGTAGACAAAAATATATTTATTTCGGAAGTCACCCCAAGGTAACCCTAACTCTAACCCTAAGCTTAACCCTAGGGTTAGGGTTGGGGTTAACTCCTGCAAAAACGATAAGCATTGAGAATCTGAAACGAAATGGAAAAGATTAGTATCGTCGTAGACGTTTAGGGAAAGATGTTTTAAACTTGTGTAGACAAAAAATATTTATTATGGAAGTCACCCCAAGCTAACCCTAACTCTAACCGTAAGCTTAACCCTAGGGTTAGCTTTCGGGTTAAGTCCTGGGAAAACGATAAGCGTTTAGAGCCTGAAACCAAATGCAAAACATTAGTATCGTCGTAGACGTTCAAAGAAAAATCTTTAAAACTGGTGTAGAGAAAAAAATATTTATGTTGGAAGTCACCCCAAGCTAACCTTAACCGTAACCCTAACCTTAACCCTAGGGTTAGGGTTGGGGTTAACTTCTGGCAAAACGATAAGCGTTCAGAACCTGAAACCAAATGCAAAAGATTAGTATCGTCATAGACTTTCAGGGAAAAATCTTTAAAACTCGTGACGACAAAAAAAAAATTATTTTGGAAGTCACCCCAAGCTAACCCTAACTCTAACCCTAAGCTTAACCCCAGGGTTAGGGTTGGGGTTAACTCCTGGAAAAAAGATAAGCGTTCAGAACCTGAAACGAAATGCAAAACATTAGTATCGTCGTCGACGATCACGGAAAAATCTTTAAAACTGGTGTAGACTAAAAAGTATTTATTTTGAAAGTCAGCCCAAGTTAACCCTAACCTTAACCCTAACCCGAAATCCCAAACCCTAACCCTAACCCTAACCCTACTCCTAACCCTAACCCTAACCCTAACCTAACCCTAACCCCTAACCCTAACCCTAACCCTAACTATAACTCTAACCCTAACCCTAGGGTTAGGGTTTAATATATAGATTTAGCCAGTGCTAAAAGCGAAGCTCCCGTTAATAAATTCATAATTTAAATCAAACAATAAACTTGTAATGCACAGATCAGGGCACATTCATTTGACTTTTGAGGCAAAGGCTTAGTGATTTTAGAGAAAAATAACTTGACAGTCCATGAGTGAAACAATTTTTACATCGAGTCATTAAATAGTCTTATTTGTACACCCAAAAATAGCGATCATGTTAGATTACAGTAGATTAGGCCTGGAAAACAAATAGACCGATCTGTGTATTGTATTTGCATTAGCTGTTGCATCATAATGTGGCATTTACCGACCAGTCTCTCCTACGTTGCTCCGTTATAGAGACTATGGATAATTAGACAAGTTCGAGAAGTTTAATTTACTAGTAAATCTTGGCGACGAATTTGGTGGCGTAAACCAGCCTTTTAAACATACTTTTTCTCATCACATCTCAGGTAAACAGTACTCTGAGGCCCTTTTTTATCATACAGACCTCGGACAGAATTTGTTCTTTTTTGCCCTATTTAAACCTATAATTCTGCAGTTTTTCACAATTTTGCAAGAGAATTTGCACTCATTCAATATCCACGACGATCAAAGCAAGCGCTTCCTTTGCACAACAAATTATAGCGTTGAATTATAAAACGTTTTCATGAAGAGAATTCTCAGTTAATGCCGGGACTTTTCAGTTAAAAAAAATCTGGTCCTATGTGATATGCAGGGTAATAATTACGGGGTTTAAAGAAAACGATTAAAAAAAATTCCCAAAATCACTTTTCGGCCAGCCGGACGGGTTGTCACTTTTGACAGGCACCAAATTTGCAGTGCGACTAATAGAGCTACCATTTACGCTTCAACATGATAGAGAAATTGTTATGTTTAGGTTTTATTTCCCGTTATTTATTAAACTGTGTATGGTTTTGTTATGTGTAATCTTTAAAAGCGAGTGATACTTACGCGCGGAATTTACGCGCGGCGTTTTGAGTATTCCTGCATGCGATGTTTATGTTCGACTGGAAACAACCGGTGCAGCGATAAAAATTGCGAGAGGGACTACTAACAATCAATAAAATAATTATAATTCGGTGAAACATGTACAGAGACAATAAGTTTCATTTACAAAGAGAAGTATTGAAAGTAAAGTGTCTCTGAAAATCATGAGTCAGGTAAGCATAAGCTTATTTATGTTTAAGCCGGCTCCAGGTGTTTGCTCTTTTTCAAGATGAACTCGAGGCAAGAAAGTCGCTCAGAGCTTTCTGTTTACAGCCAAAATCATAACTAAATAATCTTCGGAACCTTTTCTTTGAATTTGCGGCTCTTTAGAAGACCACTTCTTAGTGATAAGGATTCCGTGGTTAAATAAAATTATTACTTACTTACTTACTTACTTAGATCGATCATTACTCGTATATAAACTTAAGCCGCATAAACCATACGCTCGACCTCAGGAAACCGAAAGAAAAAACACATCAAAGACAATAATTGCTTAGGCCTACCAGTCGAGATGCTGCTTCTGAAGGTCATCAAGTGTTCCAGAATCGCTTGAGACTTTTCAACCTTCTTACGCCTCAAGCAAGGGCAAGTGAGTAAGCTCTTTTTTGAAAAGGACGCCATCCGAAATCGGATTTCCAATGACTTTGACGAGCGGTGCATTTGTCAACAAAAAGCGCAATAAACAAACCAGCCATGAATTACAGAACAATCTTGATAGCAGCTGTATTTCATTTTGTACACCAAGTAGAAAAAGACAGTCTAAAACATCACAAGATGACACAAAACTCTGTTAGCTCCAGCTATCATTAAGCAAGTTTCCAGACGCTGCATAAATTTTCCGCATGAACTCACCTGTCAAATTTTGACCAATCAGAACATAAGAATTGGACGTAGAACGTGATCAATGCGTGACAGTGAGAAAAGTCAAAAGCGATTGCCTTCCCTGCATGTAAATGTAATAGCCGGTTGAATTTTCGCGTCCGAGGTCAGTTCGAAATCAACATTTTAAAAGTGCTGCTCATGAACACGACTTATTTCATATGCATTTTAAAAAATTTGAACTTGAGCCTGCAATCATTTGAAAAGTATCAACTTGTCAGCGGATACCTTCAATAAAACACTCGAACTCGCTGGGTCGATACCTGAGCCCGCGATACGGTCAGGCGATACTGGTTAGCAGAAACACTATTTTGACAGCTGTCAATTAGTCAAAACATGGATGCACAATATCAGGTTGCAGGCTCCCAAACTAGCTAGAAAGTGTGAGATTAAATATTGGTATGCCTGTGGTGAGGACGGACGGAAGGTCGAGTAGTCGGTGTACGGTCACGTGATTGCCGAATTTCCTAGGATGGATAGATTTTCTAAGCTATTGGGCTTCGGCGGGCGTACGCTACGTCATAACCAAATTTTCTCGGTTGGATAGTTTACCAAATTTTCTTCCCCATGGAGCTCCGCTGGGCGCGCGCGAGAGCTCCGCTATAATATCCTCACTTAATAATTGCTTATTATAACGTTATACCTTCCGTAAAAACTTCACTTTTTTATGTTTGTGTTAGTGTTAAGATATTTAAATACCTTTATTTACGATGCTTTCATTGTTTATAGCTAATGTCAATACTATGAACCGAACTACTGGATTACACTGAGAATGGTATATCGCAGTTATAAAAGAATCAGCCAGGAAATTAAAGGCAATCAGAAACGAAGAAATATTTTGAACGAATAGTAATTAATTTTTAAATTAATAGCATTCGTTATTTCTTATTATTGTCATCTTTATCATTAACGTAGTTGTAATTGTCGTTGTGTGATATGTTTGTGATTTTTTTATCATTATTCTCGGTTTCACATGACGTCACCAAAATTCAAACTAAGAAACTATCGATTCTTCTGAGTTTCTGAGTTTCAAGAGGTATTACAGCACCTAAACACCTTTATTTAAACAAAGTTTTGGTTACAAAGGGTTCTTCGTTTTGCGATAGGGGACGTTTGAATTTGTAGGCTTTTGCGTGACGCTGTATTTGGCTGGCGGTCGGGAAGGCTCTTATGTGGGTTAATAATGGTGATTGAACTGAGTGGACTGCAATTTGGTCTGAAATCATACGCGTGATTTCAAAATCGAACGAGCGCGCAGCGCGAGTTCGATTTGAAATCACAAGTATGATTTCAGACCAAAATTGCACGACACGAAGTTCAATTACCACTTTATTACTTCCATTTTGAAATCGCAGAATTTAGTGAGTACTAATATTTTATTTATCAAGTAGCCGGTTTGTTAAAAAGCCGAAACAAAAAGGCTTTTACATCTCATTTTGTATTCCAAACAGAAATGATGCGATATAGAACAAAAATGGTCCGATTTAAAACAGAAATGATGCGATTTAGAACATGAATGACGCGATTTGAAACATATGCAATTTAGAGCAAAAATTGGTGCGATTTAGGAATAAATCACACCGCTGAGAGCCAATCAGATTGCACGGATAGCCAGTGATTTCAAAGTGGAAGTAATAAAAAACATTACTAATTTTGGGAGACTTTGCGATCTAAACATTCCTTGTCTCAGAATAAATATCACTTTAATCCTTTATGAGTTTTTCAAGCGATGATTGCACGCATTAGTAGGAAAACTCAAAAACAGATGTTTCTGTTGGTTTCCGGCGGCCATATTTGTGCCCCCAAAGGGACACAAACAGGGCGTCTCCATACAAAGCATTATAAATTTGGGTAAAACGTTTTTCCGAATATCTCGCATATGAAAAACCGCACAGACCTGATTCTTGGCGAGGCCTTTTGCATATTTATCTTCTTTTATTTCCTAGATTCTGGACTTTCTGTACTGAATGATTTGCAATTTTATTTTCGATTGCGTGACAGTGAAAACCGAGAATAGACTGGAGTTGTTTCATAAATACGCGACTAACGCCACGTGCAAAGCTGGTATTCCTGTGTTGGACGTGTATCCAATGACTGCTTCGTATCCTAATGGCACACTAGATCATGTGCATTACAATGCAAATCCGCAGAGAGCAGCTGAGGATCAACTATTAGCATTTATGATGGAGGAAATCAACAAAACTTCCAGTTGAAGAGATCACGAGTTGGCTGACGGGGAGTCTTCACATGGGTTATACCAACACGGAAAGTTTACAAGAAAGTAGAGACAGTTCGTCAGTGTTCGATCCACTAACCAAATAATTTACAAACGTGCGTTGGATATGAGATGGCAGACAGCCATCAGACACACAGTGGCGAGGTAGTTTTACAGATAATCACATACCAAGAAGAAATACGTTACGGTGTATCCTCCCCTCAACGTAACCAATGCAATAAGCTTGAGTGAAAAAGGCCTTTCATATAAAAATACAATGAATATGAAAACATTTTCGATTTATAGCAACGACGAAGGAAATGGTTTTATGCTTAATGTGACTGATTGATGTCATTTCTCCAGCTACTGGGAAGGGGGCGTTCCTGCCATCCGGGACATTATTATGTTTTTATGACATGAAAGCGAGGCACAAGACCTCTCACGTTTGGCGGATGTACCCTAACCTTTGCTAGGATAATCTTCTTGTGTATCCGGATTTTCCTAGCTTGATATGCTTAAATGAAATAAACGGCCATTCTTGTGGCCAAATTTATCCCAAATTACAGGGAATTGTCATTATTGGATATCCCAGCAAACAGAGCTCACCCAAAGCAAGTTAAAAGCCGCTAAGCCAGTTGTTCCTGCTCTAGACATTAGTTAAAAGAATGAGTGCAAAAACTTTCCAGAGACATCCCGCCTCACACCAGGAGCCTTATTTCTATGGTGATTAACACTTATTGTGGTCAAGCGCTCACCAGAATAGTAATTAGTTCACACACCTAGGGTGCGATCCTTTGATCACTCTGATCATGGTAGATCAAATGAACCGATCAATCCTTATCCAGAGTTGATTCATCGGTTCATTTGATCTACCACTGATCCTGATCCGGATCATCTCAAAGGAACACACCCCTAGTGTTAATTTATTGGAACCTCAAGTAACTTTCGGTTCCTTTGTCACCACTGTCAATCATAAATATGGTTTATATACAGGGGAGATGTATTGAATGATATATTTTTTGTAAAAATTCCCTTCGCGCCAGATATACATGTATTCGGAACGCTTTGGTGGGAATGGCTCAATTTCCTGGCCAATGGTCTCGTTAGCGATCAGCTTTTTAAGCGACATGTAAGGTGGAAAACGGATCAAGCTAAAGACGGTTATATTAAGGATAAACTAGAATCTCTTCTAAACGTTTACCCTTACTGTCAGTGGTATGAGGAACTCTGATAACTCTTTTCGCCGCCACCTCTGCTGCAAATCAGCTAACACATCCATTAATGCCATCATGGATTCAGCTGGGTGGTCTAGTTGTGCGAATGTGTCCCCTCACAAGATTTTAAAACTGACTGCTTAGGTTCCTGCGCTCTATCTCACATGACTTCCTAGCTCCTGACCAATGACTCGAAGAATTCCAATCAAACTTCAACTTATCCGTCTGTGTCAGTATTAGCTGGATACGTAAGTACTTCCGGGTTACCGTTGGTTGAAGCAGGTTGAGTAGTTGGTTGAGTATAGATGAATTAAAATCTATATCGATCACAAAGCATTGTTGTGCCAAAGAAATACTCACACAAAAAAAACCTATGAGAAATTATAAGGAAAAATATACAGAGTGTATCTGGTGCATCGGGATCAAATTTTCAGCCAGAAATTTTTATACTGAGATATTACTGTCAATGCCAAGGGTTTTTTCATGTAACTATTGAATGATAATAGGAGTCACCACAGGTACCGGTCAAAAAGGATTCGCTAATACCACCGTTTGGTTAGACAGTAGTAATAGGTCTATTTTGATTCCCGGTTTTTGAAACCCGAACTCTTCAAATAACAGAGGCAGGGCCTTCTCGAGGAATCGTAAGCACCTTCGCTGAATCCTGAATCTGTGGGGTTAAAATTGATCCTCCTTTGGCGGGAACGTAAGTAGTAAACAGAATATGAATTTGGAAATTACATCTCGTCCCGGTTGTTCAAACGCAGAATAGTGCTATCCATCAGATAAGCCACTATCCAACGGTTAAGTTTTAGGCGGACTTAAACCATTTGCGTTATGCACTGGATAGAGATTTATCCACCTTTCAAACGAATGGGCCTGGTCTTTCATTCAGTTACTGCAGAAGCTTTGCTGTGAAATTAACCAAAAAAACTTGAAAGTGATCATTTAAAAATCTCGTGGCAGAGAAGTCTCAACGTTTCATTCACTTGCCTTGTTAAATGTGTGATCAAATGGTGAAGGGGAAATTAGGATGTAATTTTCACGTGTGTTTTGTAAAAGTTATAATAAAATTTGAGCCTTTGGTGGAGGGAAAAAATTAGAATTTGGATAAAACGCAAGTGAAATTATTTTCTAAATTTACGAATACCTTATTACAGGAAATTAACGCTCCATGAAATTAAGGTATTGAAAATTAACGTGACTTAAATTGAATTTCATGGAAAACGACTTTCGAATAAATAAAATTAACGCGAAAGAGGAGGTAGAATTTCATAATAAAGGAAAATTAACGCCATTAAGACACAGTTGGTTGCCGAAATCAAAGGAGAAGATATTGACATCACTTCTGACAGCGACAACGACGTAGATGAACTCGAAATATTGTAAACCTTCGCCTTAGCTTTTGCAGAAAGATGAAAAATAAAGGGTACATGGAAAGAAAGAAAGCTTGTAGTTAATGTTTCTTAGGTGTCAAGAATGTCTGGACAGGTTCCAAAATTGGGGTTAAAATATTGGAAATTAAGAGGGCGGAAATTAACGCTGCGCTTAATTAACGTCGCGGAAATTACGGTCAACAAAATTAACACGACTCAAATTAACGCGAATTTTAACGATTCGCGTTAATTTCATGGAGCGTTAATTTCCTATGATAAGGAAAACCATTTCATTCCCTATTGATATCATGGGTGACAAATTACACCTACAATCCCGAGTTAACCCTTGGAATCCTTCTTGCCATTAAAAATTGTCCTCTTTTGTGTGTATAACTTTTGTACAGTGTTTTTCAATGCCTGGATATCTTCATTAGCAACTTCTTTAAACTGGACGCCATCTTGGCATTGAGATATAGGGACAGTTGTCTTGGCATTTTTTTCTTAATTTCGCACGTGGGATAATTTAGATAATTTGACTGTGTTACATCTTGTCTTGGAAGCTGCAGCAGAGCCATATTGGCCTTTCTTTGTCTAATTGCGCTTGCCACTTAGAATCACTGCTTTCGCTCTCTAAATTTTGACTTTTAGGAATGGGATGTCAAGTTCTTCAAATCCTCACTGAACGTTCCGTCAAAAAAGCCATCTTCCTTGGCACTGTTATTGTGGCTGCTAGCCAGCCCAGGACCGCGCGGTAGTATAATTTTCGCGCCCTTTTTGGGTCAGGTGACCAAGCCGTTATTTGTAAGTTGCATGATCGTTAGTTCGACGGTCAGAGATTACTTCGCTCGCTAGTTCAGCGATGGATTTTGGTTTTTCTGGACAAATTTATAATAGGCTCACAAGGTATTAGTCTTTCTTTCGTTCGCTCTTTTATTTGGTTTATTATTTCGCCTGTTGTAATTTTCTAGTTAAGTTTGTATTCGTATTTGTTTACTTAGTACATTTCTCGTCGCATGTAATTAAGATCTTTCAATTGTTTTTTTTCTTTCTAGTTTTACGTCAACCTTATCTACTTGACAGTAAAACAACAGCCGTTTTTTCAGTGATAGAATTCACCGCGTTTGAGTTGTTGTCTCAATGTGGTCACAGTTATATTAACCTTCCATATTATATCGATACTATGCAACTTGGTCGGGAGCAACACACCTTTCTCTGAAAACCATGAACACGACATACGACATTTTCACCAACAGTGGTGTAGAATGCAAGGATGGCGGATAGACTGGGAGACAGTGGTTAAACCGTGTGCTGGGAAAGTAGCCTGGCACGAGCGAAAAGTAAACTCCAAATTGAGGACTGATGCGAATAACAGTTTTATTACGAAATGGGAGATACAACCTGCAGGTAGATAACGGATACAATTTCCTGAACCTTCATTTTTGTAACATTCCTCCAAGGTATTGAAAGGCAATCTCTATTGAACAGAGAAGAGAAGTAATGACGTCACAAAAACTAAATTTGTAAAATTATAGGATAGGCTGGCATTTCCAGATAAAACAAAAAAAAAGCCCAAGTGGCCTAAAATAAGCATTTGTACTGTAAAATTGTTGTGGGGGGGGGGGGGGGGGGGAAGGGGGTATAAGCACTGTTTTGCTTCTATGACTTTATATAAAGCCTTTCTGGATATGCAAAACCAATAAGGAACCAATTCCATATTCGCAAATTTGAATTTTTGAGACGTCACACATCCCCTCTTTATAAGCCCCTCCTTGAAGCATTTGCGAGGCACGAATATAACAAACGCAGAGTCCCCAGAGCAAAATTTTGAAATAAAAGTCAGAAGCGGTCGATAGCCCATTTGAACGAGGATGACGTCACTTTAGTACTTCTTCCAGAATTCTTCAGACTTTTGCTGTCTTGTGTAAATTTCTTAAAACCTCTGTGGGATTACATGTACTACGTGTAAATATGAAATGAAAAACGTAATGGATTTTGGTCGAAAAATTGCAGTATTTCTTTTCATTTCATCAAGTTGTGAACTTAAGCGACAATGTTAATGGTTAATGCCTATCTTAAAGTGAAAGTACACTTAGCTTCACTAGATACCTCCAGGCATTCCACCCAGATTATTTGAAACAAATAATGCAAATGTAACACAACACTACAAAGAACCCCAGGCAATAGTCAGCACCAGATGGCTATTTTACAATTGTGACCAAGAATTTGAAGCCGGAAAGACCGAAAAACAAACGCAATTACTGGTCAGGGGACCCGAACTCGGGACCGCTGGATTGCGAGTCTTCCGTGCTGATCACTCGGCCACGCTGCCTTAGTCCAAAATGTTAGAGTAAATTTGAGTATTCAGTTTATACAATTATTCATTTCTTAACAGCCGAGTATATTTTCGTTTCCTGTTAGGTCACTTCAGTCGTTTCTTCATTCAGTCTGTTACAAGAGATAGCGTTCATAAAAATTTTGGTGGCGATGCGTGGCGAGTGTACATCAGACAAGGCCCAGCATCCCTTTCGCCGCAAGTGTGGGACCATCACAACGGAATGTATGAAGTAATGGAACCTGGTGATTACTCCGCCCAGATTACCCTAGATTTTACCCTTTGTGACGGCCTTCGTGAACCGCCTGTGGACTGGTTCATAAAAGGTTTGAAACTGAAATAATTTTCTTTCCCAATATTTCATTCAAGCAGAATTTAAGGCAGCTCATGCCGTGAAGACTTTCTCTTCCTGCTGGATTTTATTTACTTAAATACGGCCTGAGCCTCGCACCGGCATCTTGTATACAGACCCTAAGTTTGATTTTAGCTCAGGTTGTCTAAACATCCAGAAAAACGTTCTTGACATAGTGTTACTTCAACATAAAGAATGCGAAATGGAATGATTATCTTATAAAGCAATAGCTAGAACAATTATATTTTTAATACCTCAAAAAACAGGGACACTTCAAGGAAAATACCAGCCAGATGGGATCTTGGGATACATTGGCGATGACTACATACTGGAACCGATTGGAGGAAAAGCGGCAATTAATTTTTCTGTCCCTGAAAACTCGCATGGCACATAGGAGTTTATACCAGGTAAAAGGCTACGTTGTTATTGGAACCGGATCGAGGCAGAATGTTTCACATGATAAGCATGCACGATACCATGAATCAGTACCGAACCATTAAAAAGGACTGTATCAATTTGGAACGGCTTAGTTGAACGACTCTAATTCAGATCCCTAACCTTTTTTGTCAGCAACCTGACGTACAAGCTATCATAACGCTTTTGCCTTTATAACGTCTTCCTAAAAAAGCGAGATCAGTCAAGGACTCGAGGTCAGCTGCTGAAAAGTTGGCCCTAAGTCCGAACCATATGAAGAAAATATCAGAGACTGAAACAGAATAACGCCACAGGAGCATTTGTATACAAATATTTGTGTCGAAAGAAAAGTTAGTATTTTCATCATGAACCTAATTTTTTTGCTAATAGGCGAAGAACAATGATTTAATCTGTTTCAAACTATGACATGGCTAGATTGGTATGTGGACATCTCGAAACAATTGATAATCATATTAATATCCTTGCTTGATATCATATCATATCTTCTATAGGTACAGGAATAGCCTGTGGAATCACTTGCAACCTGCTACAAAACGGTTTTGGTAGATGGGTCGACGGATTGTGGCGGCCGTATACTGGTATGCACTCTACTGGAAGATCTCAAATGTAGCATCCTAAATGGCTTGTACTCTTCTAGTAGACCATATTCACTAATATATATATATATATTGATTTACTAATGATAACCATGCCATTTTTAAATGGCGTGTGTTCTATATAGGATATTTCTAATTATTTCATGTACAACTATACTATTTTCTACAGAGGATAACACAACAGCAGCTGTAGAGAATTCATCTTTTACGAGGGCAGATACTCTGTGGATATATGGTGATTCCGTAGCTAAGGATTTCCTGAAATCACTGAGATTGCGAGGAATTTGTAGAAAGATTTTCAAAAATGCAAACATTCATATATTTGGATATACGAGGTATGAAGCAACAGAGTTCGTATTCCACCGAAGTTAATTAAAACTGAATACCGTAAATGACCAGATAGACTTCCTCTCTCGAATAAACGCCTCTTGTCCAATAAACTTCCCTCTATTATATTATAGCACTTTTGAGTTTGTATAAGACCCCCTCTTTCAGTTAATAAAGGCCTCCTCCTTAATAGACGCCCCGGACAATAAGACATATCAATGGATGGACTGGATATGTAGCCTCCTGACTGTGTATATACTGTTGTGAGTTCGCCGAAAACCTATTAGTTTTCTAAAGTTTGTTATAGTCTAGAATAAAGGCCTCAAGTTTTAAACGCGCCTCCCATCTCTTAAAAGCCCCGGTTGGGTTCCTAAAAGTAATGGACTCCCTCGGTGTCCATTAGATCATTTACGGCCTGGTCGATATTTATAAACGGCGCAAATAACGGCTGTTCAGTCACCCCTTATTACCCCTTGTAACCCCTTGTTACCCCCAATCAACAAATTATATTGTTTCGTTCCTGAGGGGTAGAAGCTTGAAACTCTTGGGTTGTGGCCATTTGACCATGTAGCACATGTTGACTGTTTAATGCAAATTTCACCAACCGAAAAATTAAATTAAGAAAGAAAAAAATGATTGTGACAAGAAAAATACATGTACAATGTATTTAATTGCACAGCTCTGGTATCCCTAAACAAAGTGGCGGTTTAATAGAGGTAATAACGTCACTGGATAAGAATTCCTCGATGGGGCCACGACCGTTGAATAAGGTCTGGTTTGCAGTAATTAAGGAAAAAATTGGTGTTGAACACTTTTCTCCGCAGACTCAAAAGATCTTTTCGTTTCGGGAGAATCTGGTGAAACAGATAGAGGGATGAAGCCAATTTTTTCTAAATTTTATGTTGTAACCATGTATATTTTTATATTTTTTTCAGCTTACTAGCGTGCAAGAAGCCCGTGAAAAGTTTAGTCCAAACGATTTCAACAAAACAGTTATCCTTCAATATTTGACGAACATTCTTGATTCACCCGACATGAGAGGACAAAACAGTGTGTTTGAATTTAACCTTGGCGTTCATTACTCAATGTCACTTAATTTCACAACTTACAGAGACCTCGTGGATAGTGTGATAATACTGTTAAAAAGAAACGTTGACGTTCAAAACAATAATAAACCCATTGTTATATGGAAAACAACAACATCCATTGAAAAAGAAAAAACTTATCCAAAGAATTTGACTCGTTGGAGATTCCATACTCGTCAGGTATAACAGCAAGTATTATTCATTTAAAATATTTCGCCGTTTCTGATTGGCTCAAATATCCTCCGCTAATTCTTTGGCCTTGATGGATATTACCCTCCTAGGTCTGCATAATTCTTCTTTTTATAGTATATACTAAAACAGTGGATAGTGTTTTTTGCGTGCTCTGATTGGCTACTCAACCCCTGGATTAACAGTGCTATTCACTGATCCGCCATCAGTTCGTCTAAAGGTTGATTTCCACTGACGCGTTTTTGGCTACGCACGTTAACGCACGTAAATTTTAATCACGTAAATAAAATAAAGGCAAGACAAAAAGTGCTGAGGTTAAACGAGAAGTTGAGCGAGGTTCAGCTTTTACGCTTACGAGCGACCTTGCATGCATTGCCTCTATTTTGTTTTCGAACGTAAATTTTACGCACGTACGCAAGTACAAATTACGCGACACTGGAAATCAACCCTAAGCCAGCGACGCCGAACTCGTATAAGGTACGAGCAAAATGGATCCCGGTTTGCTGCCGTAATAGACAAAGAAATTTAAATACAAATAATCAAAACAAGCTGTTCCCGAAATACACGAGGAAGGTGACGAAATTCGATTTGGAAGTTTTAACAGGTGAAGCTTTGTCTGTTTGACTTGAATTTATCGATGAAACCGGTGAAAAGTTTTTTTGTTTGCAAATGCAAATTAAGTCTTGCGTTACTTTATTTAGCTGACATGTTCATAAATAAGCTTATGACTAAATTTAATAGTTTTTTTTACAAAATGGTTTTAAACTCCTTTTGAAGAAATTCTCCCGCAGTAGCCAAACAAATGCCTTGAAAAGTTTTATTTGTTGGCAAGAAACGTGACGGCCGTTAGATCATTGCGCGCCAATGAATTGTAATCATTGGTAACAGTAAATGAGTTAAAAATCATCATTTTTGTGCTCAATTATCTCACTGTTTTAGAATATAGTAAAACAATTATTCACCGGAGTGGAGGTGGCTAGTAGTGGATATTACCTCGCCACGCACTTCGGTGAAAAATTGTTATATATCCTCACTTAATAATTGCTAATTATAACATTATGCCTTCCACAAAAACTGCACTTTTCTATGTCTGTGTAGTGTAAAGAAATTTCTGTCAATAGCTTTTTCACGATGTTTTCATTATCTATAGCTCCTTTCAATATTATGAACAACTTTTGAATGAGATTGAGTATGGTATACCGCAGTTATAGGTAAAGAAGAAATATTCTGAACGAATAGAAATTAATTTAATTAATAACTGTCGTTATTTGTCTTGTTATCGTCATCTTTATCATTAAAGTAGTTGCAATTGTCGTGATGTGTATGTGATTTTTTCTATCATCAGAGGCTGGAGTTGTTTCATAAATACACGACTAACGACATGTGCAAAGTTGGTATTCCTGTGTTGGACAGGTATCAAATGACCGCTTCGTATCCTGATGGCACACTAGATCATGTGCATTACAATGCAAATGCGCAGAGAGCAGCTGAGGATCAACTATTAGCATTCATTATGGAGGAAATGAAGAAAACTTCCAGTTGAAGAGATCACGAGTTGACTGACGGGGAGTCTTCACATGGGTTATACCAACACGGCAAGTTTACAAGAAAGAAGAGACAAATGGTGTGTTCGAGCCACTAACCAAATAATTTACAAACGTGCGTTGGATATGGGATGTCAGATAGCCACCAGACACACAGTGGCGAGGTGGCTTTACAGATAATCACATACCAAGAGGAAGTGCGTAATCCTTTCCTCCACTAGCCTGCGTAGCAAGCTTTTCCGTTTGGTTTCGGAGCAAAGAAAGACCGAAGAACGGAAGGTTTTGATCTAAGACTTCAAAACTTCACTCTTGCGGTCCCTCCTTTTAGACGGATTGATATGACAAATGTACAAAGCCTGCACTGATCTTTCGGATTCATTGAGATTTCAACATTAACGCCGTCCACGCGTACCAAAATACAAAAAAAAAACAATTTTGTTTTCACACACACGTCCTCTAAAGTTCATTTCCGCTCTACGGAAGGCCAAACATTTTATTGGTCAATTTTGACAACTGATGACGGTATCAA
Source organism: Porites cylindrica (assembly GCA_964035525.1). Taxonomy (NCBI): domain Eukaryota; kingdom Metazoa; phylum Cnidaria; class Anthozoa; order Scleractinia; family Poritidae; genus Porites; species Porites cylindrica. Next base: position 40,899,517 of record OZ037778.1, read on the forward strand.
ATGTCGGTACGCGAACTTAGGCATGACAGGCCAAGTGGGCGGTTTTCAAAATCGCGGGGTTTGTCTGCAAGCGTTTCCTTCCTTTCTTCCCCACCCCCTCCCCGCTCTTTTACTTGCCCCATTTTGACTCTCTTTCCTCGTTCTTTGCTCCTAAACAGCACGGAAACGCTTGCTAAGCAGGCTACCCCTCCACGTACCCAATGCAACAAGCTTAAAATATAAAAATACAATGAATATGAAAACATTTTCGATTTATAGCAACGACCAAAGAGGGGTTTCGTGGCAGCTGTTTTGCGAGTATGGGGAGATCAGTGGCGGATCCAGGGGAGGGGCCCGGGAGGCCCGGGCTCCCCCTTATTTTTAGACCAAACTGCGACCTGAAGGGCCGAAAAAATTATTTTTGAGACTGGGCTCCCTCTTATCTGAGGGTCGGAATGACCGGGCCCTCCTTATCGGAAGGTCTGGATCCGCGACTGGAGATACTTAAGAGGCAGTCTCCCTAAAAGCGGTCCACTCGATTTCGCGACAAAAAATGTTTCCTTTATTTTTTGTCGGTGAAGAGGCTTAAGTAGGTAAATACTAAAATCGCTTTTTTTGTTTTCAAATTCTTATTCTTAGCTCTGCTACAAGCCAAAAACAAATTGAGCGTGGGAGGCTAGTCTCGGCCTCTCAGAGAGTGTTTCAAAGACTAAAGTTAATGGATTTTGAAAAGCGCGTTGCAAACAAACGAACGCCCGCACAAAAAATCTGTTCGATTCAGTTTTTTTAGTTAACTTCGATAGTTCACAGGCTTAATATAAAACATGTTCAACTTACAGTGATTCACGGACTACCTATTTTGCAGGCTTAATCCAAACCCTGAAAGTGAGGAAGATTTGAGGGAAAATATCTCAAAAGTTGCGGCCTAAATCATATCAAAGTAAAGTTTGGTTTGTAGGCTCAGACTTGGGGGTATCTTCTGGGATTGCAACCAACAGTAGTTTGTAATCTGCCATTTTGCCTATTTGCATAATTATTGGCCGTGTCAGATGTCACGTTTGTAGAGGTCAAAAGTTCAATGAAATTGCCTTTTTTGTCAATTGAATTTGTCTCCGGTCTCTTAAAGAAATTAAGCTTCTTTAAATACTTTTGAGTCGAAAGAGACATATTAACACATGTTAACAGGGATGGTTATGCATGTTACTGATTACAACGATCACTGGTGGGCGCCATCGTCTTGTAACTACCTGCACTGACCATAAACAATGCATCCATTTGGCCTCTTATACGGTGCATATTTTGAAGTTCACGTACAGTGTAAAGGATAAGAGCCGTGACCTACCAACCCTTTTGCCCCAACCCGCCAGGTCGATTATTGTAAATTGTTGCACATGAGAGTTCTTTTCTCGGGCTTGGCAAAGCATAATGTTTAGAGCAAAATTTGATTCCTCTTTTTCAAGTTTATTGCTTAAAAAAGTGAAATCGCATGTGTAACAATTATGATTACTGTGATTAGGAACCTGGTGGGGTGGCCTGTGATGCCTGGTCTCTAATCCCTTATGCTGTCAACTCAAAGAACGGATGTAATAGTCTTAAAAAAAATGCACCTAAAGACTGAGTCTTGTAGTTTGCATGTAGAATATTTTAATGTGACATCTTGTGGGCAGCCCGGTTACGTGATTTTGACGTTCTAAAGGACAGGCCTGGCCGGGGGTTTTGGGTTTTCGGGTATGCGGGCTCAATTTTGTTCAGGTTTACGGAATTTTAGTGCCACAATAAGGATATAATTTATCTTTTTTTTTTCCAAATTATTTATATTTAGACACAATTTTTTTTTTATGTAAATGTACATTTTCACGGTGATCGAAGTATGCTCACCAAAAGTTCGCATGGGCTGGCAAAAGACGCAAAAGAAGGAATCTGCCGGATTAGACTTGTGACCGACAGTTTATCTGGGTGTGTTGTTTCTCAGCAAACTGTCTAATGATCACGATTTCTTCGGGATTGCACCAATATTTCTTGATGAATTGTATATAAGGTACCGTTCTTCCAGTTCAAGTGGCTTTCAGTGTGTCAAAATATCGAAGAATATATTCCAGTGCTTATTATAGGATCTGATGGGCCACCTAAGCCCAAGAAAAATTAACAAGTCCCAATGTCAATTTCCATCTGCCTGGAAGTCTCAAACGTATTGTTAATTAAGCTTAATTAATGCTAAAAAGTGTGAAGAGCCAAAGAGTGTGTTTCTCAAAGTTACCATCAGCTACCCCCTTTACGAATTGATAGACAAGTACTCGAAACAGTTCGTTCGCACAAGGTTCTAGGTCTGGAGTAATATATTCTCAAATTCCAACGAGAAAAAGACCTGTTTATTACTGTGTCTATTGTGTATACATGTATTCAAATTTCAAACACTTGTCAAATTTCAAAAAATTGTTTCTTCTCCACCCTTGGAATGAAACTAACAGACACCATTAAACCACAGCACCAGGCACCAGGCACCAGGCTGTGGACACGGGATAACTTGCGCAGACAAGGGCTAGACGGATACTCCTCGACTCACAGATGTCTATGTTTCAAAGTCTTTAGTGGCGGACAAAATAAAGGCGCTAAAAACAAGAAAATCCACGGGTCCCGATAACATACCTCCAGGGCTTTTAAAGCTAGCAGGCGATGCGATTGTCCCGTCACTCCTCAACCTATTCCGACTCTCCATTACCACCCGTAGGGTGTTCACTAGCTGGAAAACTGCGAGGCTTACTCCAGTATATAAAAAGGACGATGAAACCGACTGCTGCAATTATAGACCGATATCATTGCTAAGCGTACCAAGCAAGATCCTTGAATCAGTAGTCAACGACACAATTGTTCGTCATGTATACCGCGCAGGATTTTCAACAGAACTGTTACTAATACAATAATACTAATACAACTTACTGAAACATGGAGAGAAGCTGTGGACGCAGGCTTAGTGGTAGCAGTTGCCTTCATAGATTTCAAAAAGGCATTCGATATAGTGTGTCGCACGCCATTCTCGAAACGAAGTTGGAAAGGGACTTTGGCATATCAGGGCTACTCCTGGATTGGCTTAAAAGTTACTTGAAGGGAAGACAGCAATACACAGCTGTTAATAGATCAACTTCAGAGATGACACCGACCTCTTTTGGAATTCCTGAAGGGTCTGTCTTGGGGCCGACACTTTTCACTCTCTTTACGAACGATCTTCCGTCCTCAGTATCTTCCTGATCCGTCTATATGTTTGCCGACGACACAACGGTTTACTGCATAAGTGACACGGCAGAGAAAAGTATTGCCAAGTTAAATTCTGCACTTCGTGAATTAAACGAGTGGTGCCTCATTAACAGATTAACACCCCACCCAAGTAAAAGAGAAGAAATCCCCCGGTTAACATTCCCCCAATCTTTATCGGAAACTCTACGATTGAATGGGTATGGAAATCACGGTTACTGGAAATGACCGTCGATGAGAAACTGACCTGGACTCAACATATGCTGGAACTCAAAAAATCATTTGTTAAAAAACTAGGATTACTTAAGAAGTCGAGATTTCTCCCTAGAAACGTTCGTCAGGAACTCTATTTTAAGGGTCATCTTGCCTTCAGTGACCTATGGTCTTATACTATGGGGATCCTGCTGCAATTCCGACTTATTTCAGTCCCTGGAAAGACTTCACTGCAGGGCTGCGAGACTTATCTTTCATTTGCCGAAAGACATGGCATCTGCTGATGTCCTACAACGGGCCCAATGGCCGACTCTGTCTATTTATTATAAATTAGCCATTTTTATCTGTCTTCATAGAGCTTTCCACGATAGGTTACCTGTCACATTAATCGACCTGATTTCTAAGGAACGGGCCACAAACTATTCAACCCGGACTTGCGCTTCTTTAATTGTTCCACGCTTCAACACGCGTTACATGAGGCTCAGTCCTGTGGAATGCAGTGACCAATAACTGTAGTGCCCTGACAAAAAACATTCCTTATCGTGATCTCAGGCTAAAGCTTCAATCTCAAGCTAATTTTAATGAATTCAGCTTTAAGATAACGTCTGCATCCACTTGTAATTTTAGAAAAGATGACTTTGTATATACTTAAATTTATGCTCATAATTTCATATTTGTAAGCGTTAATTTAGTTCAAACGTTTTGTCTGTATATACCCCTAGTTTTTAGTTGTTTTTTTTTTTGTTTTGTTTTTTTTAGTTTACTTGTAATTAGTTAATTGCAAACGACCCCACAAGCTCATGTAGCTTTAATACTCATCGTTTTAAAATAAAGGCTATCTATCTACTAACCACCACAAAATCTAAGCCTGTTCCATGTATACACCTATTTCAGTTAATGTTGCTTCAGCGAAGAATGATGTATGATCCATTTTTTCATTATTTCAATGAACTTGAACAAAACTTAACTTCCCACTACAAAAGGGTTTACCATAGTGCACTGCAGGCTATGAAACATGGTTCACTGGAGCAACCTTAATTGAAATAGGTGTATATGATGCACGAGTTTCATACGGTGAAGTCGCAAAGAAACGTCTTCACTTTGAAGACAAATATAGCCACTGGCCTTGATAGTATTTCCGATCTATTTCGCCACGGTTACTTGGAGCTGCTGGAACATCTATTGCTGTGTCGTTGGCTAACCTATATCTACGTAGACTGGGAGAAGCTAAAGTTTATGGTGACTGGATTAAGGTAGCTAGATTAAATCCCATATTTAAGAACGACGACGAGCCAGAGAAAATTATCGTACATTGTCTATGCTAGGCGTACCAAGCAAAATCCTAGAGTCTTGTGTCACCGACTCTATTGTGGATCACGTCTTCACTTGTAATCAGCTAGTAACTGAATATCAGTGGGCCTACCGTAAGGGCCACTCTACAAATTTACTATTGGCACACTTAACAGAGACCTGGAGACACGCCCTAGACTTCAACCTTGTCGTTGGCGTATTATTTATTGACTTCCAAACGAGAACGGCAAAAAGGCAATAGGTTTGGACTAGCAAAACAACACACGAGCACGAGCATCACGCTTTTTTGAACATTTCTTTGCCGTCACTTCACGATTACGACGTGAAAGTGCCTAATTTCACTTATTATGAGGACGTGAACACAAGACAACGACTTTCTTTTTTTTGCCTTTACTTTGACACAGTCCTTTAGAATTGAACTCCGGAAAAATTTGCCAACTTTTGGCGAATCGAACGAGATAGGATAGGTGTGATGCTAATCCACTTTTTAAGTGACGTTTCCGTAGCTGTCGCCGTCGTAATTGCTTAAAAAATCTCCCTAATGTTCCATCAATGCAGCCGCCGCTTATTGCCCTAAATGTGAGCCAATAATTAAAAACGATAAAAACACTGGAAGTTAATTGACGAGTTTTAATGGGTATGTCGTTTAGAAAACATTTTAATATCGGAAATGAAGCTTGGCATTGTGTGAAGTGCCAAGCCAGGCCAGTTATAACATGCTTAATAATAAAATTTTAGCCAGCTTGGTTTCCATAAAAGCGTTGGGGTACAGTATGAGGTCCTTGGTCAGCCGGCCCCTCGTCCGGCCGGTTTTACTTTGTGATGAAATTTTCGGGAAGAAAATAAGGTTACAATACAAACGAAACTTTCCGAGTGTTTATTGACCTGTTAAGTGGTACAGCTGCATGTCACCACGAAGTGTCACGTGGAAGGTCCTGTCCAATAAGAAAAAAGGAAAGTTAATCAACTGGTTTTGATAAATGTTTCGCTTGGAAAAAAGTGCATTTCAGAACGAAACATTCGGTTGAAACAACCATCGATTTTGTGATTGTCTGGTTATCTTGGTCCTTTAGTCATCTGAGCTCTTCGCCAGCTTTTGGGAGAGGATCAAATCCACGGCGATGGAAGAAATTGTGTGTTTGGACTCTCTAAATACTGCTTGTATTGGCCCTGTCACTACGGGTGAGAAAGGTTTGAATTCTGATGTTGAATAGCAAGTAACTCTCCTTGATTATGATCCATGATGTGTAGTAATTGTCGAATATGTTATTTATGCTACAAGTACAATGCTTATGACTGGGAAGGCGTTGTTCTAGACCGGAAGTTACTACTTTCAGAGAAATGAACTAGCATGCCATCAAACTTTGAAAACAAAGTTTACAATTACGCCATATTTACGATCGCTTTTTCCTTTTTTCAAAAACCATCTTTTTTGTTGTTCTACCTTTTTTAATATGACAATTTTTGCCTTGAAGAGAAGAACATTCTGTTTTTCATCTCCGCTTAATCACATTTGTCAAAGAATTCTTGCCATGGTAAATAACCTTCTGGTTTTGTGTGGTAACTGCTGGCATTTCATTTACGATATTTTTTTATCTACAAACTTTAAAATATAGGAAAACTTTTTCGCTATTAAAATAAAATATGTCATTAAAAATGTTTAATATGTTCCGTTTTGACAACATGGCATTATCAGTTATTGAAACTTAAGTTATTGCAAATTATCATAGGTCACAAATTTTAAAACAAACGTAACACATCTGTTAAAAGCGACTCGGTGTAAAGTGTAATTACTTTAACGCACAGTTAACTATGTAGCAGCGACGCAGCGATCTTCACTGAGCCAACCAGACACTGAAGAAATGACAGAATATATTTTGTAGATTCAGCTTTGAACAACTCGGCCCTGGTGTTACGTAATGTTGAAGATTCGCCCTTTAACTACAAAGAGCTATAGAATATAAGTATTTTAAAATGGCGATCGTAGTGAGTGATCTTCGCCAAATTTGTTCATTTTCTCTCTTATTGTGGCGCTTTTTTCGGGCGTTCATGCTTGAATAGCCTGCTGCTGTAACACATTATTATGCGTAAATCTACAGCTATTCTGCCCGATGCGGATTGATCATCGGACTGAACAGCGAATTCGTAATCGCAGTCGTAAGCGTAGTCTGTGATGACCTCGACGAAACCTTCTTACGATCGAGTGAAAATCAGTTTTTCGGAGACGAAATTAAAGGCCGAGAAATAAGCAGTCTCCATACTTATTTTCACTCGTTGTGTTTAATCAGTTTGTTGTTCCAGTTCAGCTGGCGACCTCGACCTCTTGTTCCGTCGCTGGTGAAACAAGCCTTTAGAAATTTTTATCACATCACCCAACGTTGTTTCAAAATCCTTTCTCTACCTTCATACTTATGAAATGGGTTTTTGTCGAAACATTTAGGAAAATGGGAAAGAAAGCCAAAACGTATGCTTTGAAAATTAAAAGCGCGAAAACAAACTTGGCATTGTGATAGCTAATATAACTGCTAAAAAATTTAGGTTCGAATTTCGAAGAAAACAACAAAACAAGAAAAGCCATGGAATAAGAACTATTCATATTCTGTATGCGTGCGTGTCTTGTTCCTTTTCTTTCTGATATACACCTGATACTATATAACCTACACTTAATTAACCACCCTGATCTGCCTAGTATAGTACAGTCGATGCTTATTTTGAAACTATTGTGGATTAATTCGTAGAAAAAACACCGCAAGATTGCCAAGTAAGACAACTAAAATTAGTTTAATGCCAAAAATTCGAGGAAAGTGAATGAATGATCGAAGTGTGGTTGATTCATAACTTTATTTGTGAGTGTACCTGCTGAATTTTTCTTTAGTCTAATATCGATTCTGACGAGGCTTAATTGGTCTTAAGAAATTGAGATATTGAAGCTTAATGCGCAGAATGCCTATTGTTCTCGAAACAAAGTTCCAGTTCAACAAAGTTTGTAGATCTGTCATATCACGCGTTATTATGCGTGGACGCGATGAAAATGCCTCAACGATTGGTTGCCCTGAACGAACTTGGTAAAAAAGTTAAACCACAGAACGAATGATAAAATGTCGAATTATCTCTATGCAAGCGAGATCTTGAATGTGTCGTAAATAAATACACTGCGCGCCTTGAGTGTTAAGCGCGCAGAAGCTGTTCGACGCTCAGTGTAAAGGTCTGTAATCAGTGTGTAATGTTGTGCTTCCGTATTTGAAAGGATTTTAGCTCTTATTCAAACCAAAACGGCTGGTACATAAGTCTACATTCCTTAACAGAGCTCAAAATGACTAATTTTTTTGCCTTAAAAAACAGAGATCAGCGATCCGAGTAGCAATCGGAAGAAAGTTCGACACACAGGCGATTCAGTGTTCTCATCTACTCTAATCTTTACAAACAAATTTTAGTTTGTAGAGTGGCTGGTTGGAGTCACTGCGCGTACAGCGATAAACAGAAACCTTTCTTTCTCTAATAGGCGACATCCATTGGTGTTTTACGAACTTTAAACGCAAGCCAGCAGTATCGATCAGTATTCAAACTTCGCGCGTCGGAAAAAAAAAAAAAAAACTTGGCGCGTCGAAAGCCCTTATTTTATCAGCCGATTTGCATAAACACTCTGTTTACAGATGACTGCATTTACCGGTAGGTTATCACGATGAAGTTTTGCCGCTCATTGTTTATTCATGGCAACCATTGTTATACTGTAAGACAAAGACTTCACTCTGAACACGCGCGAATTTTGAGCGTCGGGTTTTTAAGGGCAAAAGTCTACAATTTCTTCTGCTTAAATTTAGACGAAAAGGTTATCAATGTGTAGGGGAGATGTGCATCTTCCATAATCCGTTCTTTTATACGGAGTTTGTCGCTTATTTGGACAAAAAAAATCCAAACTGAATTTTAATGCGGTCTTAACCCACACTAAAAACACCGAAAATACAGAGTTTTGAAAGCAAAAAGTCTACAAGTTAATCTTGTTAAATTTTCCTGGCCCCAGTTGTTCGAACGCCGATTAGCGCTTAACCTGGGCTTAATTTAACCTTTGTTTCTTTTTCTTGTGTTCAAAAGCATTTTCTAGGATAATTTTCTCGGTTATTTTTAGAGCTTCCAATCATCAACTTGTAGACAAAAAGAATTAAAACTGAAATGCTTTTTAAGCTTTCAAATCTGAATTCAAATGTCGCACTAACCCTAGGTTATCTCAACCCAGCTTTGAACAACTCGGCCCTGGTGTTTACGTAATGTTGAAGAGTCGCCCTTTAACTACAAAGAGCTATAGAATATAAGTATTTTAAAATGGCGATCGTAGTGAGTGATCTTCGCCAAATTTGTTCATTTTCTCTCTTATTGTGGCGCTTTTGTCGGGCGCTCATGCTTGAATAGCCGGCTGCTGTAACACATTATTATGCGTAAATCTCCAGCTATTCTGCCCGATGCGGATTGATCATCGGACTGAACATCGGATTCGTAATCGCAGTCGTAAGCGTAGTCTGTGATGACCTCGACGAAACCTTCTTACGATCGAGTGAAAATCAGTTTTTCGGAAACGAAATTAAAGGCGGAGAAATAAGCAGTCTCCATACTTATTTTCACACGTTGTGTTTAATTAGTTTGTTGTTCCAGTTCGGCTGGCGACCTCGACCTCTTGTTCCGTCGCTGGTGAAACAAGCCTTTAGAAATTTTTATCACACCACCCAACGTTGTTTGAAAATCCTTTCTCTACCTTCATACTTATGAAATGACCTTTAGAGCATGCGCTGCGTGTTGCCAGGATACAGTTTGGAACCCAGGCCTTATAGCCGGGTGCTTGGTACAGCGGGAGCAGTTTATCACCATCGACTTATCAATAAAAGGATGGTGGCTCTCGAAAATCCAGTTTAACGAAAAAAAATAAGAAATTCGGGCGGCGGCGACTTCAAAGGCTTGACGCGATTCAGGCATGCACAAAGCTTCTTTTTCTCCCCATCGATCAAAACAGAGACAAAAGGAGACTCTGTTTGCAAGGTGATTTTCCTAGGCATTAATATAAGCAGAGCTGAAAAACAGTATTTTTTAACTTCTGGTTCAATTACTGAGACGCATACAAAAAGCAACAATATTTTTCAGTTTGATATTTTAAAGACTTATTCATTCCCCAGTCAAGATTATTATTTAATGATAATAACAATCACAACAATTGTGAAATTATTATTATTATTATTATTATTATTACAAAAATAAGAATATTATTGTAGCTTTATGACCCTTCTTTTAACAAACAATTTTTGCTTACAAATAGCTTTGTTGTGTTTGAAACTAGTTATCAATCGAAATGATTGTAAATGGTTTTTATAATATTTTTGTTGTCAAATTAAATATTTACACTTATTAAAAACTATTATTATTATTATTATTATTATTGTTATTATCTGACTCAGAATTTAAGCAAGGGGAGGGATATTGAAACCCGACAGTGCTGTCCATCTATCCGCAAGATCAGCCTCTGTCGGCAGCATGCAGCAGCCAGGAAAATTCGAAAATGAGATTTTCCATTGTTCAATTATTAATCTGCCTTTTTTCAATAAAGCTCTTCCAAAACTGTAGGGTAGGAACAAGATCATATTTGTTATTATTACTATTATTATGATTATTATTATCGTCATTATTATTATTGTTATTAATATTATCATTTGCATTATTATATTATCATTATCATTATGATGATTATCGCTATGGCTATCGTTATCGTTATCATTATAGTTATTTCGTTTATTTTATAACAGATTCATTGGATCGAAAGAAGAAAAAGAAAGAAGAAAACAAAAAAGGTGAAAAATGTATTCCAAATCCTCAAACAACGTAATGTTGAAGGTACTAATATAGGGTTAGCGGCGGAAAAGTCTGCATGTCGATATAGTCATTTTCACGTAACAGCAGAGATTACACATCACAGACCTACCTCCTTCCCTTTCCTAGCAAAAGAATTTTTTTGTATAAGTTCCCTTAAGTAACGGTATTTCGTATTTATTCTAAAATTTTTATTTCTTTACGAACTTAGAAACAGAAAAAAGACTAGACGAAGTTTTAAAAGGAGGCGACTATCAATCTATTGAAGAACACGTCACTCCAAAAACACTTACAAGCTGTGAGACAAACACTCTTATCAAAGCGTTTGAGGTAAGTCGTAAAGTATGAACCGTTTCTAACCCCGTTTAAATTATCCTCGCTGTTTGCCATTATCATGAGCTTAAAATTAGCAAGCTACCTCCCCACTCACTTAGGCCATATTCACACTATACTGTGTACCTCTTACGACGACACGAACACCATACTAGGTACTCGAGGCTTCTGCTTACGGTGATTACGGCTCGATTTCTGTGACGGAGCGAAGGCCGCACCGATCTAGAAAGTGGAGCGTTACGTATCGGATAGGTTCTGTGCCACACTTGTGTGGTGTAGTGTGATCAGGTATTCGGAACGTAGCGGAATTTAATAAAGGAAAGAGGACTTCAACCCATTAGTATAGTATTCTGGAGTGAAGGCTGGGATTTAGTTTACGAAACCCTCTCTGCCAACCACGATGCTCGATGTGTGTGAACGACTTGTTCCAGTTCTGTGTTTTTGCTGTTCATACTATAGAGTAAAACCTCGCGTATGAGAACCTGGGCTTTAAGAACCTGTTACAAGAGGAACCTGTGCTAGGCTAAAATTTTCATTTTAAGCCCCCTCCACATAAGAACCTATTAAGGCTAAAATTTTAAGTTAGGTTCTTATCAGTGGAGTTGCTGTAAAAGTGTATCAACTTTGAAAAGGCATTTTAAGTGAAATATCAGATGATATTTATAATATACTTAAATGAAATTCATATGAAAATATAAGAATGTATCTTAAGAACCTTGGGGGGATGAAGATATTTTTAACATAACAGAGGGAGGTTTAGAACTATTTTTTTTGTGTTTTGGAGGGCGGGTACTGTCTAAGTTTTTGGTAGATAACTCTAGTTTTTCAGCCCCCCCCTCCTGATAATTATTGCACAGTCCCTAAATCCAAAAATGGAGTAAAAATTTTGGGTACAGGATACCCACTTTTTGGGGTTATTTTAACTCCTAATTTAACTCCGAATCTGAGTTCATTTTTACTTCTGAAAAAGAGTTCTTTTTACTCCCAGTCTGGAGTTAAAATAACTCCGAAATGGGGTTACTTTTACTCCTTACATGGGTTGTTTTTACTCTTTTTGGAGTTAATTTAACCCTGAAAGTGGAGTAAAAATTTTAGGTACAGGATAACTCCTTTTTGGGGATTATTTTAACTCCTCAATATCTGGGGTCACTTTTACTGCTGAAAAAGAGTTCTTTAAACTCCTTTTTGGAGTTAAAATAACTCCCTGAAAAATAACTCCACTGTAAGGAGTTAAATAAGCCCCCCTAGAGAAGTTCTTATAACTCCTTGAAAATTACTGTGTACCTGATAGCTTTTCGTGTCGGCACCAAACGCTATCCGCTACAGTGTGAACATAGCAAGCCTTAAACTCATTCTAAACTTCTTGATGTATGTTTTCTCAAGGTGAATAAAACACTCAGGGATTTAGTAAAAAGTGCGGTTAACCCCGAAACAGACGAAATGGAGACGCTGTCTAAGTTATTAGATGAATTCACTTGCGCTTTGGTCGACCCGCTAAGAACCGACAGTGACACAAGAAATACGTTTAAAAGCTGTTTCGATTATGTGGTGAATAAAGCTATTGATACGGAGCAGAAGAAGGTATGATAAATATCGACAAAAATAGTGGCTCAGAGTAAAGAGTTTTGCGAAACAAAATTTTGACGTTACCGGTAACCAGTATAACTTCATGCCACTTCCTCGGCCATATGAGCTTATCGGGCACGTTATTGTCCTTTCTAAAGTACTATGTCAGTGTAGTACTTCCTGGTTTAGTGTTGGATCAAGGTATGACCTGCATCATTGAATAACGTACACAACGCAAGTGTCGGATCCTGGTGTTAATAACCCAGCACACTTTACTCACTGACAAAAACAGTGAGTGAAGAAAAGCTGACTGTTTAGAACGTGTGACGTCATGTGGAAATTATCGATATCGATAAGGGAATTGACTATAATTGACTCAAAGTAGCTTAAGATATTTAGCGTTCATTATTTGCTCCACCCGTTTGCTTGATAATGGTGACTGAACTGAGTTGAGTACAATTTGGTCTGAAATCATACGCGCGATTTTAAAATCGGACAAGCGCGCAGTGCGAGTTCGATTTGAAACCACAAGTATGATTTTAGACCAAAAGTGCACGACAAGAAATTCAAGTACCACTTTATTACAGCCATTTTGAAATCGCAGAATTCAGCGGTCAGTACCAATATTTATTTGACCAAGTAGCCGGTTTGTTGAAAAGCGGAAACAAAAAGACTTTTACATCTCATTTTGTACCCGGAACAGGAATGATGCAATATAGAGAGGAAATCTTTCGTTTTAAAACAGAAATAACGTGATTTTGAACATGAATGACCCGATCTAGAACAGAGGTGATTTAGACCAAAGTAGTGCGAATCACACGGCCGAGAGCCAATCAGATTACAGGGATCACCAGCGATTTCGAAATGGATATAATAAATAGACAAATACTACATAATTTAGGCTGCTTCTCCCTGTCAGTCATTTTTAACAATATTGACTGGTTAGCTTTGAGTACCCGAGACATTAGGAGACACAGCGTGACCATACCAACTCAGGATCATATAGCCTGGGACCAGGCTCCGAATTGGGGCAAAAAGGAAAAAAATCGGCGAGCGAAGCGAGCTTAGAGGTAGTCTGGGGAGGGGAAAGGGTGGCGGAGCCTCCGCCGCCATTTGCCCCTTCCCAGACCACCGCTGGGCTCGCTTCGCTCGCCGATATTTTTCCTGTATTTATTTTTTGCCTTTTTCCCCACTGCGGAGCCTGTTTCCAGGCTAAGGGTCATAAAAATATCTAAGCAGAAGGTTTTGCCTTTCACATCTGCCTATGGTTAACTCTTTTTGGTCTTCTCGGATATAAACGAAAACCGTCTAAAAACAAAAAAACGCTCTTAAATTGAGCGTCAATATCATAAGAACGAAAGTGCTAATTGAGGACACTTTTTTTATGTCTCCTACTGGAAACATCGGGTCTGGGGATGGAAGCCAAAGGATAAGTTTCTGAGATAACATCCAAACGAAGAGCTATTTTGATAGGACTGTCCCTTAAACTTGTTGCTTGTTTACGTTCTCTTTGCCAGTTTGTCTCTCATCCCGTGGTTTTTAACTTGATGACTTCAAAGTATTACCGCTCATTTACTTCAGAGCGGAAGAAGCCTTGGACAAGCCTCAAACGCTGGGGATATTTGTTTCTTAACGTCTGGACCGTGCTTGACATGTTCTTCTTTCCTCTTTTCTTTGCCCTGTTCTCTGTCGTCCATTTTGTTAACAAGAAGTTAAGAAAGACCACAGGTTAGTAACCAAATCATAGTTCGAGACCTAAGGGGTAGCTATTCGAGAAGAAATATTCTGATAGTGATTCGCTAGGACACATTCACCAGCCAATCAGAAGCAAATTCGAATGTTTGGGGAACCATAAGGCGCGGATCCACACCACTTTCCACCGTTTTACGGAAATCGGTCAGATTTCTCATAATGAATATCTGACTTTTTTGATTGTTAGTTTTTATTTGTATATTTTTTACGGGATATTGCTGAATACACTGCACCACAAGGCGCGGATCCACACCACTTTCCACCGTTTTACGGAAATCGGTCAGATTTCTCATAATGAATATCTGACTTTTTTGATTGTTAGTTTTTATTTATATATTTTTTACGGGATATTGCTGAATACACTGCAGTAGATAGACTGTCATGAGTTTGTCACTGGCTATTAACCTACCCCTCCCCCCCCCAAAAAAAATGCTTTACATAACTTCCCACAATTCTCTCTGTATGTCAGTTTGAAATCATAGCTCGTATAGAGACTGAACTCGACTCTCGTAGTGGGTTGTCTTAGAGTTTTTTTTGCCTGGCTTGAGCAAGTTTTCCGGCAGGCATCATTGAGCCTGTGAAGAAACAAGATTAGCAAAGTCTGCTGCGTCCAACATCTTCTCGTATTTCGTCTCATTTGGCTACACGGGTGAAAGACAGATTCCGGGCTTGAGACGGAAAGATTAGATATTGCGAGCTTTGCTGTTGGCCGTAAAACCGTCCTTGGCCTCACAAAGTTGGTTCTAGAGGTGAAATCTATTCAGCTAGATGGAATTGATGCTGATGTCTGACCGGGCCAAAGACTTAGTTAAAAATTTTTTGAAGGCAAGGGCTCTTCTCTTCAACCGCTAGTTTACATCCGGGATCTTGAATAAATCGTGTGAGTCGGGAAAAGTTTCTACGCGACGATTTATGTGGAGGAAGGGGGAGTTTATCGGAGTAATTTGACAATGTTTCGCCCGTGTTAAATGTGGAAATATTATGAGTGGTTTTCGGAAGTGTTGTGATTGCCACGAAAGTCATTTATTGTGTGATTTATCGAAGACGTTGACAGACAAAACTCAGGAATGCTGTTGAGCTCGTGTTACCAGAATTCTTTGTGCCAAGCATAAAAAAGCTTCGTGAGTGTTTAGTGTAGGTGATTTTGTCTTAGAAAGCCTATTCCGCGCTCAAAGGTCGGCAGACACTTAGCTATGGGCCTCATGCTTTGACTGACTAAAAGGTTATAATTTCTGGACGTTTCAAATGTTACCTATTTCGCAAAATCCTGTTACTTCTGCGAGAGAAATTTACCGTCTGCTGCCAGCAATAAAGTTGTCATTGTTAAGCCTTAGCTAGTGACTTTCAAATGCTTTAAATTCGACTTAGATGTCAAATTGTTAAAATGCACTTGAAATTTATTTAGCCACGTTTCAGCGAATCTAGACAGATAATTTTCAATTAAAAAAAATTTTCCATGTTGAAATATGGAAAATGGTTTCAACAATCAGTAAATATCCTGTCCGAATTACTCAGAAACCCAGGAAAAGGGACTTTTGGCAGTTAAAGTCCAAAAATTTTCCCGGGGAAGCATGCCTCAGCACACCACTAGAAGCTTGCGCTTTCGGTGCTTGTTTAGGAAATCGGTCAGTATTTATCCTAGATCAGCGCCTGAATATTTCGCTAAGAGTAGGTCAGCTCAAGAGCTCTCCCCTGTTTTGAAGGAGTCATTACTATAAATTTTCTCGGGTTACTTTAAAACCGTAAAAACACATTGGAATCAAGGAAAATTCTGAAATAATTAGAAAATCAGTTTTATTTTAAATTGCTCTGCTACTATACTTCAAATATAAGTTTAACATGTCTTTGGCTTTCGATGGTCAAGATGGAAATGATTACACAACTTGAAAAAAAATTGGGCCAATTTTTTCCCCTTTTTAACTCCTGTGTTGTCGAAAAATTACCAAAAACTAATAATGCTTTATGTACCCTTGATAAAAATCACTTGATAGCTTTATTTTAGAGATCCAAGTTTGAGAAAGAATATCTGAGAATACTTGTCTATAATTTCAGCTCAGCTTTGACCAAACAATGTTGAACTCATGACGATATAGCTCCTTTATAAAATAAAACCTTACAAAGATTTCGTTGGGAGAAATCCCGCCCCAGTCAGCTCCCCCTGGACTCAGTTGTCGAAAGATGGTTAATTTTAACCTAGGATTAAACCAAATTTTGAGTAAGGTCTTCTTCTCTAAGAACACGCAACTCAAGCTTACCAAACATTGCTGAGCCTTAACTCCTTGAAACAGTTATGTAATGATATCACAAAATGTCACTCTAAATAATACATAGGAAGGTAAACTCCAACAATGGAAAAAAAATTTAATCCTGGATTAGCGCTAATCGGCCTTTCAGGAACCGGACCGTAGTCCTTAAAAGCCTAAATTTTGTCACCCACGTTAATACTTAAATTCATTTTCATTTTGATTTCAATATTGTAACGAAAGAATTTTTGTTTATCGGGTTTCGGTTGACGCGCTCCATTTGTTTTAGAGACAAAGGTTGTACTGTTGTTTCCTTGTAGAAACTGAGATTTGCTTCATTGTGGCGATGACCAAAGATCTCAAAGAAGCCGTGCGTACTGAAGAAGTCTTTAACTTGATTAAGAAGACAATCCGCTACACGATCCACGAACATGGCTTCCACTTTACTAAATACAGTTTTATTCTTCGTGAAGAGGACAACGCCCTCCGTGTTATCAACGGTGAAAATGCAATACTTGACAGGGTGGAATCATTAAAGAAATCAGACTTTCCCCCTCGGCTCTATGAAGACCTCCGTGAGGCTTGTGATGCCTTCAAAAGCGCAGGTGATCCTCTCGCAACAAAAAAGGTGAGGTGAAAACATAAGGTCAGAAGATTCACTTAATTTTGAACCGGGGGGTTACTCCCTTATATAAGTTATATAGGTATTTGCCGCCCCCTCGGGTAGGGTTTCCGCTCCTTTTTGGTCTGAAAACAAGAATAGATTGTGCCCGTTTTGGTCCGTAATCGAGTATAAAGTTAAATGTGCGAATTCTAATTAAATGGATTTGAAGAATTTTTTGTTTGCGCTCTAATTCAAGTAATTCAAGTAATTTCCGCCTAACGTTCAGGTCTGAAAACAGGTGTGGAAAATGATATTTTTTGGTCTGAAATAGGGTCAGGGTTCGAAGAACCGGGCGGCACACCCCAACAAGAATTCCCAGGAGTACCCCCCGGAATTTTGAAACATTTCAAATCGTTTCGAAAACACACTGAGACAGCTCACCACGAATCGAGACAAATGTTCAAAACTTGTAGTGACTTAGATTAACTTAGAATACCATAAAAACAGCCCTAGTGTCGAAATAAATAAAGCGCGCACGAGAAAGGAAAAACTATTATAGAGCTATTCATGTACTGCCGAACTGTTTCGCTTGAATAGTCCCACTGAGGATATTGTCCACAGACTCACTTTTTAAAAAAAGGGAAAGAAAGAATAGTGAATGTCTCAGTAAAAAAAAATCATAAATTAAGATAATAGGTCACATGGTCTCACATGGAAGAAACAAAACCCCGGCACACGCACATTTTAATGATGTGCTCGGGATACTGTACATAATACACTAACAGAAGATAGACAAGTTAGTCAGCAGCTTCCGTTGTTTCCTGACCTTGTGCCCTTTTCAAAAGAAAGACATTTGTTCTTAGAGGGTTGATTGATAAAGGGGAATCAGATATACACGGAATGTCTTTCAACCTGAGATCAGGCGGAATTTTAGCCACTCTCATACGCCCTCTGTTACCTCGCCGTTGGAATCTCCTTTACTTAAACCTGATCTCTGGTTATATTTTTCGGCCGAGAAATTTTTTTGGCCCGAGATTCTTTGACACCTACGTACTGGAAGGCTCCGTTTGCTAAGTTAGACAACAGTAGTGTGCGTTACGTTTTCCTAATTGTAATTTATATTTGTCTTCCCGTTTTAGATACTTGTGGTCTTCACAAATGACACACTAAGTAAAGTTTGTCCTGGGTATCGAAATCTCAGTGTTGTTGTCTGTGAGTTAAATGAGAAGTGGGGGGGTCAAAATTGTCCCCATTGGCATTGGAGAGAAGGTCAACCCATCAGAACTTAGAAATATTTCCGGAAAAAATACAACCACCGCTCACTTTAGGGAATACGAGGCACCGAAAACATTAGGAAAAACTATTATACACGGTAAAAATATTTTTCTCAATTCCTCTTTCCCAATTTATAAGTAAATAATGGAAGTCCGTTTCCACAAAAAGGATTGTCCTTTTTATAAGGAATCACATTACTGCAACTAAATTGCTTTGGAGAGTAGAATTTATTAAGCATTTTGAAGGCCTGTCAACCAAGTTGCAGGGATGTGCTACTTCTAAATCGTAATTTATTTATTATTTATTTATTTTCTGGTTTATTTTATCCAACAACCGTGCAATACTCATAAACAGTTCTTCCTCGAGATGATTTTGTATCGACGAAAAATCTCTCATCAGCACGTTAAAAAAACGTCTTACAGCAAACAGCACACGCAGTAAAATAGCTTGAAAAAATTATGGGTCACCTGGCTACCGTACCCCAGTTTGCCCGTCGCCTTTTGTATGTTATTGAGCTTCTCTATCAATTAACCCGTTAGTTCCTAAGATCAAGATTTGAATTCTCATTTGCTGCCGCTATTCATTTCCTACAGATGCAGTGGGGAGAAGTTGATAAAATATTACGAAAATTCATCTTGTGTGATCATGTCTTTATTTCTTATGACCAATCTGTTTTACAAAGCATTGATATTACAAGGAGAAATTTGATGCTGATCACTCTTAGGGCTAAAAGGGTTAAACTTCCTCTAAGGAGACATAACATGGGATATAATGAATCTGAACTGTGGTTTTCCCCATGACAGGAGCTGATGGAAAGGACATCTATGGTAGGAATTACTACTGTTTTTATAAGCTTCAAATAGAATGTCAGATCAGATGGCCTGTTTTTCTTAGTGCATGCCAGAAGCCCTTTAGCAACCTTTTATCAAGAGAGTTACATCCTTTATTATTATGGGTTTAATTTCTGTCGCCAGTCAAAGGTCTAGCTGCTTGTTGTTCTGTCAGTACACAGGCGGCCCAAGCTCACTACAGGAACGCGGACGTGACTCTTGCTTGCGAGCGGTGTTGTGCTACAAACGGTTATTTACAAGGGCTTGTATGGGATGTAAACGGTTTTTCTTAAAAGAGAGAAAAAAATGTTATTTTTTTTAATAAAATCGACTTACCTGATTGTCTTGTTGTATTCTTTGTTGTTTGCCCGCGTCTCAGGCCGTTTTGAAGGGTTTTCGGCAAGTTAACGCTATTTTGGTGTTCCACTGCTAAGAGAAAGACAATGCAGAACAGTGATTTCCGGAGTGTCCGTCGCTCGAGGCGAATAATGCCGCTGGAAAATTATCCCCGGCCTCAATTCTCCCAGGAATTCAAAGCAGAGATGTTGCAGTTCCATGTCCATTCAGTCGATTCGCAGTTTCTCCCACAGATCGTTCACTAGTGATGCTTTTATTTTTTGCTCGATCGGCTTCCAAATTTCGAACTAGGCTCTTCCAAACTGCCTTGGACCCGTTCACCGATCGCATAGTATGTCGGGTAACTAAAAGAAGCCCTGCGAGGGTAGCCCACAGGGCTTACGGTTTGTTTGTTTGTTTGTCGACTGCCGGCCGCTGGAATACAACAGGGCAATAAGGTATAAGTCGATTTTATTTAAAAACATAACATTTTTCCTCTCTTTTAAGAAAAACCGTTTACATACCATACAACCCTTTGTAAATAACTGTTTGTAACACAACACCGCTAGCAAGCAAGAGTCACGTCCGCGTTCCTGTAGTGAGCTTGGGCCGCCTGTGGTCAGTATAGCTGCAAGCAAGATATGTAATGACATGGCATATATTTCTAGTAAAATGGCAAAACAAATGTAAATAGTTTTGAATACAGTAAAAAAAACTGCGACTAAGGACCTGGTTTTTGAGAACTTGCTAGGCTAAAATTTGCCAGTTAGGCCCCCTTTTATAGAAGAACCTGTTTAGCCTAAATTTGAAACAGGTTCGTATTTTCTACAATCTATAGAAAAAATTCTGTACACTTGGGCAAAAGGACTTCAAAATTCAAGTGGTCGGTGCTTCAGTCCTTCTTCTCATAACAATATAAATTTATTAGGCAGATTTTATATAACGAATAAGCTGAATACCACTAAATACTCATAGCCACCATGCTTTTGTTTTCTTCCAGTCGCGGGGCGCGGGTCCAATGTCGCGGTCGAGGGTCCAAAGTCGCGGTCGCAGGTCCAATGTCGCGGTCGCGTGTCCATTAGTCAAACTCGTTTTCTTCACAAAATAAGAACCTATTTAAGAACCTAAATTGCCTAAATTTGTGCTAATTACCATTTATGTAAGAACCTGGTTAGGCTAGCTAATGGGCTAACTTAGTTACGGGCTTGTACTCTATAAGTTAAAGAGAATGGATGGCTGTAAAGGGTCATAAAGGTGAAAGAGAGGAGAGAAGATATCGATCGACTGTGGGAAGTTGTTTCCTTGGTAATGATTATCTCGGTAACGACCAAACTAAATCAACTGACCAAAATCATGCATGAAAAATTTGCATTTTATCAGAGGGTATAAAACATTGGGCCCTATTTTTTGACGTAATTGAAGCAAAACGTGACGTCATGCTGGTGGTGACGTCCTTTGGTGATGGTGACGTCATGTTGATGTCATGCTAGTGAGCTTTCCTTTCTACCTCCCTTTCAGTCGGAGTTTTGTGTCCATGACAGTCTGATCTTTTCCCTTTTACAGATCTATATCTGGATTATTTCACAACTCCATACTTCATATTCCTCCGTGATTCTTTGAGCTACCTGACGCTTCTTGGCCTGAACTCTTACCTTTGTTTGACGCCTCCAACCATTGCCTTCAGTCGGGTGGAATGGGCCATTTTCGTTTTCTTTGTTGCGCGTATATTGATGGAGATCGACCAATTTATGGACGCTAAAATAGCTGAGAAAAAAGCAACAAAGCAAAGTTTGCTTCATGGATCGCCCTCCAAAATTTTCCCATCACCACCCGAAAAAAGGGAAACTGCCAAGAGTTCATCAGCTAATCTCCTTAAGTGGTTCTCCAAATATTTCAGGTACATTCTGTCTCAAGCTGAAGATGAGGGAGCAAATAGAAATCAACTGTGCAAGTTCTTCTCCACAGCAACAAATGATCCTGCAGCGGATTTTTTTGATGAAAAAAAAAACAGGGTGTTCGTTGACTCGCTTAGGGGTGTAAATTACAGACTTTGGTCTCAATTGGGGTGTTGAGGGCAGAACACGATATTTTTACTCATAGATGTATCGCTTAGCGTTGTGCATAAAGAATTGTCTTAAAACAAACCAAAGGTCGTCGTACTGTTCTGAATACAAAATTCGATTTCAACATCTTTAGGACCATGGAATCACGTTCGCTCATATTTGTTTATCTGTTCTGGTACAGTCTTCTTAAGGAGTCAAATAAAGTCATAACCATGCCCAAATTGAACATCTTCAGGGATTTTCCACCGACTATCCCCGTCGCATTCAAATAGAGGTCGTTATTTCCTCGTTTAAAAGTAAAACAGATATGAACATGTCAATGTTTCATCAAGGGGGAAAGGAAATCTTGGGTGCTTACTATTTACACGCACCATCTGGTCTAAATTCTGGTTCACAAACACTTTCATAATGGATTAAATTTGTCCTCGTGAGAGAAAGACCCGTTGCAAAGTCTATCGAAATCAGCTGGAGATACTAAAAAGAGCAGAAAAATTTTAAAGACAATATTTTCTGGAGATTATAAAACGAAATGGCTTCAACCATTTGATTTGCCAACCAATTTTTTTGGTTTTCACAAATAACAGTACGTTGTAACCTTAACTTAAGAGGCGACTCTGTCTACATCCGGGAATTCAACCGCGTCCCCAAGGCTTTTGGCCCCTAAGAAAATGGAAGGGCAGGCAAAAGTTATCCCATGAAGCAACTGAGGTGTATTGCTTCAGTTTTTACAAAGTGCAATCCGTTGTTTTCGGAAGTTGGGGAATTCCGTGTGATGTGACCTAGAAATAAACCATACTGTTACATCTTAGTCATAGAGCGCATTAAATTAAACCAGCCAGGGATACAATAAGTATGTTACCTACTTGTGTTCTGGCCCCCTCGGTCAGTTATTCCTTTATTGGGAGGTATTCAAGAAGACAATACTCCGTATTTTTGCCTCGTTTTGAATTTTTAAATGGGAGGCTATCTCCACAGTGCAAAGCTTTATAATTTAGAGCTTTTTGTTTAGCATACTACCCGAGTTCATCAGTCTATAGCTTATATTGGATTATGCGGACGTTTGCAAACACAGACTTCCGCAGAAAACGAAATCTAAAATAGGCCGAAAGTCCGACATTTTGGTCGTGGTTTCGGTTGACTGGCTCCTGGCGACTGTGCCACTGATAAAGCTACACAAGAAAATCACTGTGTAGAGCTTAATTTCATTGTATTGGGTTCTAATTTTTACATTTACATTATCTATTCGTAGCGATCTTTGGAACAGGCTTGACTTCATCATTGTCGTTACCTACGTGGTAACCTTTATTCTGCGCATGTTCACATGGGCGACATCCGCTGCAGTTGCTGACAACAGACCTTTAGCCATAGCTGGATGCCTTTATGGCTTTATCACTATGTTCCTTGCCCTACGAACCTTTGGTCACGTGATGGAATGTACGAGAGGAATGGGCCCCACACAAATTGCCTTGTTCTTTATTATTTGGGATGTGCTGGTAATATTTTGGCAGTTCGTGGCGACAATAGTGGCGTTTTCCTTGGTCATTACTAAGATCTTTGTATCTGAGAAATACTATCTGTCAAATGGAAAAACTCATGGTTCTCTGTAAGTACCATAAATCATTAGTATCACGCATTTTATAAATCGTCTCCCCTCAAAAGAAGTATTCTGGAAATGAATCGAAACAATTTGTGTAGTGAGTCTAACCCGCG
>OZ037778.1:40927830-40995330 GCA_964035525.1 Porites cylindrica
TTTTACAAGTGAGTTTATTTTTAGACAAGCATTTCTCGCGAAAAATAAATGTTCCAGGAGGTCAAGTCCTCCATTTGATCGTCGTTTAGACTGTTAGTAGCTCGCTTGGACCTTTTCAGAGTCGACAATTTCGAAGATGATTTCGATTTAATTCCCTTTGCGTGAATTATGTGTTGTCGCCGATGAAGTAGACGTCCTGGCTAGGTTTTGCAAATCTTGCTCTGAACTGCTAGTTTCCGTGTAAATACTGAAATTGTCGCTTGAAGTACCGTCAGAAGACTCCTCTGAAGATTCCTCACGTGTGTCCGCCATGTTTTTTTTCAATGTGAAGGAGTTGTCCTAGTTACGTATTAAAAGTTTATCATTGATGACGCAATTGCTAGTGATTGGCTTTTCGAAAACAATTCGCGGGAAAGGCTTATCTAAAAATAGACCTACTTGTGAAAAGGCCGTTGCATAGGCGCACTATGGAAGTTAGACGCTCCGGGTTATGGGCTCCTGTGTATACTTAACTAAGCGGCAATCTAGGATGAAATGTATTAGTAAAATCCAGCTAGTGGTCTATTATCAATGAAGCGTTCTGATTTGGTGAGCTACTACTAGAGTATATGTTATAGCCCAATGGTAGCGAAAAGCGCCGGCTTTGAAAACCAAAACAATTGCGGCTAAATCGCGTTTTACAAGCTACAGTTGTCTTGTCTCGAAGTTTTGACCAACTAGTTGGATTTTACTAAAAAAAAATTATTCCTCTCGCCCTCATGGCCTCTGAGTCAATAGCCCATTCGTCCTTCGGCCTCATGGCCTATTGACTCAGAACCCATTCGGGCTCGAGGAATAATAATAATAATATGTAGCATCCCGACACTTCCTTTGCTAAATTTAGGTAGTATAAATATATTATCAGTATTTCTTATGCGGTTTATAATGTTGCTTGTTGTTGTTATTGTTGTTTGTTTGTTTTAGGATCACTCGCAGAGCGAGTGGTGTTTTAAGAAAGCCATTACAATGAGGACTTACAGCTCATACCACCCCGTTCCAGTTCCTTTCAACCTATTATCTATTCCATTTATGGTAATATGGAAATTGTGCCAAAAATGTGTGGCCGAAAAATATCGATTTACTCAATCGGGCTGTGATGAGAGCGGAAAGATGAGGTGTATAATATTTGTTGTTATATGCCTGGAAATGTCTTCCCAACAGCGCGCGCTTTCATTGATTACTTCCAGGAGACATGACATCTAATATTAAATGAAACTGTTTCCCGCCAAAATCTCTGAGAGGGCAACATTGCAAAATATAAGACGTCAGAGGGTAATTGTGCACTGTTACCCGCGATTTGATGACGGACGACCGCTGTTACAGGGAGGTTTAGTGAATTCCCCTCTTCAAAATGTCCCGCCTCCTGAAAAATTGAGATTACTAAGTATTTGTTCCATCTTATTTTTGCCCTTTTTCCGATATACTTTTTACTCCGTCATTTTCTCAATTATTATTTGTTCCTTTGTTGTCTTGTGTGAAGGTGAATAAATGAAGGCTGATAAGACCGCCTTTTTGTAAAACAGTATCTTGAACAACATAACGCCCAATTTTCAGTAATTCTGAACATCGCCCCAATTTAAGGTACTCGATTTTTATCACGACCATACCCCTTGGGTATAAAAGGTTCGAAAAAATAACTACTGGTTACTTTTTTAACCACAACAGGAAGCTGCACTGGATCTGTTGGTAAAGAGGTTAAAGCGGATCTACTTTGCAACATATGGCTTTTCTTTTCCGCTGACAGGTTGGATGTAGTTTTTCACCTTATCATTAGGGACCTTGAGCATCGACAACGAACTGCACCGTGAAACGACTGGGTCGAGAACGTCGTTCACGGCGGGAAAATTCGAGTATTAAGCGCTCGCTTGCTGTGAGCGACGAGTTTCCCATGTAAACAAAGGAAATGCAAATGATCGAAGTGTTCAAAACGTCTTTTCACGGTCTTCCCTAAACGTTCCGTAGCGCTTTGCCTGTGTTCCCCTCGAGCTGCTCCTTCTTCCTTTTCTTTGTTCGTTACCTCGGAGCTTTTTTTCGTCGGCCAGCTTCTCCTGTCAATTAAATCTTCGAGAGCTTGGTCTAGTTCGGTCTTCCAGGGGCATTTTCCTCTTGGTGTATTTTCGCTTTATACTTGGTAATCAGCAAGGTCATTCTGTCTCTCATGGATCTTTTATTGACTTTGAATTTCGGATGATAAAGGCCACTCAGGTTTACAGCTATCTAGTCACATACATCTTCCCTTTCCTTGCTTCTATACGGATGTTGGCAGGGTTCCATAACTAACACTTCTCGGCATGGGACCAAGTCATGTTTGTCTGACCACCGCCATCTCCTTTACAAAGAAAAATAGAACCAAAGGTTACTAATTTTTGGAGACAATTCACTACAGTTCTTAAACAAAAAGGGCGGAACAGATTATGATTTAGCATCTTTTTGACCGGTAAACCTTTTTGCCCCGCGAAACTGAGCTAGAAAACACAAACAAGAAAGTTTCAATGCGACTCTCTGGTGCTTGTTTACGAAGACCGATATCAATCGATTTTCTGGTGTTTTTAGTACAAAAATACAAAGAACAAATACGTTGAAAGTTGAATACGCAATTGAGATGAAATTTCTTTCAGGAAAGTTGATTTAGGGGTAAAAATACGAGTAAATTTACTCACGTTCACTGCTGGACGCCAAACCACGGGTTTACACGTTGTCGATAGTATGCGGACGACGAGCCGAGCATGTGCAATAGCGTTCAATTCGCCTCAGCCACTTTCTGTAGGTTGTCGTCAATGCTTAAGGTCCCTATTAACTCGCCCTGTTATTAGTTAGACCCCATACTCGAAATCTTTAAGCCCATTTTCCATGATATAATTACTCCTTCTTAGCAGAAATGTACTGACTTTAGCGAGTCGCTTTGACAGATTCGCATGTTGTTTTTAGGTTGTGTTGTCTTGGGATGGTGTTTCAAAAGAGTAGTAAAGTGTGACGTCATAAAAATGAAATTTCTGAAATTATGGGGTTTGTCAGGATATTCTGAAAGAACAATGTTCAAGAGGCCTACTTGCCAAAAATGAGCATTTCGGGGCAAATTGTCTCTGAGATCGTAGTCCAGTTATGCTTAGAAAACTCCATACAAACCCTTCTAAATTTTTTTGGGTCGACCCAAAAAAGACTAGAAGGGTTTGTGTGGAGTTTTCTGAGTATAACCGGTTCGCGGTTCGCGGGGAATGCCGAAAAACCTCAATCTTAAGGTCTCTAAGGGCTCAATGTACACGTTAGTAGACATCCAAAGCTGATCCCGTATAACTAAATGTCGTGATAGGTCTACCCACTCTATCATATACTGAAATATACCTGACGACTGAAAAAGTTCGGGCGGAGCCTCCCTGTTATATCAAGTGGTGTTGACTAAAGGTTTGATGACTAACCCAAATAGTGGCTTAGACTCCTTCAGCGTCAATTGTTGTGTAATTAAAGCAACTAGAAGGAGCGGAATGGGCTCGGTCAAACCGGCTCATGATTAGAAGAGCGTTGCAAAGGTTCGATAGAGCTGCTGGAAATGACCGTGTTAATCTTTGTCATCCTAGACGAGAACAAAATGGACAAACTGCTAAAAGAAACTGACGGCAACCGAAGACTGGCAAATAGCATCGTCCAACGAGTGTTCGCACCACAAGACAAGTGTTTCATGATCAAAGGCCCGACCGTAAGATTTGTTGAAATTATTTTCCTTCTTTACAGGATCTGTTTTATTAGTTATTTACAGTCTTCTGTTTTCATTTAGGCGTGGGAATCCCTTGGTATTGAAATTAAAGACTGTCTGTTAAGATATGAGGGTGCTGATTCTTGCGCGGAATGCAAAGAAAAAAAAAAAACTGAGAAAATTCATGGAGCGAGGTATTTGATGCCTTTCACACGAGAAACACCGCGCATTGAGGTAAGGAAAGCGGTAAGATTGTGAAGATTTTGTTAATTAAAAACTTGGCCCATTATCCTACGAAAGACTTTGAAATTGTTGGTCAATATTGGAACAGCTTTAACTTTCTCCATATTCGAGACAATGAGTAAATTTGAACAGGATAATCCTGTTCAAATTTTTTGGTCAATTTTGGAACAGTTACAGCTTTCTCGATATTCAGGACAATGAGTAAATTTGAACAGGATAATCCTCTAAAAGTATCTGGCAAATTCGCAAAGAAATGATTTTTTTTAAAGAGAAACTCAGTAGGGTATAAGCCGCCAAATGTCAGTTCATGGGAGTCATTCATAATCTGTGACATGACTGGAACAAGATGGCTGTGTACTGCACTTTTCAAAAACACGCATATTCCGAAGTTCAAATGCCAACTGGCGTTTGCGTTTTTCGCTGTCGTCAATCATTTTCGCGGACCTCGCAGGAAACAAATGTTTACTTCAACAGCTTCAAAAGGTCATGGTTTGTGATTTCTGATTGGTGGATTTCAATACCGGATTTGTGTGTTTCTGTGTTTCAAGGTTCGTTGCTTGTGATCGTAATTATGAGTGACGGCAGCCAAAAACGCAGTTGTGAAGGCGGCTTTTAAACTTCAGAGTTCGCGTGTTTTTGAAAAGCGCAATAAAGGTTTCCAGTTTCATTCTCCAGTCTCTTTTTCCGTTGTTACTGTTTACTTGATAAGTTAAACAACACATTAACAGCAAAGAATTTTCTTTCCAAAAGGGGCTCTCATCGAACTCATGGACAATGAGCTTTATAGGTTAGCCATGGGAATTTTAATGGGTGAATAACTTTTGGGAAGGCGTTTCTCCTGCCCAGTATTCAGAGAGCCAAGCCAACGGTTTTTGTTTTTTGTGGAAAAGAACTCAGTTGGGTTAAGGGGTCTGTTTTTTGCTTTAAAGGATATTTTTGTTCATTTAACAACTTTTCAAAAGTTTTTATTTGGGGAGAAGATTTGCTCTTCCAGAAAGTTTGTTTTCGTTTCCCCTTCTGGCATGTGTTTTCTGAGCGCTTGTCGATGTAGAGCAGGCTTTGCCTAGTCCCTAGGCCTCATTATTCCGCGCGGCCAAAGTGTCTCGGGTCACGTGGTCCAAGAGAAAATGTGAGGCCTAGACAACAATCTTCAAAAGTGAGAGACAGCTCATGCTGTGTGGTTTACAAGACCAGAGTTTCTAATTTCAAGGTTAAAAAAAAACCGCTAAAAGTCGATCCCGCAAATATCCAAAAGGGTTTTAAAAAAAAAGAACATAATTTCGTGCTGTTTACAACATCGACAACATCTTGAATTTCAAAAAGCAACGCACGTATGCGCGTTCTGTTTTTGTCTAGGCGTTTCCCGCCCGGGACTAGGCAAGAGCAGGCTTATGGTCGAGTGGCTTTCATTTTTTTTATTATCATCTTATAGCGTCAAAACATTTAAGAAACTTGCTCCTTAATATAATTAAAAGTGAACTCAGCTAAAATTGAGCTTATTTAACTTCAGGTGTTGATTCAAGAAATTGGTGAACGGTGCATTTTAGGCGTGGGTGAAGTGTTTGAATGTTACAACTGTCATCAAATGCCTGGAAAGGAGGAAGGAACAGTTGGCTATCGTGTGGAAGATGGGAAACTATTCAAGCCTGGCTTTGAAAAACTGGGGGAAGAAATTCCAGGTAATTGATTGGGTGATAACAGTCTCGTTCTCAGGCACTCTCTTGTCCCCGTCACCCAGAGTGAGAGAGTGAGAGACGGAAATGCAAGGGACCTGGACACATGTTGGGTTGATAGGTAATGATGGAGGATTCTAAATTGCTGGTTTTGAGTCTAAGTCACGGCCGCCATGCTGGAGGGCAAAAGCGTTTCCCCTTCACTATGAACTACACTCTTTTGTGTGCAAATTATACCAATTTTGTTTAGCTTTCATATTGGAAAAGGGCATTATAAAAGGCTATTTTATGCTAGGAACGTAAAGTAATAAATTCGTCTAGACGCATTCAAATTCTGAGACGTTAAAATCGTTTGGTGTAAAAACGGGATGCATAAAAGCAGACGACAACAGTTAAAAGGCGAGTTATTTTGAAAAAGGACAAACAGTGACTCTTCCCAGCCGTTTCTAGTCGAGTTGAACATGAATACGTCCCAGTTTACGGCGTCCCATTTTTATGCTAGACAAGTTTAATGTCTGAGACGTTAAAACCATTTGTTAAGTGCGTCGTTTGGACGCATTTAGCAGAAGACGTGAAAGTCGTCAGATGTTAAATGCGTCTGTCTTATCTACCGCTTTTATGCTAGACGTTTAAGTCGTTTTAAGACCACTTTAACGTCTCCAGCATAAAAATGGCCTATGCTTGCAGGCTCCATTTCCCCGTCTCTCCACAATCCCTACGCGGTTTTTTGCGCAGCTTTTCTAAGTCGGCTCTTCCTACTATTTTGGAGCGTGGAACAGACTTAACCTCGCCTACAGACACAAAGACATATATAGAGATCTAGGAGCTATAACGTGACAGGTCACTTGACAAATTCTCAATATTTTGGTCGTTTTCAGACGCCATGGCCAGACGTGGTGATCTCATCGCCTGTGAGGTGAATTTCGATGGTGCAACCGATGACACCATTCCAGTTGTGTTCTTCTTGAACGGTAGAAAGATAGCACGTGCATCGATGAAGTGCGCCCCTGGACAAGCGAGACCATTTCCTTACATTTCAATGGGGATAAAAGGGATTCAAGTTCTTGCCCAAGTACGTTAGTTTCCTTTATTGTCCTTCTTATATACCTTAATATTTCAAAGCTGATTTTTCTCGCTTAATTATAAAGATGAAATGTCTAAAATTTCATCTTAATCTATCTGAGATTAGAAAACCTTTGTGTTCGTATTCTACTACAAAACCTGCATTCTGATTAGTCGAGGTACTCGCTAAAGTAAACTCGGGTTAAATCAGCTCAGTCAGTAGAGTACGTGCTTGACTGCAGAGCGGGAGTCGGGGGTTCTATTCCTGGGGCCGGACCAATACTCGACCTTCGCGTGGACCGGATGACCGCGAAAAATGGCGGTCCCGTCTGTAGTTGGAGAAAATAGTGTGCCGAATGTACTTTCGTTCTAAGTACATTGACACTCAAATAAAGTGCTTTTTTCAGACATGGGTGCTGGATAGATTTACTAATTAATAATTAAAAGGCTGACTCTCCATTTTCATCGATTTTGAAAATTAACAACAAAAATTTAGTAAAAGAAGAGGACTATCGTCATGTCATTCCGCTTTAGGCGAGAAATTCTCCATTTGACGCCACTAGGAAACAGTTGAGCCATAAATAAATAAAATCATAAATCATTTTTGTTGATTTAGATCTGTCCACGTGACAATGGTATGAGACAAGTATCCGTAGCAGCTCCTGCGGTGCCACTCCCAAAGGATTCCTGGTCAGAACGACACTCGTCCGTCATTGTACAAGAACAGTACATCAAGTTAAAGGAAGACATGGAGGCAATGGAAAGAGGGAGAAGAGCACAAGCCAAGGAGTTTCAAGAAAAACTCGATAATCAGTGGAAAATCTTGACCGAGATGTCGACACAAATTCAAAATCTCGTAATGATTTCTGGTCCGAAAGAGTCAGTGCAAGAAAGAGCTGATGGTGATATTTTTTTAGGCTCTGAGGAAAGCGTGGAAACTGTTTTGTGATTATTACAAAATCATCTTAGACAGTGCATGGTCTCACTAATGCTGATCTTCTCTTCAAGTATTTTAAAACAAAACTTAACAAGTTAAAACAAATTATGTTTACCCGTGTAAATGTAACTTAAACATGGCGGATGCCATAAGCCCTCATTTTCCAACAATTTACACAAAAGCTGAATTCTACCTGATTATTATAGGAAAACAAGCGACTCCACCGAATTTTAAACGACGGCGAAGCATTTTCAAAAGAGTTGTTTATGTTTAATTATTCAAAGTGAAATTTGAATTCCTAAATGAAGGAAAAAAAAACCTTTTAGCTTTTTTAAACAAAATTTTTTTACAGTGTTACGAACTCAACCGAAGCCTTCCACAAATAGGCCAACCAATTCAATCACAGGTTACATTTACAACAAAGGAGTCTGAGCTTTGCTGACTATTAACCAATCAAATACGAGAACATTTTTGTTTTTAATTTTCAAAGTATTGGTGGCTTCGCGTAAGCTCGTTGCACTGCAGCTGGTGAAATTACAAATCTGTATGTCGGTACCCATGACCG
Source organism: Porites cylindrica (assembly GCA_964035525.1). Lineage (NCBI taxonomy): Eukaryota > Metazoa > Cnidaria > Anthozoa > Scleractinia > Poritidae > Porites > Porites cylindrica. The sequence continues at coordinate 40,936,041 of OZ037778.1, forward strand.
AAAGAAAATGTATAGCCTGCGTGGCAAGCGTTTCAAGGGTATGGGCAAAGGTAAGTGATACACAAGGCGTGCTACGTGAAGTCCTTTTTTTTACCGGTCAACCTTTGTCACTTCGCTTGTAGTTTATACGATATTACATCAGTTCAAATAAAAGGTGGATTTTACCATGTCCAGCAAGAACACCACAATTAACTTTCAAGATTTGTAAGGGAAAGATCTCTAAAGTTCATTAACTTAGGGAAATAATAAAAAAATAATATTCGAAGGAGGGATTGAAGATGAGGCTCAAGAATAATTAGATTTTCTAAGCAAGAGATCAGTTTAGTCAATACCGTTTTGAACCACGTTTAATCTCATTACAAAGTTCAGTTAAAACAGAGGATATTTAGTGCGTAACAGAGTTAAAGGGCTGTAAAGTTCCTAACACCAAATCAGTATATGCACTATTGCGTTGTTTTCTGGTGTAAAGGCTACTATGTTATTGTTTAAGGGCTAGGGCTAGTTTTGTTCGACGTGATGCCTCATTAATGACCTCCTACAGACTTGGCATAGGGAGCACCTTAGGACAGAACTGAAAAAAACTATTTGTTTTCAACGCGAGTGAGTAATTTTATGTTGGTAAAACAGTGCTTTTCTGGTCTGTACAATATATATGCCTTCTTGACTCATATGACTATGTTCACTTCGATATTTGGTTTCAGAAATGGGATAAAATTGAGGTTTTGTTGAATAAAATGAAAAAACCTCGTTGAAATGACCTCTCGGCCGCGACGCTGTTGTCCGGCCTACTTGAGATTAGTGTACAGCCACTTACGTAATGGTTTGATGTTTGATGAACTACTTTTAAAAGCTTAAGGAACATCGGCTATTTTCTAAAAGTCGTTAGGATAATATAACTACGCCATTCCAATCAGGAGGTGCTTCCTACTCAACGTGGCTATTTATAACTGAGCGAGAATATAACCTTCCACAGAATAATTATTTCATAAGCACTCAACTAGACAACACGTCTGTGATACAACCAGTTGTTTATTCCTACAATAATGTTTTTCTGCATTGGATTCTCACCCTCACTTTTGGTGTAACCCCCCAACATGACTTTAAAAATCGAGAAAAATACCTGTGTATTGTCTTAGTTTGTTGTTGTTGATGATGCATGCTGTTCATGACACAAACTATTGGAGGTGCAAATCAGCAAAGGTCAGGTGTGCTGTGGTCCGATAAGGAGGTTGTTCTGCGTCAGAGAGTGTTCAGACTCTTGTTCTTCTCGCAGCCTCGTTAGAAATGTAAGCTTGGCATTTATTATTTGTAACATTCATGTAATTTTCATTAACAGAAGAAATTAAAAGAAAAGAAAAGAAAGAAACGTACATCTGAGTTGAGACTTCCTGTTCCCAAGTACCCCTTAAGGGCGCAGTCGAATCTCCTTCGTATATCACAAAATTATTGTTTTATGTTTTTAAGTGAACTTTAAAAGTTCGTTACTCTTCACGCGACTTGAAAGTGTACATGTAGTTCTCTTACGTTACTTCTCATTCCATTACCATGACCTTCGAAAAAGTATTTAACTGGGCAATTCTTGTGAAGAATTTAATCACAAATGACGTAGCTAAACAGGTAAGGCTGAGATATTAAACGTTTTATTCAGTACATTCATTTCATGGTTTTTTTCCAAGTCAAACGAAAAATATATTATTCTGCGCGCAACCTTTCGAAAACCTTTCGAAAAGACTTTCGTTCATACACTCAGAACAAAAAAGGAATCAGTTGTACAGTTCTTCTGATATAGAAAACAAGGGCATTTATGCATGCGGTTTTCTCTTTCTAAAGTTAGCGGCCCATTGAACAAAGGACTGGTAAACTGACATTTTGTTCTCCTCCTACTAAAAGTATTACAACTCTCTATTTAATGCCACACACAAAATATACAAAGTAGGTTAATTAGGAAAGCCGAACGGCTACTATAATTTATTTTGCTTACCAAAGTAATATAGTCCAAAAGAGAAACAAACTACTGCTTGCATTCCGCCTTTTCTCTTAAAAATCCGCTCGTTCTTATCTCAGCCAGCGCGATTGCAAACCACGACGTTATATTATAAGGGATTGGGCCCCAGACGAGAAAAGACGGACTGCGGACTCTTTTGTAGAAAACAAACCCTCCGTTAGCCCAGAAACGGAGTAACCGATTGGTCAACTTTACAGCTGTTGACAGATCATTGACTGGTCTGTGGTGCAGATGCAAGCGATAAAAATACTCACGCGTCACAACTAACTACGAACAATTTCGAACCTGGAGGTAATCAATTGTAAACTAAAACGTTTAAGGATATCTTACGGAAAGAAACTGCAAAAAATTTCCTCAAGGGAAAGGAATTCAACAAGGTAACCTTACCGGATTTTAAAAAAATAAAATTTGTCAGTTGTTTATGTTCTATTTATAAATCCTTTTAAGTTACTCGGGTTTAATTGGATAATTAAATTGCGTTTACAGCTTCGTTGTCCCCGGCGAACAAAGGGTCAGCAGTCTCTTATTTTTTCTTCTCGGGCTTGCCCCCTCGTTTATCGCGCGCCGCTCGCGTGCTTGGGTTTCGCGTGTAGTAACTTTGCAAAGAAAAATAAAGGACTGCTCGCAGTCTAGAAACAAACCGACAATACGAAATATGTGTCGGCGGACAAGTGAGATACATGTACAGGTTATAATTTTCTTACTATCAGCACTTTTTAAGTTTTAATCTTCGCATTCATGCTTATAAAAATAAGTAATAAAACAAAAGTGCTCGCAACAGTTTTCGGAGAAACTAACCGTCGTTTAGGCCACAATTATTTTTACCAAAACCTGTTTTAAAACATCGTTCACGACCTAATTCATAATGTGGATACAGTTTTCGGTAAAATCACAAAAAAGCAGATCGCCATTCTTAGCAACAGCGACAGACCAAGGATCTTTCAATTTTTCAGCAACTGAGTTCAGGAATTTTCCATCCAAGGAAAAAATTTGAAGTCTATTGTTTTCGTTATCACATACAACTAGATTTTCACGTTTGTCTATTGCTAGGCCTTTAGGTCCCTTTAACTGCCCTTCACGAGAATCTTTGCTAGCAATCTCGGCGGCTTCTCACAACGGTTAACAACTAAATCATGTGCTGCACTCGCAGTGTTTGGCGTGTGTTGTGCTGTCTTGTCTCCATCTTTAGAATCGTTTGAATTCCTACACGGCTTGTGGAACACTTCATGTCCTTGCCCAGGTGATTTAAATGATCGGAGACCTTTTGTTCTGATGTAGACTCATTTGCAGACTCCGAGGCTGAGCAGTCAGCGGCTTCTCGCAACGGTTAACCACAACGTCATGTGCTGCGCAAGCAGTGTTTAGCGTGTGTTGCGTTCTCCATCTTTAGAATAATTTGCTTCATTTTTGTTCCCCACTCCGCTTTCTGACCAACCAGTTATTGTTATGTGAACTTCTTCCTCCTGCTATTCGAAAAGCTCCTGTTCTGTGGACAATAGCCGCGGTACAGTGAGGTTCCAATTCAACAGTACCCTGAGTAACTGAGTCTTTGTCTGCACGATAAGTAACACGCCTAGGTTTATAGATTTCCATTTCTTCGTCGTTCAAACCTTTCTCAAAGCGAATTAAGTCAGCAGCACACTCTGTTTCCAGAATTCCAGGACCATTCATTCTTTTTAAGAAATCCTCGCCTTTTTCAATATCTTTCCTTGTCTGGGTTGCGACCATTTTAAACTTTCTTATCCTAGTCTCGTGCTCTCGTTGTTGTGCTTCACGAATCTCAGAAAATTTCATTTTCATGTCTGTTTTATGTGCGTTCAGAAAGCAAATCTTCTCTTCCACAATCTCAACCATGTCCTTTTCAACAGAACAGATTTTTTCCTGGCTTTTCTGCATCAGATCAGTTTGTTCATTCACCTTTGCCTCAACATAGACCGCTTTCTCTTTCAGTTTCTCAACAACTTTAGCCATTTCACTTTTTCTCGCTTGCTGTACATCCTTTTTGTTGTGATGGTTAGAACTGATCTGTGCACTACATTTCTGACAAACTTTGCAATCTTCACAAAAGTGCTCTACTGGCTCATTCTCGTGATTTCTCTCTTGACACGTGTTGGATCCATGCAGGATCTTTTCTGGCAACCTTTTCACTAAAATAACAATGCGCTTGTATGTCAGTCAATTATCGCTTACTTTCTCAGTGTAACCTTTCTTAAATCTGGCTAGGGAAAGTGCTAAGAACGTTCCGCATACAGACAGAAGTCACCTTCCTTCATGATCAGTAGTTAGAAGGCACTGTTAAGTCTGTTAAGAGGTGCAGGTCGTTTTAGTAATAGATCTGTTAACCCTTCAATTGCCAATAGTGGCCAACAACAATTTTCTTCTAACAATATCCATACATTGTCAAGAAATAGAGTTATGAGAATTAATGAAATGATCACCAAAGAGAAAATGCCATGATCTTTTATCAAATTCTCTTAACTAATTCTTAAAGGAAATGTATGGAGATCAAGTTTAGAGAATTTATATATGATATTGGGACTTAAGGGAGCATCACGGTTGGTTTTGGGGGGAAATGATGCTGATTTGGGAAAGAAATAAATTAGGGTAGAAAAGGGATACACATAAACCAGTTAGTCCGCTAATGGGATCAGAGGCACCTTGTTGGGGTGATGGACTATCTGGTAACTGTCTACTAATTATTCATTTCACATTTTAATTTTTAACAACCCCCAAATCCAATATTTTCCCATTATCTCAAAATTTTAAACATCTCCCCCGCGCCCTAAATTTTATACATTAAAAACATCCTAAAAATCATCCAAAAATTCGCAAATAATTATTGAATTAAGGACTGACTGTAACTTAATTGAGTCATTTTTGGATTGTATGATATATAAACGGTACAGATGGTCCTTTAGGGAGGTTCAAGCATGAACCGTTTTTAAGGTTAATCTAAACTAAAAGAAAAATATCCAGATATTTCTTTTTCAGTCATGTATCCCTACGTACTTCATGATCAAAATTTATATGAGCGGTCAGAGAGGCCAAGGGTAAAAGGAATCATAACCTCATGAAGACCGTGCGTTTTATACCATTAAGACACTCCAACAAAACAGAATAATGTGACAGAGAGAATCTTAGAGCGTTGGCCGGGATACGTGAATTGCACTTAAGTTATTTTTAGAGGTTGTAATTAAAAGGAAGTATAATTGCTGGAACGTCCGCACGTTTTGATCGATTGTTTGAGTCTTACCTAGTCCACGCGCGACTCCCTCAAAGCGATTGAATGCAGAATATTGTGATGGCGACACATGTTCGGAACAAATCTAATTTAAACATCGAATATGAAAATTATCCGAAAACTGTTACGTTTTTTAGACAGGGACCTGGCACTAGTCACGTGATCCCCCTTTTTTCCCATGTGACTAGCGAGTTGTTTTGCGAGCGTTAAGGCGTTGTTTTATTGCAGAGAGAGCACAGAACCTTTTTCATCGTTCGAGTTGAAAAATTCTGTATTTATCCCCAACAACACACCAAGAGAGCATAATGACCCATCATTTTCTTTTTATAACACTAAATAAGGGCTTGTGGACCTCTCCGGAAACCAACTTCCGATTAATTTCAATCGTTTAATTGGTCTAAAAATAACTTTCAGTTGGTGAAATTCACAAATCCCAAGGGCTAGACTGGGCGTTCCCTCTCTGTTCCATTATTCTCTCTTGTCTCCAATCAACCAACCAGCTTTCAGAATTTGGCACAGAGTGAGATGTTTTGACAGCAAGTTAACTTAGTTTCAGTAGTGATTTTATCCAGCTTTTTCATGACTTCCTCTAACTGATCTTTCACGTTGTCTTCGTCTCTCTTCCACTGTTCCAACAGCTCAATGTAATGTTGTTTAGTCTCAGGATCCATACATTCGGTCTCAAGATGGTCGATAGCGGTTCTGTACTGAAGTCCTCCCCGACACACCAGAGATTTCCGAATATCCCGCCAGTGGCTATTAAATGTTGTATCATCAACCGAAGCGTGTGGAGCATGCGCGTACACCGTGTTTCTAAAGAATTTTATTCGAGCTATATCGGCTTCACGGCTCAAGTCTGCTGCGGTAGGCAAAGCATCCCAACCAGTGGCAGGTGCAGTCAGACCACAGATGTTCCTTAACAAGACCATCAGAAGAGTAATGTCGAATGATGACGACGAAACGGAAAAACGGATAGTAGGAAATAGCTTTCCCCATTGTGTTGGGTTAATAATCTTTTTGCCCCTCAGTGACCGCAGCACAGTTTTGTTTCCCGCCAAAACAGCATGCAGGGTTGCTGGTGGGTGTATGGAATCAAAAGTGTCCTGAAGGGCCCTGGTACCAAGCTCCACCAAGAGTCGACAAAGCCAACACCGCGGCAAAACGCAATGCGCACGAGCACAAAATTTAATATCCGGTCAACTTTTTATTTCCGGTCTAGTATATAAACCAATAGCGTAAGCATAACTTTGCCGTCGCGCCAAGTTTAAAAGCAAAAAGGGCGAAACAGACAAAAAAGGGGGCCAAAAAAATCACTTCATTCGAAAGCTTATATATTTTTCTATTCTCAAACTTTTGCACCACATGGTTATCTGTTTGCACCAACGGTGAAAATGATGTTTGAAGTTTGCAGGTCGCGAGCGCTCGACAAGACCAATTTGTTTTTACTGGCTTTCTTGCATGCTACTGGTTTGGCAAGTTAATTTGGGAGAAGGCGACAACTAAGAAAAGAATAACAATACTTATGAAAGAAACCAAAATAAAGACGTCCTCATTATCATAAAAAACACTAAAACCAGGAAATAAAATTTTAGTCCGTTCAATAATTTGTTTTATTATCAGAGAAAACAAGAACTCAAAACAAAAGATGGGCGGGATTTAATAACAACTTTGACTTTGATGACTGCAGTCACCGGGAAACTAAACATGCCTATAAATGACTTTCATTCAAGAAAATGCCTATTTTAATTCTTTTACATGGTTGTTCTTTTGTTGAAGACTTCAAGACCTTCAATAATTTCAGACTGTGCGGCTCGGCTGCATCTCATGCAAACACGAAACTTCTAGCTGCTAAATACATGGCATGAAAAGTTCGACTTCTAAAAGCCACTGAACCAGCTTTCGCTCTCTGATTCTGAGAATGGAAAAATAAATAAATAGAGTTGTCAACTTGCTGTCAACCGGCTCAACAGTATAATTAAGCTTATGTTTCATGGCAATCAACCCAGAAGAGTTTCGTTTTAAAAAATCGGGAAAACCCACTGGTAAACAAAACTACAAAGCGATTGTGTGTTGTCGTTTTCCAAATAAAGTTTGAATCGGCTTTTAGACTGAGAAACTGAAGAACTAAAAATTAGAACTACAATACACAAGCTTGCAATGATAACGTTTTAATTTTGTGTCTTAGTTTCAGCCAGGTTAAGTGAAAATAACAGTCAAAAACTTTATTTTCGTGAATGAAAATCAGTTTACCTGACGCTCTAGCCAAAATTACACACTGAGTTATTATCATCTTACCTTTTCTGAATCTAATCGACTGATTGTTTCAGTGATCTGTGCCTGGCTATCCATAAAAGCAATTTCAATGACTACAAAACAAAAACACGAGCAGCATAAAGCAGAACAACTGAACCACAAGCTGCACACAGAATGAAGCGCGCGGGAGACTTTGACTGGAAAGTGTGACTGAAAAAGAGACCGGAAATGCTCAATCTGGCGCATGCGTAGACGTTTTGCCGCGGTGTTGACAAAGCCGCGCATAATTAGTGGTTTCCCTGTTGGATGGAGCTGCTGGTGCTGCACAAGCCATCAATGATAGTTCCTTTGTAATAAAATTTTAAGATTAAGATTATTACTACTTTTTGTACTGGTCAGCATAAGTTTCGACAATTCACTACTTTCACATTACCCATAATGCCCATAATACCCTCCAAAATTTTGCAAAACCAATGTCTTCAATTTCTCATGGGACGACTGTGATACCCAGGAGAAATTGGAAAAATGGTTGTGCAAAATTGTGGGCCGGCGGTAAACAAGGTGTATTGTGGGAAAGGTAAAATAGCCAATATCATCATCTACTAAAAGCTGCAGGAGGTTTATTCAAAACCTGCTCAGCCTGAGATTTATTCGTGCTGGCTTCAATTATGTACCTATACCTTTTAAAGTGTGCAAGAAATGATCATTCATTAAATGAATATTTACGTCTCAATAAAACAATTTACACTTTACATGGTTTATCGATTATTACTACTTTGTTTTGATCTTTATAGATAAATGTATCTTCCTTTCTGGTTTGGCTTCCCTCAGAAGGAGGTGTGTTGTAATTGGAATCCCCCAGAAGGACTTTGGCATCCCTCAGAAAGAGATGTCTTTTGCCTGAGATATTGATCCAAAAGTAAGTAACCAGGAAAATACAAGTTAATATTACTTTTAAGTCTATTCCCACTGCTTATTTTCTGCATGTTACTTACAGTTACTATACGCACCACTGAGTGCAAGTACATGCAAGTAGACCACTTGACAATTCATTATAATGTATTAGTCAAGACTGTCATTAAGAGGCGGTAGCTTTCAGAGGAAAATAGAAGAAATATAGAGCCAAGAGAAATTCCTAGCTGTTTTATTCCCCACCTACTTGTTGTATTTACCCGGCAACTTGAAATCTTAGTGACAACCCTGATTAGTGCTGGTGTTGGAGAGTAGTTTTGAACAATTGTCCGAATATTCAGTAATGTATAATTATGCAAGGCTCAAAAGGTTCGTTTATGAATTGGTTTGGAATTACTCAGTTTGTTAAAAATGAGGAATCTGTTGAAACTGAAAGCATATAAGTGGAGCATGAACCTTATGTGCTGATCAATCGAAAACTTCAACATCCCACCACCTCCTGGCAAACCCTGGGTATTTGACACATTTGTGCTAACTTGTGAATTTGGTCCTTGCTTGAGTATGTCACATGTCAATTTTGCGTTTTTTACTTTGTCATCATCTGACTGGCAACGTAGATGGAGGAGTTTAAAGGTGAAGGCACATCTTTTGTAAAGGAATGACTTGTGCAACAAGGACTTCACAAGCTAAAAGTATGCATTTTAAAGATATTATTAATATTAAAAAAGGGTCTGACGATGTCAAAAATTATGAAATGGGAAAGCCATCTAAGCCAGCATAACCTTTGTTTATAAAATTACAATAGTTCTGTTTGAATGCCGTTAATACGGGTGTTAGAATAAATGAAATGTAATTTTTTAGAGCAAAAACAAAGACATATTAGCGGCATCATCGTAAACTAGAAGGACCAGGTAGTCATACTAATAATTATATTTTTTGATTATCATTAGGAATCAAAATTTTTGTAACCTGTACTGACCGTCTTACATTGGCTGCATAATTTTAATATCTATTATAGGATGTGATGAATAATGTGTGTCTGGAGTTCGAATGTTGTTGCAACGGCCATTTTGTAGAAATAGATTTTCAATCACATATCTATGAATCAAATAAAGCAACATTTCATGCACTAGAGATGGCATTAATGATGGGGACATGCCTATGTTTTAATTCTAGTTAAGTGATGTGATGTGTCTCAGGAACTGATTGTGGAAGTATCAAATTACATCAAGAAGTTGAGCGGCTACAACAGACAAGCACCCACGACGAATGTTATGAAAACTGCTTGTAAAAGATTTTATAGATAGCAACAACAACTGAAGATCAGGATAAGAGAAGGAGTTGGCAATTTCAAAATCCCCGCAACCGGTTAACAGCGTTAGGTTTATAGCAAAATTCTTTTAGTTGCTTTTTACAATCAAAAACGTCAGGACGCTTTATTTTTAAATGCACACTGGTACCTCTTTTTAAACGAGTTTGAGGTCCGTACTGTAATTAATGGGCCAAAAATCAATGGGAAAAAACAAGAGGATCGGTATTTCTGTAAATTTACTGTATAGAAGTAAGCTCTGAGGAAGCGGTTTTGACAGTCATTTGACAGGCGTCATAAAATTACGTCTTTGTTGGCTCGACACGAAAACAATCGCAAAACATAAAATCAATATGGAAGGAAAGTTAGTCAAGGTAGTGAAGGCGAGAACTTGGGTCAGAACTGGCGTTAAATATATTGGGTTGCTCTTAGGTAAGATTTTCGTTTTGGAAAACGATAGAATATTTCATTTAACAACTTAATACTCTTTGAAATTGAGTTGATTGGTGGCAGAACATTTTTAAAGCTACCACATGAAACTGGTCAAATGTGCACGTTAATTTTTGGTATAGTCCATATTATAATTATGTTGTCTTGAGCCTAGGCCAAACGTCAAACGTTTCATGTGAAGAACCTAACGTTGAATCAAAAAAAGAGAGTTAAGTCCATGAAAAGTTCGACGTCTGGCTCAGTTAAGTTGGTCTGAATAAGTTTGGATCGTCCAACGCATTCTATCCGTCTGCTACAGACGGATAGAACGTCTGAAAATCATCTCCGGGGCAATCATCGACCTTCACATGCAACAAACTATTAAAACCAATAAATTAAAAATTTGTATTATAATATTTAGCACCTTTCAGGACAAAGTTTAGTAAAATTTTGTTTTGGTCTTATTAAGTTGATAGGTTTGACGCAGCCCACCAGACAATCTTAACTTAATTAAGGTCGACTCAAATTAGAGTTTCTTATGAAAATTCGGCACTTGGCTTAATCTAAATCATGTTGTTTGACCAATTTTACATTTTTAACGTAACACTTGGGAGTCCGAAAATATTGATTTTTAGCGAATTCTTTGCGCCCTACGCTAAGTACGCGTTATATTTTTGTTGTACTGCGACTGTGTTTAAATTGAGATCAGGCTCTATTTTCGTTTCCCACTTTAGCAACAAAATAATTGAGGTAGGCAATTAGGGCGAAACGACCTTTCATTAATGGAGAGAATACATAAAAAGTTCAAAAATTTAACCTGATCTCACTCATGTTCAAGTGGTTCAATCTTGTAAATAGTCTGAATTTCAGACGATTACTTCAAGCCGTTTTCTCCTCTCAGCAATTGTCTGAATAGACCGGCCATTAATATCAATGCCATCCAGTGACGTCACTACCCGAAAACTGGGCAGTGATTTTGATTGGCTGATTGTCTAACCATGAGAAATTTTAGCAGGATTGTTGTTTGATATCAAGCAGATCGCATCCTTGGCATGCTTGCGTGTTGTTCAAACATTTCGACAATCTGTATGGTAAACCGCAAAATCACCCTTGTCCTCGAAATTGAATTGTTAAATTGAGCTACGAATGAAGAATAATGACAGACCGAGAGTCGGTAGGTTTTTCATTAAGAGCCGCTTTGTAGTTTCGGTAGTGACTTTGTTTGTGCAACGTTTTCTAAGATTTAAGTTATAATTCCACCTTCTTGTCATTTCGACGGTCAAGTGTAATGATTCTGTTAACTTTTCTTTCCTTCTTTTTCGTTAAGGACCAAATAGCTTCTTTTCAATTAAAGCAAACTGTTGTATTTTTGAAGTGCTCTGTGTGTGTACTTAACATGATTTCAGCTTATTTCATTTTTTTTTAATTAATTACAACAGATCATTGACAGATTGGTCCAGAGTACCACATACAGTTGACACTTTAAACATTAAACATGAATTACGATCGAAAGGAGTAAAGCAGTTCGGTATCATGTAGACAATTAAATTCTTTGTTTGCCAATTGCAAATCGTGTTCTATTTTTTGCATGAATTTAAGCAAAGGAGTAGTGGCGTCACCGGATGGCATAAACCACCAGTCTATTCAGACGTTACTGAGGGAGTAAAAAACGACTCGAAGTAATCTCGTATATTGTGCTGACCTGAAAGACACTGTGTGAATGACAGCATGATTCACAGCTTCAAAAGTTGGGGCATGCATACTAGAAAGTGTAATTTTGGTTTAAAAGAGACACAAAAGTCAAATTTTGCTTTCACTCCTCCTTCTATTTTTTGCTTTTATTGCTACCCTTTTTTTTCTTTCAATGGGCACTGTTACTGGCTTTATTTGGGTAGGAAAAGTTTGTGAGAAAGTTTTTCGGATGTAGAAGATAGTATGTAAAGACGTTTACCAGCTTGTGGTTGTTACCGCAGACGTGGTTGTTTCGCCAATGTATTGTAGGTCAGTCGTATGACAACGTATGTTAGAGCATGGAAATCAAGTTTAGCCATATGCATGTGATATTGCTCGAGAGAACACTTTCTTTAAAGTTTTGTATAAGTCAGATGCATTATTTTTGTAAATACGATTTATAAACTTAAGGTTATGATGGGTAAATTGCTATGAGAACAGCTCTTCATTTACACTGGGGGAAAGTAAAACGCAAGCTAAAAGGACTTTACTGTCCCTCCTTAAGATGTAGTACCACTGTCTTATTCACTCTAAAAACTACAATCCTGGACTGAAAGTCTTTGAGACAATTATTTAGTATCTGTAATTTTTCTGTCATTTCTTTGGGCCCCATAAAAAATGTGCTTCCCTTTTGAAAAATCAGATACCCTGCGCTAAATCAATCAGCTGAGATCCCCCACCCCTTACATATTGAACTCGGGAAAATTATGAATACATGCATATTATGTCCAACATTGTTTGTGGGGTGCAGAATAGGGTTGGGCATGCGTCAAAAACACAAATTAACTCTAATTTTGTCCATGACTGTAGTTTTTCTCAACAAAGATGTATTAATAGCAATCGAACACCTGCGAACAGTGAAGGAAGGGTAAGACTTGCTGGAAGCTAAACATAGAATGGTATGACATCATCAGGTTCAGAATGTAAACCATTATATCCCAGCCTGTAAGTGGCTGATGAAGAGTGTCCAGCAAGACCAGCCCTTGCTTCAAGACAGCCATAACCATATTTTTTATGTTTAAGTCTCCGTTGTAGTATTTGTATTGTATTATCGTTAAGTACAACCAATAGGAAACAAGTAAAGAATGTAAAATCTGGACTACCAAGAAAGTGTTTGATTTTCAACATTGCCATTTACATGACACTTGTAATGATAGGGCAACCGTATCTCCTTGAAGGAGCCTAATAAAAATAGCCTATTATTTTGAAATGTTCAGGTATCATGTTTTTGCACACAAGCTCACCTGGTACAGTAAACACCCGCATATAACAGGGGCACCCAACGAGAATATAGTTCAAAACCACTTAAACATAGCAGATATAGGCATATTTTTATCCCCTAAAACTTTTTCATCTGTTCGGATTTCCTAGCTGAAAGTCTAGTGATCCGAAAATTATAGGGATCAAAACTTACCTCTTCGAAAATTCCAGCCAGAAAAAAGGCTCCCGAAAATTCTAGGTGACCTTTTAAGGGTAAAAATCCGTTAAAAATAGGCAATTATACCATTTTTCAGATGTTCGAAAATCCTAGGAGAGGCAGGGAAGCAAGAAATTTTACAACAAATGTTTCGAAAATTTTAGATCTCAAATCGTCTTCCGAACAGATATTCTTCCGAAAATTGTCGTTGGGTGCCGCTGATATAAGAACACTTGATTTCGGGTGCTAAGTGAGAAATCAGCCTGAAGATGTTCTTAATATGTTCTTAAACTTTGTTACAGAAATACCATTCATAACATGTTACTTGAGGTTTAGTTAGCATACGGTTTGATCAATGAACTGATGAACTCTTCTAATTACTTAATCAATATACAATTCATAAAATATATTTCAGCTTGTTTTGATGTTCGTGACAAATTGTTATCAAAGTAACGGAATTGCCTTGTGTTGTAATTTTGATTCCTAAACATAGCTTTTGCAATACTGTATGTGTTTGTATGGTCATGCAAATAAAGCTCGTTGTTGTTGTTATAAATAAATAAGTAAGTAAGCAAACAAATCATTAAATCAATAAATAAAATGAAAATCGGAAGTGAACTAGCAGAAACCATAGTTACATTGCTTTCTTATTCTGACACCCTCTCCATTATTATATAAGAACGTGTTTTATTTATCAGACAGGCTGAACTGGTTCTTATATATATGGTGTTTTATGGGCCAAATTTCAGCCTGATGTTTTTCATCCAGTTGTTCTTATATGGTGTTTATTGGTGTTTACAAAAAGTAATATGTCTGCAGTGATAAAAAGCATTCTTCATTTTTCTGGATTTGGCCCTTTCTATGGAAGAGATCCGGACATACTTTTCTGACTTTAACTTCTGTATTCATTGAAGCTGGTTGTTGTGTAAGCACTGATTTATGTAATGCTTTATATAGCTTTTTATCACTTATTGTTTTAAATAAGTACAATTTTTACAAAACATATAATAATTCAATATTGCTCAGGTTTAAAACTTCAGCTGATCCAGGAGCTCCTGGCTGATCATATTCAGGTCTCAACAACTTCATAGATTTTGTATCCATGAAGTTTGAGTTTCAACGTTATGCCTACCAGTATGTTTCTTTTAATAATTCTACTCAAGTATAGCTCATATTATACATGTAGTTATTATTAGGTACAGTGATGTTTAAAAGCGTCTGAAATGTGGCTATGGATACTGAGCTTGTAATAAGCATAAATTCAGTAGGAGACCAACTGAACTGTAAAATTTTGAACTGTACTTGATAAAGAGGTTACATTTCATTATTTTAAAGATGAGTTTGATTACGATACTTAAGTCGATACTAGTCGAATTTGTTCCCACGAAAAAGTGAGAAATGCAAACCAGTGTTGTTGTGTATTTGCTAATTTAAATCAGGTTTGTTGGTGTACTGAAAAGGAGGGCCTGATTGTTGGCCTCCAAGTGTTATCTATCTTTGTCTGGGGTATGTTTCCGAACTTTCTATGGGTTTAGTGGCGTGATAACCCACTTTGGATGTTGGGAGAACACTCGAAAAGCTGGTAAATCATTCGCCGCTTTTCTCGTGTTCTGCCAACATCCCGCGTGGGTTATCACGACAGTAAAACCCATAGAAAGTGTGTTCTATTGCTTAAATAAATCATTGTTATGATTCCAGAGATGATTTTTAATAGTCCTTTTGGATATCATAGCTATGATTAACAGCACTGTAAATCATGATTCCAGAGATGATCATAATAGTCCTTATAGAAATCATATTAATTGATGATTTATATATATGATATTTAGGGTACTTGTCAAATCATATAAGATTTGTTATGATGTACACAGGACTACTACATCATCACATGAATCATCACCTATGATTCCATAGTCTGAATTTCTTTGCACACATATATTATATTTCGACTTCCTGCCATTTGAGGTCATTCCACAGCAATCTCAGCAAGTTTTAGTTATGCAATTTTTTCCTGTCTGTCTCAGCATTTCCCAGTGTTGGTCATTTGCTAACAAAGGTCTCGGGGATCCACCAGAGAAAAGCGTCTGTAAAAAAAGCCCTAATTGTCCCCAGTTATAATCCTGTGCTTGTTTTATAGACCAAGCTAGAGAAAAATATTCCGCCAACAATGCATTGGTGGGAAAATACATAAACTTGCACAGGAGCCCCCAGCCTCTTAGCATTTCATACATGAAGTCATTTTATTCTGCTCCCCTTTGTTCAAAAAATATGGCAGCCACATGAGTTAACTTTGGTGGTCTTTGTTTCGCATGTAGGGTGCTCTTGCACGTGCGAGTAGAGGCTGTTTATGGATCCGATGGACTCCATCGGACGACTTTCCAGCCCTCCTCAAAGTATTGTTTACACTTGCGGTTACACCTTATGACTAGACTTCCGGTGGACTCAACTGTACTTCCGGTTTCATCTTTCGACTAGACTCCATTGGACTCCAGGTTTTGTCCACTGGAATCTAGTCGAGAGTATTGGACATGTGTGGTATTTTTAGACGAAAACCAGTTTGCAAGAAAGTGTAATGAACCCAATCGGATTAAATCTTGTAGCAAAACACAGAGAATACAAATAATTCGTTCAGTCATAGTTATTAGAGGAGACTGGTTATGAAAAGCGGCAAACATCAATGATAAAAACAACAGTGCTGCAGTTTATGTTGGAAGTACCGTGAAAGTGCACAATCCTTTGTTTTCTGTTGGCAAATTGTTACGGAATAAATTAATGCAACGTTTTTATTGGTCAATACAATCAAAATGATAGGAATTCTTTTGAAGGTTGTGCACTTTCAGGTCCACAAAAACATATAACAAAGGATTCTAACGGGTTTCATAACCATTCCACTCAATTAACTATGGTTCAGTGCTTCATTTCGAGGCAGGCGGTGTGCGTCACGAGATTCGACCAATGTCACCAGTCAGAATGCGTTATTTGTAGAGTGATTTTTGCGCTTGGAAAGACCTGTTTTGAGGTGTGCATGATGAAATTTTCGCTTAATTCCAAGCTTGTGTAGGTAATTTCGACACTATACCTCCGTAGAAAGTTATTGAGACACTTTATATTGATATTAGTTACGTTAGTTTTAAATATTTTGCTTTCTTGAGCGTCTTTGAAAAGTTTGAATTGCTCGGTCATATGCAGGCCGCCATGATGATTTGAGTGTCATTTTCGCCGTTCCTCTTTGATTCATTGCTGGTTACTTTTTTGGATTATTTCGGTCATCTTGTTACTTCAACCTTAACTTTCTTCTTTGTAAATGTCGGGGTCTACCCAGGTCTACCCCTGTTAGTTTTCCCGTTATGAGACGTTGAAAGTGTCTTGGAGTGAAGAGGTCGTCTCAGCAAAGTAGCATAACTCCAGGGAAACGGGCTGAGAAAACATGACGAAGGGGAAGCCGACGTGAAGCGAGTAACGCCAAATCCGGGAAGAGTTTGTTCCATTTTAAACCAGAAAAGGTAAATAAGTTTGAATATTGTAATAACCTTTGGAAACAAAACATTTTTCGCAACCCAATGAGGAAACTGGACGCACGGTGTTTTAGTAAGTTCCATGCAGTGTGTGCTAGGTGTATGCAAATTTTCATGTAAACTTACGTGAGGGAAAAAATTGTTATAAATCTCTACCAAAACACAAAACCATTATCGAAGATCTAGACAACATCATACAGGATTTTAAAACTGTGAGGTTAGGTAAATAACAAAATCGTTACACTGCGCTCAGTTCAACGACCGCGCAGAGAAGATTGTGGTATATTTCTGCGGCGGTAGCTTTGGTGAAATTCCCATTGTGTTATAGCTGTTCGGCTCTTTCGGTCTGTTTTTCCTCTGCCTGATAGACGATTTATTTGCGCATAAGCAATAGAAACAGGCACTGTTTGCAAAATAATATAAACTTGTCGGTGAAAATAATATTGTTATGAGAGACGATGCAAGATTTCTACCCCCGCTCTTTGTTCGCGCTTCGGCCCGGTAATAAAGTCCATCAAACACTGTTAGTAGACGAATTTTTTTCATTTAAGCAAATCCAGCTATGAACTACAGGTCTCTTTCACTCTGAGACAAAAAATATACACATAAACTCAGCGCCAAGCAGTTCATAAGATCTTCTGAGAAGCAAGAAATCGCAAAAAATGCCGCTGAAATCGGCTAAAATCGCACCTTCGATAGTCTCCGAATAGCGATAAACTTATTCAAATTGCCTTATCAAGCGAAAAGCAAGCATCTAAGGCCACTATGAGATCTTGAAAGTTCTCCAAATCGCTCTCTACCGAAATCTTTTTCAGAAATCGAAGAAATGTTTTGATCCCAGGTTTTTATTCATCCGTCTCACGAGATGCGTACTTGACCTTGTCACGTCTGAAACGAGATACATTAACAATTTTACCCATGAACCTTTGCGGGTAGTGACACACACGGCCGGTTGCCTGATTTCGTGGGGAGGTGAACCATTTGGGAATGTAAATCCGTCAACTTCTATTGTGTAAAATGCGAACAGTAAATTGAGTGAAGTATATCATATTAGGCCATTAAAACACAAAGCCAGACTCAACTTTTGTGAAATAAGACCAATAAATAGTTGCTCTAGTAACAGTTACTTCAAATGACAGCGGGCAAACAGTAAACCAGCAACGTCGTCTCATTTAGTTATATTTTGCATAACAATAATCGATCTTTTATATAGATTTTAGCGAAGCTCCACGCGCGCGCTTCGCGCGCTTGGGCGGAGCCCCATAGCTAAGTAGATCTACCCATCCCAGAAAATTTGGTAATCACGTGACCGTTCACCGACCGCCGACCGACCGTCCGTCCGCACCACAGGAAAGCCAACGTTTACTCTCACACTTTTATCTAGTTTGGGAGCCCAAGCGAAAACTAATTCACATCAATGTTGTGATCAATTGACAGCTATCAAAACAGGGCATCCGCTGACCATTATTACCTGACCGTACCGCGGGCTCAAGTGTCGACCCATCGAGGTTGAGTATTTTTTGAAGTTATCCGCTGACAAATTACCAGTCTCAAATGATCATGATCGCAGGCTCAAGTTTATTTTTTCCAAGGATTCATATCAAATATGTTGTGTTTATGTCATTATGGCCCCGCACTGTTAGGATTTTCATTTCAAACTGACCTCGGAATCAAAAATTCAACCAGTTTTTTAAAAGTATAGGCAGGGAAGACCTTATCTTACCATGGTCACGCGTTGGTCACGCTCTACGTTCAATTTTTATACTCTGATTGGTTAAAATTTGACAGGTGAGTTCAAGCGGAAAAATTATGCAGCATCTTGAAAGTTGTTTACTTTGACAGCTGAAGCTGACAGAGTTTTGCGTCAACTTGTGATGTTTTTAACTGTCTTTTTCCTCTGGATGTACAAAATGAAATACAGCTGCTATCAAGAGTCTTCTGTTATTCATGGCTGGTTTGTTTACTGGGTTTTTGGTTGAGAAATGCGTCGCTTGTCAAAATTCGGTAATTCGATTTCGGATGGCATCGTTTTCGTTTTTCACCTTGCTTAATGCGTAAGAGGGTTTAAAAGTCTCAAGCAACTGTGGCCTTCCTTGATAGCTTTCAGGAACTGAATCTCCAATGGTAAGCCTAAGTAATTATTGTATTTGAGGTTTGTATTTCATGAAGTCTTGCACAGTTCACGCTGACAGTCTATGCGGCAAGTTTATCCACGTTTGTAGGATTTGAGTCAATGATCTGACCTAGTATCAGGTTTGATATAAGCTTACAGAACTTTAAAAAGCCTGCAGATATATTTTCTCACCACAAATAGAAAGAAAACGTTCCGAAGAATATTTAGTTATAAATTTGGCTGTAGAAAGAAAACTCTGAGCGATTTTCTTGCTTCGAGGAGTTCACCTTGGAAAACAGTAAACACCGCGCCGGGAAGCCGGCTTAAGCGGTACTGTACGCCTAAAGACTCAGGATTTTTAGAGACACTTTAATACTTGTCTTCGTGAATGAAAATTGTTGTCTCTGTAAATGTTTCACCGAATTATATTTCTTTTTTTGATTGTTAGTAGTCTCTCTTGCAATTTTGATCGCTTGTCCGTGCCGTTTGTTTTCATCGTTCATGACCTTCGCTTGCAGGGGTACTCAAAAATGTCGCGCGTATCAAACGCTTTATAAGATTACACATCGTTATAACTGAAACCATTAAATAATAAAAAATAATAAGAAGAAGAAATTCGCTATTATGTCGCAGCGTAACTCTATTAAAGTTCATTCAAACACTCGACCACGCTGACGGCTCGCACTATAGAAACGAGAACCAACTGGCCGTAATGGTGATTTTGGAAATTTTTGAAAGGTTTCGCTTAAAGCCCACGATTGATCGTCCTGAATATTAACCTAGTGCAATTTGTCTTGAAAAATTATGAAATACCGCATTCTGTCCTAGGTCTGCATGATAAATAGTACTGTTTCACCTCAGATGTGATGCATAAAAATTATAAAAGGTTGGTTTAAACACCCCCAGATTTGTTGGCAAGAATTTGTAAAGTAAACCTGTCAAACGCAAAAAAATTTGGCGTGATTTGTTTTCCAAGAATTTGTTTTCGAGGCCTAATCTACTGTGATCTTGAATGTGATCGAAGATGTTTGCTATTTTTTGGGTGTACATATAAGGTTATCAATTCGATGTAAGATGCTTCACTCTAAAATAACTTAGCCTTTCCCTCAAAAGTCACATGAATGTGCCCTTAAGTTAACTGATTTGTGGATTGAAAGTTGATTGTTTGATTTAAATTATAAATTTATTAATTGGAGCTTCGCTTTTGGCCCTGGCTAAATCTATATATTACTATTCCATACTATACACATTTGCCAGAGAAAATAACCAACTCACTGGGGAGCTTAAGAGAGATCACAATCCATGGTCGAATATCATTGTGCAAAAGGGGAATGGAAGCCAAATTCATACCGGTGAATGGTCGTGACGCAAAGAGACAAAAGTTGGAGCTCTACTTCCAGTACACATAAAAGTGTACCTTTACATTATTACTCTTTTTTAAAGTCTATATATTAAAAAAGACAAAAACAAACCTTGGGTAATTCAAAGGTTAGTATTACAGTAGATAAATTCCGCGGGCTTCGACGAGATACAGAGCCGTCCTTACTCGGCTGACACCGTCCTGTAGTGCAGTTGTTAGAGCCACAGCACCTTACGCCCCTCTGTCTCCTGTAAATGATAAACGGACTAAATTTCTTTCTTGTAATAAGCTCCCGTTTCTTGTAAGCTTTCTCTGCAGACGTTCAAACTGATCACAGGCTGACCCAGACAATGTAAATTGAAAATGCTCAAGTTGCACTTCAGAAACGCAAGAAATCATCCGCATGACGTACTTTAATACATATTTTAAAATCAAGCCAATACCAGGAATCCCCCGCAGGGGTGGAATCCTTGTTATGTGTTCTTGTAATTTTCTTTTTGGAATGCAAGTAGTTTCAACAAAAGAGTTACAGCGGAACCTCACCATACGTAGCCTGAATGGCAGGAGTTCGAAAGGAAAGGGGAAGGGAATTTCAGACACGCGAAAAGGGGACTGGGGATCAGTTCACTCTATCTTTTTGGATGCGGGAAGCCCACAATACAATACAATACTTTTACTAATTCTCCCCGAGGGGCTTTTCAGAATTAACTTACAATATGTATATATAATACAACCAAGACTAATGATATACATGTTTTTGATATATAAATAACAACTTAAAATTACTACTTCTAATAATAACTAACAAAGTAATAATATACTATGGTATGTATACCGGTATCCTATTTCTTTATTAATTCTGCCTTTGCACGCTTTTTAAATGATCTTAATGATCGGGCAGTTCTAGTGTTGTTACTGAGACTATTCCACGCTTTTGCTGCCTTATAAAAGAAGCCACTCTGGGCAGCTGCTGTCCAGCATCCTGGTAGGTGTAGATCTTCACTGTTGCGGAGATTGTAAGAGTGCGCATTGGATCGCTTCCCTGTTTTACAGCTAATATATGCTGGCACTAAATTGTTAACACATTTGTACATAATTGTCACGTCCCGCATCCAAAGTTGATCCTCTATAGTCAGCCAGCCAAGAGCTTTCAGGGCCGTGGTAATATGATCGTATTTCCCTGTGTCAGTTAGTATACGGGCAGCAAAGTTCTGCATGAGTTTTGTAGTTTATGGATGTTCTGTTTATAATTACCAGCCAATACAACGGAACAGTAAAATAATCTACTAAACACAACAGAGTTGATCATTTTATACAAAAATTCTTTGGAGAACAGGTGGCGGACCCTACTTATTTGACACAAACTAGACAGCAAGGATGACGATAATGATGAGATGTGATTATTGAATGTTAAGCCAGAGTCCAGGGTAACACCCAGATCTTTTGCGGACGAGACAGGGCATAGTTGTTGTCCAAGGAAGGATAACGTGACATCAGGTTGCTTTGATACAAGTTGCCCTGTTCCAAAAAGCACAAGTTTAGTTTTATCCGGGTTTATAAGTAGGTGATTTGCGCAACACCAACCAGCAATATTTTCAAGACCCTTGGAGACTTGTTGCATACAAGAGTGGATATCTTTAGACGCACACGATAAGTAAATCTTAGTGTCGTCTGCATAGGATTCGATGTTACTAAACTTAGTTACCGTAGGAAGGTCATTCATATAGAGTGTAAACAGCATCGGGCCTAATAAGGACCCCTGAGGTACCCCGTGAGTTATCGTTAGGGGATCCGACAATGATGTTCCAATTCGAGTACACTGCTGTCTGTCTGACAGGTGGCTCTTGGGAGTGCCTTCTCTGAGGTGCCAAGCAGTTGGAGTTTGCCGAGTAGGGTAGAATGACAGAGACTGTCAAAAGCTTTACTCAAGTCTATTAGAACCATTGCCGTTATTTGCCTGCTATCCATCGCTCTAAAGATGTCGTCCGTTACTAATACGCTCAACGTTTCCGTGGAGTGCAGAGATCGGTTTCCGCTTTGATGTCTCGTCAATCGGTTATGCAATGTCAGGTAGTCATTGAACTGACGCATAGCAATCCTCTACGCTATCTTAGAGAGGACTGGTAGTAGCGAGACTGGACGGTTGTTATTCGCCACCTCATGGTCGCCCTCTTTTGGGTGTAGGACTACTTCACCCTTCTTCCACGCTCGCGGAAAAACGGAACTTGAGAAAGAGTAATTTATTAGGTCAGTCAGCGTTGGGAGAATGTGCTCAAGGCAGTCCTTAACCACCGAAATGGGAACTTCATCGAAGCCTGGAGCCTTATTAGCAGGCATGTCTAAGATCACTTTTCGCACATCGCCGGGCGTGACTGACTGAAAGACGAAGCATACTTCCTCGTCCCTTTGAGCCTATTGCGAAGTCGACGTGACCTGCGGCGTGGGGTTGTTGTACTGTAGGCCGTAATGGTTAGCCAGCGCTATAGAACTACTTGGCTGCTTCTTGTCCGACAAAGATGAAAAATCGATTGCACTCATTCGCCAGGACGTCGGTATCCCTTGTATCTTGCGGACGCAGTTGCACGCGGGTAGACTACGAGCAGTAACTCCTTTTTCTTAGTCCCTCGAGGGAAACGCGCGAGACACGAATATGGCCTTACTAAATCTGAAGAAAAAGGGAGATTGCTCGCAGTCTACACGCATAGAACTCGAGAAGCAGGACCGAAAGGATCACGAGGGGTGATGGGAAGGAGAGATTCCCCTCTTCCCTCTTAGGACACACACTTAGGGGCTAGAACGATCTCAGATCGATCTGGCCTTTATACGAACTGAATGTGAACGTTCGCACTTTTTTTGAGATCGATCTGGGATCGATCCAACCTGGATCGCTTCAGGAGGTGGTCTGAGATCGGTCCAAGATCGATCTACATTGTTCCGTGCTGAGTGAGAACGCAAACACGTCCTGAAAGCGATCCAGCTTAGTAGCCTTCACTGAGGGTCACGTAAGCCAATCGCACGTGAGGTCAGTGTTGGTTTTGCAAGTTTCAAAATAATGTCTGCAAAAAATGGGCGAGAACGGTGGAGACAAAAAGACAAGAGCTCTTATCGCTGCTTGGGGGAGGCGTCGGATTCTCTATAAAATAGACAAAAGTCACCGAAACGCAGACGTTTATGCGGACATCCCAAAAGTTGTAAAGAAACAGGGGCTTTCCAGTGGTGAAAAAAGTCCACCAAACATCTAAAAGCTGTAACTATCAAAACTCGGATTTTCGTCTCTTTTTCTCAACTAAGTGGCCACAAATCGGCGGCAATGATGAAGAACTTACTAGAATTTTTGGAATTGAGCTTATAGCCACTCAAACCAACGGCAAAAGCGGTGAAGATGCTTTGTAAATAATAGAGCCTGAGTCATTGAAAAGTCTGAGAAGTCTGCCGAAAAGACTTCTAACATTCAGCTGTAAAAAGACCGCAAATTTGTCCGTGTCGGCAAAAATCCAATATGTATAAGGTGTACTCCGTTTTTAACGTTTGTTTATCCTTTTGAAAACAAGTTAATTATCATGATAAGGTAGCAGCGAAAAATCATGCGCTTTTGTTATATTAAACCGAACAGTCCGGTTGAGGCAGGAAACGTTTTCTTGCAATAACAAGACAAATTACACAAAAGGACATAAATTTATAAGTCACAAAAACAACTGCTTCCAGTTCCCCTCAAGAAGCCTTAATTGACCAGGCAGTACATGTAAGACTTCTTCAATTGTTTGTAAATTAATAAAACGGAGGATGACAGTTGTCTGCGCTAAAAAAAAAAACAGTTTTCAGGATTTCGCCCACCGGGCAAACATAAACATTTCTTTAACGAATCCAAACCATACTCCATGTCCGACGAACATTTGAGTATTTAAGACTCTTTTACCTTTGTTTCTGCTTTATATCTTCCACTGATCGTTGACGAATAAATAAGCAAATTTTCACTGTCAGTTTTACAAAAAAATTTAATGAAACTAGACTATTGTGGCGTGTTTGTAACCAGCCAATAGAAGTGTTTTTCTTGGTTATGTGGTGCACTTGGGAAATTTGGAGAGCACTCAAGAAGCTAGAGCTGCTCAAGGCGTAACTCTTACGCTTCTTTCGTGCTCTCCAAACTTCCCGCGTTCATAGCTGTTCATCCATAACTCGATATACGCTCGCTAAGCATGAACCAATTCTTATTTTAAAAAAAATTATTCCTGGGAAACGTCAGGAAACGCCCGAAAAAGAAAGCCGACTGGTGTCACACAACCCATCTCACCCGAAGCCAGAGGGTAAACAAACGTCTTAGTCCTCTCTAGTTAGGAATAATTTGTCTTATTAGAAGGTGTCAGTGTGAACAGGTCCTAAAGCGATCTCAGAACCGATCGATCTCGTTTTAAGCGATCTCAGTATGAACGGGACCGAAGTCAGACAGGTTTGAGTTCATTTTTAGGCCGGTCCTAAGTAGACCGGTCTATGTAAACGCATGAAAAGAAATGTATGGGGATCGATACGAACTCACACCGGTCTGAGCCGGTCTCATGTAATTACCCCATCCCCCAGGTAGAGTGAATGGAAATCGTTTGTCACCATTGTGAAGAGCATTATCTGAGTCAAATTTACCTATCCCTACTTCATTTTTGGAGGCTTAATAATGCAACTGATTCTAACAGAAAACTCATTCAAATTCACCGACAAACACTACCTACAGCCACACGGCGTTGTAATGGGCAGCAAAATGGCGGTTGCTTTCTCAGTCATTTTCGTGGCTCACGTTGAGAAACAACTAATAAATGCTAGCCCTTGCAAACCATTTGACTGGAAGAGATTTATTTATGACATGTTCTCAGTATGGACTCTTCCTGAAACCGATATCAACAATTTTATTGATTTCGCCGCGAACTCTTTCCACACAACAATAAAATTTAGTCTCGAACCGTCATCAAAGAAGATTGTTTTCCTTGACACTAAAGTTTTTAAAGGACCAAGATTCATTCAAAGCAAAATACTTGATGTTCAAACACATTTCAAGCCTACAGAAACATTCCAATGCACGCATTTCTCCTCATGAAACCCTCTCAGCGTTAAGTAGGGCTTTGTGAAAAGAGAAGCCTCACGCTTACTTTGAACGAAATCGGTTAAGGAATCATTCGAGTTAATGAACAAAGAATTTTTAACTCGCCTTATAGAACAAGGCTACCCTCGGGACCTCGTCGAAACAATCCTAGGCCTAAAGCATCAAAAGAGATTTTGCGTTTTGTTACGACTTTTAATCCTGCTACTCCGAATCGCAAAAAGATTCTGATGAAACACTGGCACCTTATTAAGGGTAAAAACATACTCGCGCATGTATATCCTAACGCCTCCATTGCTGCTTATCGGAAGGAAAAATCTCTAAAGGATTCTCTTGTTAGAGCTAAAATTCCTTCACTCTAAGAGTTATACACGGTAAGGGTCGGGTGACCATATTAGGGAACTTAGCAAGGAAGCTTCGGAAGTGGGCTTTTTGCATCCTTGGGCAGTGGTTTTACCCAGAGTTTGGGCAAATCTTCTTTATAAGAGAAAGAACACTTAGCAGCACAATTTTGGTAGCGTTTAGGCAGTGTTGCATGGGAAAATGCCGCACTTCCGGTTGACGTATGTCGCTCAAAAACGTCTTTGCTGAAGTTCCCTATTAAGTGCACTTAAATGGTGAGTTCTATTACCGAAATGATCGAAATCATTCATTTCGATTGAGTTAGGAGTTACGCATAAAAATGACGTTATTTAAGTATGGTAGTTTTATAGCGGCGCTTTGCGCCGCGGGTGGGCGGAACCCCATAGCTAAGGAAATGTGCTAATCTACCCATCCGAGAAAATTTGGTAATCACGTGACCGTACACCAAGCGAGCGAGCGAGCGATCGAGCCAGCGACCGTCCGTCCACACCACAGGCATACCAGTGTAAAATAATTCAATCAACTGGTATGGCAACCCAAATGCAACTCAAGGTTTTATTTGGAAGGAAATCACATGGCCGCCCGGACAACAACAAAGTCGTGTCTTTTCCGGCGTTATTTCTTATGTTTGCACTAACGTAGATAACAGAGAAAGAGCTAGAGCGAGTTATTGAAAACAAAGGTGACGAATTTCGGAGGAAGAAAAACATGGAAATTCAAAGTCGCGGTGAGAAAATGGGAAATGCTAGCGGCCAGCAAGGTGAAAATTAGCGGCAGTGAAAAATAAAAGCGAACATGAACACAGGAAACAAAATATTGGGTAAGCACATACAACAATTCCTCTATTAAAATAATGTGTAACTAGGAAGTTTTAGTCGTATAAAACAGCGTTGTAGTCGTGCAAAACAACGGCAAGGGAAAAACAGAAAAGCGTGCTGAACGTGCAAACATGTTTTTTGCTAATTAGAGGAAAAGGGTGCTGCACATGCAATATGTTTTTTTGCTAATTAGATACATTGGTCTTGAAGCCATTTTCATTGTCCTCCCCGTTTAGCATTACACGATGTAATTTTTTTTTTTTTTTACACTTATTCTGATTAACCAAAGCTTCGCAAAAAGGGTCATATCAGTACCTCTAGCCACGATTTTTAATCAGTCTATTTGCTCAGGGATTTTTCCATCTAAACTAAAGTGTGCTAAGATTATCTCGATATTTAAGGACGAAGATGACACGCTGCCCGAAAACTACCGACCTATTTCTCTGCTCTCGATTTATAACAGGATTTTTGAAAAACTTATGTACTCCAGAGTTACCAAGTGTGTCAAAGATTGCAACATTCTCTATGATCAGCAATACGGTTTTCGCAGTAAGCACAGTACTCAGCATGCTGTACTTGATATTGTTAACACAATTCTCCAAAACATGGACAACGGTAAATTTTCGTGCGGTGTTTTCATCGATCTCAAAAAGGCTTTTGATACTGTTAACCATGAAATTTTGTTAGCTAAACTTGAAAATTATAGTATTAGAGGTGTAATCAACTCCTGGTTCAGATCATACCTGACTGATCGGAAGCAAACTACGGAAGTTAATAATGTTGTGTCTGAGGCTGAAACGACCTTGTGCGGCGTGCCACAAGGCTCAGTCCTCGGACCACTCTTATTCCTACTGTACATCAATGATATTTACAAGTCCTCTTCGTTATTTGCCTTTTATCTATTTGCTGACGATACTAGTATAATACTTGTAAATAACAACCTAAAGGAACTCGAAACACTTGTTAATCGTGAGCTTGGCAACGTCAACGAATCGCTAAAGGCCAACAAACTGTCCTTGAACATAAAAAAATCAAATTTTGTAATCTTTCGTCCCCGGCAAAAGAATATGCCCTTCATACCTAGGATTAAAATTTTTGACTCCGTGACTAACACCTACGCAAACCTTGAAATGAAAGATTATGTAAAATATCTTGGCTTAATGATTGATTAAAATCTTTCATGGAAATTCCACATCGAATCTATCTGTCACAAAATCAGCAAGTCGATAGGAATTATAGCTAAAATTCGACATTATGTCCCGCGTCGTGTTTTACTTTCAGTTTACAACTCATTAATTGTCCCTTACTTGACTTATGGTATTTGTGGTTGGGGAAATTGTGCCTTGACATTTAAAAGAAAGATCGTAACTCTACAAAAACGGGCCTTACGTCTCATTTACTTCAGTAAGTCTAAGGAACACGCCGTACCCTTCTTTCTCAAATCAAATTGCCTTCCCCTGCCTAGCATATTTTTCAGAGATTGTAGCTATTTATTGTATGATATCAACAGACAGACAGCACCAGTTAGTATTCTCAATCAGTTCGTTAAAACAAGTCAGATTCATAACTACAGAACAAGATCTGTCTCTAGCAACTCGCTTTATGTTGAGTTCTCTAGAACCGATAAAATGTATGCCTTTTTCACGAGAATCGGTGCCCAAATTTGGAACTCTATTCCGTATTCGATTAAAATACTTAAACGTTCGTCCTTTCGTAAAAAAATAAAGGAATTATTACTAAATTTTTTGCGGTCAGAAGATGATTATGTCGAAGTCTCCCGTCTTATTAAGTTATTTAATACTTTAGGTTAGCCTCTCTTCGTAATCGTTATGTACATGCCTTGTTTTATGTTAGTTTAAATTCTATTTACTGTATTGTAGTGTCTTCACTGTTATTTAGTCCATCTATATATAAATCTTGTTTTGTAATATGTCTTCAGCTCCCCCCGCCTCGATTAGTTCATAAGCTATTTGCGGGTGGGAAAGTAATGTAATTAGTTATTTTCCAATTTTCAATAAAATTTGTTGTTGTTGTTGTTGTTGTTTAGCCCTGGCTAAATCTATATATTAACATACTGGAGAGAATTTATTTCGATCGTCACTGTTCAAATTAACTTCTCCACTTCTTTTTGGGACTAGCCGTTAGCAAACTCCTGCAAACTCCCAAAAACGCACTTCAGGTGTACACTAGATTGAAGTTTTATAAACTCTGAACATAGACATAGCCAGCCTCTGTTAATAAGCATCACTTACACTTTCTTTAACAACAACACTAAGAATTTTTACTCTTTTCTTGCTTCTCTACTGGGCTGCCGTGTTGTGGTATTTCAAGCCCACACACAAGAACTCATTGGGCCAAGTAGCTCCAATTTGAAAACCGTTTAAATCAGTTTCCAATAAGAATACAATTCAGAGTAACCGAACGTTTGATTAGCTCGATTGGCCAAATTTTCTAGTCAGTTCGGTTTAGTTTCAGAACGAACCCAGTCGAAATGGATCGAACTATTGAAGTTCCACACTGCGTACCATAAAGGAACGTTCCGAAGATAAATTACGCTGGCTAATAGTTCTCCTGATCTAGACCAAAACTTCTTTTTTTGTTCGTGCGGGCTTTCTCTTCGGAGAAATTGTACTAAGTTTAAACAAATGCATACCTTATAAATCACAAAAGAGCAGGTCGCCATTCTTAACAACAGTAACAGAGTCAGGTCGAGAAACTTCTTCAGTAACATAGTTCAGGAATTTTCCTCCCAGAGGGAAAACGTGAGGCCTCTTACTGTGGCTGTCACATACAACTAGATTGTTTACCTTGTCTATTGCGAGGCCTTGAGGCCTTCTCAGCTGCCCGTCGCCAGATCCTTTGCAACCAATCTCATAAAAGAACTGCCCCTCATCACTGAATGTTTTCACATAATGTAATGAGTCATAAGAAACAAAAAACATGCCTTGGTGATAAACAAACAAAGCAAACCAAGGGCTCTCATAACAGTACGGAGCTTTAATGGTCTGTATGAGTTTTGTGCCATCAAAAGAAAGAACCTTCACACGCCACACACTAACAAATTACCATCTTTTCTAACAAATACACTGTGTGGACGTAGCACGTGCTTGCTAATATCGGTTATATAATGACCACGTTCTGTAAATACGGACAACTGTTTTTTCGACGGTGATGAAAGTTGAACTACTAAGATGTCACCAGATGATGTGAATGCCACTGAGATTGGTTCATCCATTATCTCTTTACCAGTCCCATTGTCTCCTATCTTCCTCAAAAATTTTTATTTAGAATCAAACAGCTGAACACGATGACTGACGCCCCCGCTACCACAATATACCCAGTATTTTGATTCATTGCAATGCTACACGGCTTGTGGAACACTTCATGTCCTTGCCCAGGAGATTTAAATGATCGGAGACCTTTGTTCTGATGTGGACTCATTTGCAGACTCCGAGGCTGAGCAGTCACCGGCTTCTCGCAACAATTAGCCACAACGTGATGTGCTGCGCAAGCAGTGTTTAGCGTGTTTTGTGCTGTCTTGTCTCCATCTTTAAAATAATTTGCTTCATTGTTTTTCCCCACTCCGCTCGCTGACTGAACAGTTACTGTAATGTGAACTTCTTCCTCCTGCTATTCGAAAAGCTCCTGTTCTTTGGACAAGAGCCGCGGTACAGTGAGGTGGCGTGAGCCAGGTGCAGTGGACCTTGCTGCTATCTGCGTCGCTCTCTTACTTCCGTCCTAGAGTACACTGTTGCGTGGCTTGATATAACGCCCTTCCTGCCCATCTGCATAGTAAAATAGAGTGGGTCCAAATGCGAGCTTTAAAGATAATATACCTTTCGAAGCTTTACAGTTTGCTAAAGTCGCTAGACTTGAGGACAGGCGCAGTGAGCTCTGTATGAGCACTTTGGAAATATTTACAAAAGGAGGGGCGTTTCTGGGGGAGCATGCCGCCTTACCCCGCCCCTAGCGGCTCGCTCCTTGTCCTTGGACGATAATACTAGTTTTTTGATAAATAAAAAGGTTGGACGGTCTGTCTCAGTCATGAAATACCTTTTTTAGGCATATAGTATTCTTTTTCAAGGTAATTTCAGGTACTCGGTATCAAACGTTTTGCAATTTTTAGCTATATTGGTATCTTATGAGGACAAAAGCGGGTATATTGGTATCCCACTGCCCCCTACCCTCTCCCCTCTATGCTGGCCGGGCCTAAAAATATTGAAGGCGGGAGTCCATGCCGTGAAAATAATGATTCATTACCAATACAAATTCTACGGCATGATACGCATTTTGTGCAATTTAAGGAGGAAAAACTCATGCAATTAGGATATTTTTTCTGAAGAGAAACAGAAATTTCGTTTATCACATTTTCGTGTCGCCGACGAGTTACGTAACCACGTGACCATAACACAGACTCGTACCCAGTCGTCACTTACGAAATCTGGGAAGATATTTATGCGCAAAGGCTGTTGGGAAGGAGGGAGAAAATGTGACGTCACTTCCCGTTTTTCTTCCTTCCTTCCCTTGATGCAACGCGAAGTCGCTTAAACCTTCCTATCAATCATCGCGCTAACAAGAGAAGCGGCTGGGTACGAGTCTGACCATAACATTAGGTGACAAATCACGCTATGATTTGATTGTGAAAATTAACGAAAAGACGTGACTTCAGCTTGCTGGATTGCCTCTTTCCATCAAGAATCTAAAGTAAAGGTAATCCTCTTATTTACCGAGAATAGATAAAACAGTAAATGACTTGTTAATTTTTGTTGTGCGTCAAACAGTCAGATTATTACAGTAACTATATTTTATGCACCGCGGTGAGATTCACTCTGAAATTGCGGAAAGGATTTAAAATTCTATGTTGCCTTTCCTGTACATGTTTTGTATCCCGAGGTAGTGATATTTATTTTCATTGCTTAGAGAGCTTGGATCAACCTCTGTTCTAGAGAATTCTATTAAAAGCATTGTTTACTGTTCAGTGCAGGTAGACGACGGCGCCCGCCAGTTGATCGTGGTAATATCCCAGTTAACATGTGTTAATATATATCTCTTTCGATTCGAAAGTACTTAAAGAAGCTTAATTTCTTTCTTTTAAAGACCGGAGACGACTTCAAGTGTCAAAAGAGGCAATTTCATGGAACTTTTAACCTGTACAATCGTGACATCTGACAGGGCCAATAATTATGCAAATATGTAAAATGGCAGATTACAATCTACTGTTGGTTGCAATCCCAGAAGATACCCGCAGTCTGAGCCTACAAACCAAAAAAATAAGCTTAAAACTTTACTTTGATATGATTTTTTTATGCCAGGTTTAGGCCGCAACTTTTGAGATATTTTCCCTCAAATCCTCAAATCTTCCTCACTTTCAGGGTTTGGATTAAGCCTAAAAAATAGGTAGTCTTTGAATCACTGTAAGTTGAACATGTTTTGATCAAAGATATTTTTATCTAGCCCGTGAACTATCGAAAATTAACTAAAAAAACTGAATCGAACAGACTTTTTGTGCGGGCATTCGTTTGTTTGCAACGCGATTTTCAAAATACATCAATTTTAGTCTTTGAAACACTCTATGAGAGGCCCAGACGGACTCAATTCGTTTTTGGCTTGTAGCAGAGCTAAGAATAAGAATTTGAAAACAAAAAAGGCGATTTTAGTATTTACCTACTAAATCCTCTTTACCGACAAAAAACAAAAGGAAAACTATTTTTTGCCGGGGAATCGTGTGGACCGCTTTTAGGGAGACTGCCTCTTAAAAGCCGCTTAGCCAGTTGTTCCTAATCTAGCTGTTTGGACAATGTAAAAGAGACATTTAGTTAAAAGAATGAGTGGCAAAAACTTTCCAGAAACATTCAGGAAGTAGTAAACTTGCTTGCATAAAGTCCAGTAGTCAGCTTATGAATAAATTATAGTCTTCATTTATATTTAGAAGCTCGGGAAAAAAATCAGTCCGCTAAAAAGTGATGACGAGTGTCTCGCTGTCGATGATAAAGAGAAAGCTAACTTATTAAATTGCTTCTTCTCCACTGTTGGAATGAATCTAGCAGACACCATTAAGCCAAAGCACCAGGGACTAACCACCACAAAATCTAAGCTTGTCCCATGTATATATGATGCACGAGTGTCATACGGTGAAGTCGCGAAGAAACGTCTTCACTTTGAAGACAAATAAAGCCACTGGCCCTGACGGTATTTCCGATCTATTTCGCCACGGTTACTTGGAGCTGCTGGAACATTTATTGCTGTGCCGCTGACTAACCTATATCTACGTAGACTGGAAGAAGCTAAAGTTTATGGTGACTGGAAGGTAGCCATATTTAAGAACGACGACGAGTCAGATAGAGGAAATTATCGCCCATTGTCTATGCTAGGCGAACCAAGCAAAATCCTACAGTCTTGTGTCACCGACTCTATTGTAGATCACGTCTTCACTTGCAATCAGCTGGTAACTGAATATCAGAGGGCCTACCGTAAGGGCCACTCTACAAACGTACTATTCGCACACTTAACAGAGACCTGGAAACACGCCCTAGACTCCAACCTTGTCGTTGGCGTATTATTTATTGACTTCCACACATCGTTTGACAGCATTTCTCACAAAATTTTAATGCACAAACTTGAGAATAATTACTGGATCAAGGGGAACCTACTCGACTGGGTAAGAGACTATTTGAGTGAAAGAAAACAATACACCGTTGTAAATGGAGAACTTTCAGACCAAGCTTACCTAACCTCCGGCGTCTCTCAAGGCTCCGTGTTGGGACCAACACGGAGCCTTGTACACTGGCGATCTATCGGAGGCTGTTAATTCTGCATCTCTCTACATGTACGCTTACGACACGACCATCTATTGTATAGGTGAGTCACTGGACTCCGTCTCTAACATGATTAATAATACACTAAAGAAATAAAAAGATTGTAGTTCAAAGAACCACCTGGTACCTAACCCTAAAAAGTGTAGAGCAATGATGCTACTACGAGACAGTTTTACTGGCCCGCTCAAAGCTCTCACACTGTGCAACCACTCGATAAAATGGGTGAACTACGCACGATTGTTACACGTTACTATCGATAACAAACTTACATGGTCTCAACATATTTTTGAAGTGAAGGAAAATTTTGCTAACAAATTAAACTTGCTAAAGCGTATTTCTTTTTTACCACGTTATGTACTCCTAGACGTATATTTTAAGATAATCTTACCCTCTGTATCCTATGCGCTGCCGATATGGGGAAGTCTTACCAAAGAAGATGGGTTCCTTGCCCTGGAATCACTACACTGTAGAGCTGCTAAGTGAATATACGCGGCCTTACGCGAGATGTGCCTACTGTAGAAGTATTGAGGATAGCCCGTGGGATTCTTTACACTTTATGTACAAAGTTAACTTGGCACCATTGGCATATAAGATCTCTTATGATTGCACTTCTCCCTCCATGAGGCATATATTAACCAAGAAGACTTCTCCAATGCATTACTTACTAACTAAGAATAAGGTTAAAGTGCCACGCTTGACATATATTTCATGATAAATTCAATTGCACACGGATTATCTATTGTGTGGAACCTTCTTACTCCTGACATTGCAAAAACATCCAACGTTAAAAATACACTAGAATGGCCTCAAAATCTGACAACCTACGTTATTTAGATTTTCGGGCTGAATCTCCATAAACAATGCCTCACAATGATAACGATTATTTTTTATTTTATTAAGACGATTTTAATATACTTTTATTGCTTAAATTTTAGTTATATATGCAAATAAGTGGCAACGCTTTAATCACCGTCATGTTGAAATAAAAGTTATTGCATTGTATTATTGTTCCACGATTTCCTCTTAGGGCCTGTTTACATGGAGGTGGGAAACCCTAGGTAGGTGAGGTAACCCGCTTGGGTGGGTAACCCGCCTGTCCACATAATCTCTCATTTTTTATTTGATCACGTTTACATGATAGGTGGGGTGACCCGCCGCTTGTTACCTCACCTATCTGGGGTCCCCCACCTCCATGTAAACAGGCCCTTAAAGATATTTGTGAAGGCAAACATCCAAAGTTTACGAAACGAGAACAGCAAAAAAAGGCAATAGGTTTGGATTAGCAAAACAACAACTTTGCAGGAGCATCACGCTTTTTTGTACATTTCTTTGCCGTCACTTCACGATTACGACGTGAAAATGCCTAATTTCACGTATTATGAGGACGTGAACAGAAGACAACGACTCTCTTTTTTTTTCGTTTACTTTAATACAGTCCTTTAGAATTGAACTCCGAAAAAATTTGCCAACTTTTGACGTATTGAACGAGATGGAATAGGTGTGATGCGAATTCACTTTTTAAGTGACGTTTTCGTAGCCGTCGCCGTCGTAATTGCTTAAAATCTCCCTAATGTTCCATCAATGCAGCCGTCGCTTATTGCCCTAAATAGAGAGCTTTAGCATCGACGACGGTAACGGCAGCGAAACCTCAGTTTTAAAATGAATTCCCATTTTTTCAATCTTTGTC
This sequence comes from Porites cylindrica, assembly GCA_964035525.1. Taxonomy (NCBI): domain Eukaryota; kingdom Metazoa; phylum Cnidaria; class Anthozoa; order Scleractinia; family Poritidae; genus Porites; species Porites cylindrica. Next base: position 40,971,095 of record OZ037778.1, read on the forward strand.
GCGTTTATTCCAATTTGCTGAAAATGGCAAGTGTAGGTGAATTTCCCTGGAGTTGATTTCTTGAGGACCGCACTCAAGTTTAGAGAGAGAGAAAGAGATTCGTCGTCGCTTGTTTACGTCTTCCATAAAACTTGCAATTAGGCATTTTCAGGTCGTAGTCGTGCAGGGACCGTAAAGAAATGTACAAAAAAGCGTGATGCACGTGCAAAGTTGTTGTTTTGCATAATAAACCTATTGCTTTTTTGACATCCTCGTTGCCGTCGCAGTCGTCGTTGCTAAAGCTCCCTAACGTGAACCAATCATTAAAAACAATAAAAACACTGGAAGTTAATTGACGAGTTTTAATGAGTATGTTGTTTAGAAAACATTTGAATATCGCAAATGAAGCTTGGCATTGTGTGAAGTGCCAAGGCAGCCCAGTTATAACATGTTTATTAATGGAATTTAGCCAGCTTGGTTTCCATAAGATCGTCGGGGTACAGTATGAGGTCCTTGGTCCGGCCGGCCCCTGGTCTGGTCAGTTTTACTTTGTGATGAAATTTTCGGGGAGAAAATAAGGTTACAATACAAACGAAACTTTCCGAGTGTTTGTTGACCTGTTTCCCTTCTTAATCTCGATTCGAGGTTTTCCTGATCCTAGGAAAGGCTGAAAAATCAAGTTAACGCGAACGTAGGTGAATTTTGTTAAGCAATTTTTGACTTTTTTATGGCGCCTTAAATTACTTGGATATACATTTTGAATTCACGCATATACGATTAAGTGCGTTAAGAAAACTTATTTTTGGCGTACATGGTGTACAAGAAATGTTCTTTCGAATTGCAAAAAACTTCGGTCGACAGGTTGAATTTTGGAACCAAAGTCGTTTTAGATAATATTCGCCGCGGAAGATAACATAAACCAGCCAAATAGGGATTGAAAATAGAGAGCCTCAGAGAGTTCAGTTTTCGTTTCGTTTAGTTCTTAGTAAATCAAGATTTATGAATTGAGGTGAGGATCTTTCAACTTTAAGTCACATTTTAAGTAAGGTGAAGCACTTTCAATGAGTGGAGTAATTAATAAAAACCGCATGCAGCGTTCAGGTTAAATATATTGCTCGAGGCTTAGGTAATGATCAAGAGAGCTATAAAAAGGAGGCTTATATCCGTCCGATTGATTACATCAGGGAGCTTAAGGAAGGTCAAAAAATTCAAGCAATGGGTTTTAACAAGCAAAACATTACTCTGCACGGACTGCACGTGCATGATAACGCACGCTTTTCGGTCGGATGTCTTTGCCGTTGCTGCACGAAATAGAGGCGGCGGAGCGTTTTGAAAAGTGGGGTGGGGGGGGGGGGGGGACTCATCTTCCACTCAGCCATACGTACACCCCTTCTCAAATTTTTCAAAATGTCCTTTGCGTTGTTCGTTGGCACAAGCAATGTTCACAGTGTCTAGTGTGTCAGTAAAAGATTTGTGGCAATGCAACATGAGGGCAGAAAATACGCGCTCCGAAGTCGCTGTTGTCACAGGTATTGTCAAATCCTTCCTTAAAGTGTCTTTCGGCACCAAAACATGGGGGACTCGCCCCCCCCCCCCCCCCCCCCATCCCCCCTCCTACTCTGCTGCCTACTACTTAGACTTCAATTCTATCGAGGCGATTGCAATCGCTCCAAAGATAGTCGCCGTCGCCGAAACACCAACAGAGTTCGCGATTTAGACGATTTAGTATGAAAAACAGGGTTATAGAGATTATAATAGCTTGTTGAATTTTTCTCTAAGCTCACTCCGTATTTTCGGTTTGTTTTTTGGCCTTTTCTGTGATCCGAGTTCGTCAGGAGATTACATCCACATTCTCGAAGAAATAGATAAGTTTGTCTACACTCTTTTGTATGCGTAAATAAAAGAAAGTAAGATCGACATAATAACAAATGTGATGATCAGGCTCAAACACGAAGCCAAAAAACACCAAAAGCTCAAAAATGCACCTGGTGCAGCCATTAAGTGGTACAGCTGCATCTCACCACGAAGTGTCACGTGGAAGGTCCTGTCCAATAAGAAAAAAGGAAAGTTAATCAACTGGTTTTGATAAATGTTTCGCTTGGAAAAAAGTGCATTTCAGAACGAAACATTCGGTTGAAGGAGCTAGACCAAAGAAAACTTAAGCATGTTTAATAATAGGAGAAACCAACATTATTCATTTACTTAGTCTTACAAAAACAACCATCGATTTTTTGATTGTCTGGTTATCTTGGTCCTTTAGACATCTGAGCTCTTCGCCAGCTTTTGGAAGAGGATCAAATCCACGGCGATGGAAGAAATTGTGTGTTTGGACTCTTTAAATACAGCTTGTATTGGCCCTGTCACTACGGGTGAGAAAGGTTTGAATTCTGATGTTGAATAGCAAGTAACTGTCCTTGATCATGATCCATGATGTGTAGTAATTGTCGAATATGTTATTTATGCTAAAAGTACAATGCTTATGACCGGCTGGGAAGGCGTTGTTCTAGACCGGAAGTTACTACTTTCAGAGAAATGAACTAGCATTCCAACAAACTTTGGAAACAAAGTTTATAAGTATGCCATATTTACGATCGCTTTTTCCTTTTTTCAAAAACCATCTTTTTTGTTGTTCTACCGTTTTTAATATGACAATTTTTGCCTTGAAGAGAAGAAGGTAGAAGAACATTCTGTTTTTCATCTCCGCTTAATCACATTTGTCAAGGAATTCTTGCCATATTAAATAAGCTTCTGGTTTTGTGTGGTAACTGCTGGCATTTCATTTACGATATTTTTTTATCTACAAATTTTAAAATATAGGAAAACTTTTTTGCCATGAAAATAAAATATGTCATTAAAAATGTTTAATATGTTCAGTTTTGACAACATGGCATTATTAGTTATTGAAATTTAAGTTATTGAAAATTATCATAGGTCTTAGCGCACCTTAAAAAGACAATTAAAATTGGTGACAAATTTTAAAACGAACACATCTGTTGAAAGCGACTCGGTGTAAAGTGTAATTACTTAAAAGCACAGTTATCCATGTAGCAGCGACGCAGCGATCTTCACTGAGCCAACCAGACACTGAAGAAATGACAGAATATATTTTGTAGATTCAAAAATTCAAAAACCTCGGAAAAACTGGCAGACTTAATATTCATTAACGTGACGCTTTCTTGTTTAATCTTAATTGCCTTAGCTCGCATAATACAACAAAATTATACACGAAAGTGCCAAGTCATATGTCTGTTGTCGGAAAAAACATTTAATAATAATATCATGGTTGACACATTTGACTCCCTTCTCTGAGCGCGAATTTCAGTATAACTTCACATGTGAAATTACAATATTGCTATGGCAACGTTTTTTGATCTTAGTGCCGGACTAAAGATGCTACGAATGATGGTAAACAACAAGGAGGATTCTTAACGTCTTTTTGTCGAAATATTTAGGAAAATGGGACAGAAAGCCAAAACGTATGCTTTGAAAATTAAAAGCGAGAAAACAAACTTGGTATTCGAATTTCGAAGAAAACAACAAAATAAGAAAAGCCATGGAATAAGTACTATTCATATTCTGTATGCGTGCGTGTCATAGAACCTACACTTAATTAACCACTCTGATCTGCCGAGTATAGTACAGTCGATGCTGATTTTGAAACTATTGTAGATTAATTCGTGGAAAGAACACCGCAAGAGTGCCAAGTAAGACAACTAAAATCATGCCAAAAATTCGAAGAAAAGGACATGAATGATCGAAGTGTGTTTGATTCATAACTTTGTGAGTGTACGTGCGGAATTTGTCTTTAGTCTATTATCGATTCTGATGAGGCTTAATTGGTCTTAAGAAATTGAGCTATTGAAGCCGAAAATGCCAAGTTCTTTTAGAAAGACAGCCGTAACCTCACTTAACTACACGCTGGGTTTTTTTTTGACGGCACGTTATTAAATAAAGAAATAAATTTGTTGCAGGTGTTAGTCTGAATTTTCCAAAATTGAAATTTATAAAATTCGCTTTGCCTTTATTACAGTATCGCGGTAGGTGTCTTCTCATGAGTGCATGGTTTTGGAGCCGTAAGACTTTCTTGGTCGGCTGTCAATAGTCGGTAGTAGTCTTGAGGGTGGTGACGTTATCATCGCGCAGAATGCCTATTGTTCTCGGGACATTTACTTCCAGTTCAACAAAGTTAATAGATCTGTCATATCACGCGTTATTATGCGTGGACGCTATGAAAGCGCCTCAACGATTGGTTGCCCTGAACGCACTTGGTAAAAAAGTTAAACCACAGAGCGAATGATGAAATGTCGAATTATCTCTACGCAAGCGAGATCTTGATTGCGTCGTAAATAAATACACTGCGCGCCTTGAGTGTTAAGCACGCAGAAGCCGTTAGACGCTCAGTAAAGGTCTGTAATCAGTGTGTAATGTTGTGCTTCCGTATTTGAAAGCGTTTTAGCTCTTATTCAAACAAGAAAGGCTGGTACATAAGTTTACATTTCTTAACAGAGCTCAAACTGACTAATTGCTTTGCCTTAAAAAACAGAGATCAGCGATCCGAGTAGCAATCGGAAGAAAGTTCGACACACAGGCGATTCAGTGTTCTCATCTATTCCAATCTTTACAAACAAATTTTAATTTGTAGAGTGGCTGGTTGGAGTCACTGCGCGTACAGCGATAAACAGAAACCTTTCTTTGTCTAATAGGCGACATCCATTGGTGTTTTACGAACTTTAAATGCAAGCCAGCAGTATCGATCAGTATTCAAACTTCGCGCGTCGAAAGCCCTGAGCCCTTATTTTATCAGCCGATTTGCATAAACAATCTGTTTACAGATGACTGCATTTAGGTTATAACGATGAAGTTTAGCTGCTCATTGTTTATTCATGGCAACCATTGTTATACTGTAAGACAAAGACTTCACTCTGAACACGCGCGAATTTTGAGCCTCGGATTTTTAAGGGCAAAAGTCCACAACTTCTTCTGCTTAAATTTAGACAAAAAAGCTATCAATGTGTAGGGGAGATGTGCATCTTCCATAATCCGTTCTTTTGTACGAATTTTAATGCGGTCTTAACCCACACTAAAAACACCGAAAATACAGAGTTTTGAAAGCAAAAAGTCTGCAAGTTAATCTTGTTAAATTTTCCTGGTGTTTATGTATTGTTGAAGATTTGCCATTTAACTACAAAGAGCTATAGAATATAAGCATTTTAAAATGGCGATCGTAGTGAGTGGTCTTCGCCAAATTCGTTCATTTTCTCTCTTATTGTGGCGCTTTTGTCGGGCGTTCATGCTTGATTAGCCTGCTGCTGTAACACATTATTATGCGTAAATCTCCAGCCATTCTGCCCGATGCGGAACGATCATCGGACTGAACATCGGATTCGTAATCGAATTCGTAATCGCAGTCGTAAGCGTAGTCTGTGATAACCTCGACGAAACCTTCTTACGATCGAGTGAAAATCAGTTTTTCGTAGACCAAATTAAAGGCGGAGAAATAAGCAGTCTCAATACTTATTTTCACACGTTGTGTTTAATTAGTTTGTTGTTCCGGTTCAGCTGGTGACCTCGAACTCTTGTTCCGTCGCTAGTGAAACAAGCCTTTAGAAATTTTTATCACACCACCCAACGTTGTTTCAAAATCCTTTCTCTACCTTCACACTTATAAAATGACCTTTAGAGCATGCGCTGCAAGTTGGCAGGATACAGTTTGGAACCCAGCCTTATAGCCGGGTGCTTGGTACAGCGGGGGCAGTTTATCACCATCGGCTTATCAATAAAAGGATGGTCGCTCTCGAAAATCCAGTTTAACGAGAGAAAATAAGAAATTCGGGCGGCGGCGACTTAAAAGGCTTGACGCGATTCAGGCATGCGCAGAGCTTCTTTTTCTCCCCATCGATGATCAATACAAAGACAAAAGGAAACTCTGTTTGCAAGGTGATTTTCCTAGGCATTAATATAAGCAGAGCTGAAAAACAGTATTTTTAAACTTCTGGTTCAATTACTGTACGCGTCCCTGATAGTGTGTTAAAAACAACAATATTTTTCAGTTTGATATTTTAAAGACTTATTCATTCCCCAGCCAAGGTTATTATTTAATGATAATAACAATCACAACAATTGTGAGATTATTATTATTAATATTATTGTTACAAATATAAGAATATTATTGTAACTTTATGACCCTTCTTTTAACAAACAATTTTTGCTTGAAACTGGCTTTGTTGTATTTGAAACTAGTTATCAATCGAAGTGATTGTGAATGGTTTTTATTATAGTTTTGTTGTCAAATTAAATATTTGCACTAATTAAAAATTATTATTAATAACAATATTATTATTATTGTTATTAATATTTGACTCAGAATTTAAGCAAGGGGAGGGGTATTGAAGCCCGACAGTGCCTTCCATCTACCCACGAGACCAGCCTCTGCCGGCAGCATGCAGCAGCCGGGAAAATGATATTTTCCATTTTTCAATTATTAATCTGCCTTTTTCAATAAAGCTCTTCCAAGACCGTGGGGTAGGAACAAGATCATATGTGTTATTATTACTATTATTATTGTTATTATCATTATCATTATCATTATCATTATCATTATCATTATCATTATCATTATCATTATCATTATCATTATCATTATCATTATCATTATTATTATTATTGTTATTTTGTTTTTTATTTTTATTAAAATATTATCATTAGAATTAGTATATTATCATTATCATTATCGTTAGCGCTATTGCTATCGTCATCATTATAGTTTTACTATCAAAAATATTTCGTTTATTTTACAACAGATTCATTGGCTCGAAAGACGAAAACGAAAGAAGAAAACAAAAAAGGTGAAAATTTTATTTCAAATCTTCAGACAAAGTAATGTTGAAGGTACTAATGTAGGGTTAGCGGCGGAAAAGTCTGCATGTCGATATAGTCATTTTCACGGCCAATCAGCAGAGATTCCACATCACAGACCTACCTCATTCCCTTTCCTAGCAAAAGAATTTTGTTGTATAACTTCTCTTACGTAACGGTATTTCGTATATATTTTAAAATTTGTATATCTTTACGAACTTAGAAACAGAAAAAAGACTTGACGACGTTTTAAGAGAAGGCGACTATCAATCTATTGAAGAACACGTCACTCCAAAAACACTTACAAGCTGTAAGACAAACACTCTTATCAAAGCGTTTGAGGTAAGTCGTAGAGTATGAACCGTTTCTAACCCCGTTTAAATTATCCTCGCTGTTTGCCATTATCATGGGCTTAAAATTACCAAGCTACCTCCCTACTCACTTAGGCCATATTCACACTATACTGTGTACCTCTTACGCCGACACGAACACCATACTGGGTACTCAAAGGCCTACTTTGGGACCTAAAGTTGCCTAAAGTCGCCCAAAATCGCCTTAAGTCGCCTAAAGACGCCTTGGGTCGCCTTTAGTTGCCTTAAGTCACTAAATCATTCAAATCTTAACGAGGTTCAAATTGTCTTGTAGTTATTACTTTTTTAGTTTTCTATTTCCAGAATGCATGATTTCTCATAAAGTGTGTAAAAACCCGTGGTATGGTTATGTATGCTAATGAATTTAAAACAAAGGAAAACCAAAAATTAACTGAAATTGAAAATTAACTGCAACATATTCACTAACATGTAACTCACCTAAATGTCACCTTTTTCTCCTTAAGGCGCCTAAAGTCGCCTTAAATCGCCTAAAGTCGCCTAAAGTCGCCTTAAAATCGCCTTACGTCGCGCAACATTTTGACCAAATTTTCCTAAAGTCGCCTAAAATTACGGCTACTTAAGGTCCCAGAGTAGGCCTACTCGAGGCTTCTGCTTACGGTGATTACGGCTCGATTTCTGTGACGAAGCGAAGGCCGCACCGATCTAGAAAGTGGAGCGTTACTTATCGGATAGGTTCTGTGCCACACTTGTGTGGTGTACTGTGATCAGGTATTCGGAACGTAGCGGAATTTAATAAAGAAAAGAGGACTTCAACCCATTAGTATAATATTCTGGAGTGAAGGTTGGGATTTAGTTTACGAAACCCTCTCTGCCAGCCACGATACTCGATGTGTGTGAACGACTTGTTCCAGTTCTGAGTTTTTGCTGTTCATACTATAGAGTAAAACCCCGCGTATAAGAACCTGGGTTTTAAGAACCTGTTACAAGAAGAACCCGTGTTGGACTAAAATTTTCATTTTAACCCCCCTCCACATAGGAACCTATTAAGGCTAAAATTTTAAGTTAGGTTCTTATCAGTGGAGTTGCTGTAAAAGTGTATCAACTTTGAAAAGGCATTTCAAATGAAATATCAGATGATATTTATGAGATACTTAAATGAAATTCATATGAAAATATAAGAACTTATTTTAAGAACCTTGGTAGTCTAAATTTGCTTCAAGTACCATTTATATAAGAACCAGTTACGGCTAAATTAAAAAGTCCAGGTTCTTATTTGTGGGTGTTATTGTTCAGTACACCGAAATTTTTAGGGAGTTATTATAACTCCAAAAATGGAGTAAAAATTTTGGGTACAGGATAACCCCTTTTTGGAGGTTATTTTAACTCCTAATTTAACTCCGAATCTGGGGTCATTTTTACTCCCGAAAAAGAGTTCTTTTTACTCCCAGTCTGGAGCTAAAATAACTCCGAAATGGGGTTACTTTTACTCCTTACATGGGTTGTTTTTACTCTTTTTGAAATTAACTTAATTCTGAAAGTGCAGTAAAATTTTAGGTACAGGATAACTCCTTTTTAGGGGTTATTTTAACTCCTCAATATCTGGGGTCACTTTTACTCCTGAAAAAGAGTTCTATAAACTCCTTTTTGGAGTTAAAATAACTCCCAAAAAATAACTCCACTATAAGGAGTTAAATTAGCTCCACTAGAGGAGTTATTATAATTCCTTGAAAATTACTGTGTACCTGATAGCTTTTCGTGTCGGCACCAAACGCTATCCGCTACAGTGTGAACATAGCAAGCCTTAAACTCATTCTAAACTTCTTGATGTATATTTTCTCAAGGTGAATAAAACACTCAGGGATTTAGTAAAAAGTGCGGTTAACCCTGAAACAGACGAAATGGAGACGCTGTCTACGTTATTAGATGAATTCACTTGCGCTTTGGTCGACCCGCTAAGAACCGACAGTGACACAAGAAATACGTTTAAAAGCTGTTTCGATTATGTGGTGAATAAAGCTATTGATACAGAGCAGAAGAAGGTATGATAAATATTGACAAAAATAGTGGCTCAGAGTAAAGAGTTTTGCGGAACAAAATTTTGACGTTACCGGTAACCAGTATAACTTCATGCAACTTCCTCGGCCATATGAGCTTATCGGTCACATTATCGTCCTTTCTAACGTACTATGTCAGTGTAGAACTTCCTGGTTTAGTGTTGGATCAAGGTATAACCTGCATCATTGAATAACGTACACAACGTAAGTGTCGGATCCTGATGTTAATAGCCCAGCACACTTTACTCACTGACAAAAACAGTGAAAAAAAGCTGACTGTTTAGAACCTGAGACGTCATGTGGAAATTATCGATATCGATGAGGGAATTGACTATAATTGACTCAAAGTAGCTTAAGATATTTGGCGTTCATTATTTGTTCCATCCGTCTGCTTAATACTGGTGACTGACTGAGTACAATTTGGTCTGAAATCATACGCGCGATTTTAAAATCGGACAAGCGCGCAGTGCGAGTTCGATTTGAAACCACAAGTATGATTTCAGACCAAAAGTGCACGACAAGAAATTCAAGTACCACAATATTACAGCCATTTTGAAATCGCAGAATTCAGCGGTCAGTACCAATATTTATTTGACCAAGTAGCCCGTTTGTTGAAAAGCGGAAACAAAAAGACTTTTAAATCTCATTTTGTACCCGGAACAGAAATGATGCAATATAGAGTGGAAATCTTTCGATTTAAAACAGAAATAACGTGATTTTGAACATGAATGACGCGATTTAGGACAGAGGTGATTTAGAGCAAAGTAGTGCGAATCACACGGCCGCGAGCCAATCAGATTACAGGGATCACCAGTGATTTCAAAATGGATATAATAAATATACTACATAATTTAGGCTGCTTCTCCGAGTCAGTCATTTTCAACAATATTGACTGGTTAGCTCAGTTGTTTGAGTACCGGTGGGGCTCCTGGTACCAGACATAGGTTTGGGAGACACAGAATGACCATACCAACTCAGGGCCATATAGCCTGGCACCAGGCTCCGAATTGGGGCAAAAAGGAAAAAAATAATCGGCGAGCGAAGCGAGCTTAGAGGTAGTCTGGGGAGGGGCAAAGGGTGGCGGAGCCTCCGCCGCTATTTCCCCCTTCCCAGACAACCGCTGGGCTCGCTTCGCTCCCCGATATTTTTCCTATATTTGTTTTTTGCCTTTTGCCACTGCGGAGCCTGGTTCCAGGCTAAGGGTCATAAAAATATCTAAGCAGAAGGTTTTGCCTTTCACATCTACCAATGATTAACTCCTTTTGGTCTTCTCGGATATAAACGAAAACCGTCTAAAAACAAAAAAAAACGCTCTTAAATTGAGCGTCAATATCATAAGAACGAAAGTGCTAATTGAGAGCACTTTTTTTATGTCTCCTACTGGAAACACCGGGTCTAGGGATGGAAGCCAAAGGATACGTTTCCGAGATAACATCCAAACGAAGTGCTATTTTGACAGGACTGTCCCTTAAACTTGTTGCTTGTTTACCTTCTGTTTTGCCAGTTTGTCTCTCATCCCGTGGTTTTTAACTTGATGACTTCAAAGTATTACCGCTCATTTACTTCAGAGCGGAAGAAGCCTTGGACAAGCCTCAAACGCTGGGGATATTTGTTTCTTAACGTCTGGACCGTGCTTGACATGTTCTTCTTTCCTCTTTTCTTCGCCCTGTTCTCTGTTGTCCATTTTGTTAACAAGAAGTTAAGAAAGACCACAGGTTAGAAACCAAATCATAGTTCGAGAACTAAGAGGTAGCTTTTCGAGAAGAAATATTCTGCTTGTGATTCGCCAGGACACATTCACTAGCCAATCAGAGGCAAATTCGAATGTTTGGGGAACCACAAGGCGCGGATCCACACCAGTTTCCACCGTTTTAAGGAAATCGGTCAGATTTCTCATAATGAATATCTGACTGGATTTGTAAAATATGGCTATAGAAATTTCTCTCATATCCGTTTACCGAGTGTTGTGGTGGAGCATGTTTTTTTTTTTTTTTTTTTTTTTTATCGCTAGTTTTTATTTATTTATTTTTTAACCGGATATTTGCTGAATACATTGCAGTAGATGGACTGTCATAAGTTTAGTATTACTTCAAAACCCTAAAACCACATTGGAATCAAGGGAAATTCTGAAATAATTAATGATTAAGTTTTATTTTGAATTGCTCTGCTACTATACTTCAACTATAATCATAATGATGGTTCAAGATGGAAATGTATTGCACAACTTGAAAAAATGCCAATTTTTTCCTCTTTTTAACTCCTGTGTTGTCGAAAAATTACCAAAAACTAATGACGCTTTATGTAGACTACAAGCAGTCTCTCTTTTTTCTTGGTCCGTCCAGCAAAACGCTCGAGACACGCAAATGACCACGCGCGTGAGTGAAGGCGCGATACGGGAGAGGCACCACAAAAGAGATCCTTTCTTCTCGGGCTGCCGCCCTTGTTTCTCGCGTCTCGCATCTTTGCCGCTCAACGCTAGCGCGCATGTGCACTCCCCTTACTAAACCTGAAGAAAAAGAGAGGCTGCTCGCAGTCTACGCTTTATGTACCCTTGATAAAAGGGTGATATCTCTCTTTTAGAGATCCAAGTTTGAGAAAGAATATCTGAGAACACTTACCTATAATTTCAGCTCCCCTTTGACCAAACAATGTTGAACTCATCACAATATAGCCCCTTTATAAAATAAAACTTTACAAAGATTTCGTTGAGAGAAATCCCGCCCCAATCACTGGCTCGCCCTGGACTCAGTTCTCGAAAGATGGTTAATTTTAGCCCAGGATTAAGCCAAATTTTAAGTAAGGTTTTCTTCTCTAAGAACATGCAACTTAAGCTTACAAAACACTGTTGAGCCACTCCGAGAAACAGTTATGTACTGATATCACAAAATGTTACTCTACACAATACATAGGAAGGTAAACTCCAAAAATGGATCCTGGATTAGCGCTAATCGGCCTTTCGGGAACCTGGCCCTGGTCGTTAAAAGCCTAAAGTTTGTCACCCACGTTAATACTTAAGAGCGAATGCACAGAAAAATCGAGCAAACCGTGGCCACAGCTCAAAACCTAACCTATCCTCATTTTAAGTCTGTAATAAGGTTTTAATGAATTTATAACACTGCTGAGGTTTAAATTTCAAAATGCGGCCGAATTTGGGAATTATTTGAGATTTTCGATTTCAACGGTCTGCGGGCCTAAAATTAGCCAACGAACACGGCAATATAGCCTAGCGACAGAAATGAGCTGACTTTCATAAACGAGCGAATATATTGGCAATCTTCCACTTAAATCTCAAAAAACAGATGTTAACAATTTCTAAACAGCACATTTTTTTTAGATTTAGAGAATAAAATATCGACGAACGAGCACAATTTTGAAACGTAATTTGCATAATGCTTATAAATACAACAATTTACCGTAAAAACCAAAATCGAATTTTCTATATGGGGGAATTCTCCAAATCACCCCAAATCCCGCTTACTACCCAATGAGATATAGTACTTCAACATTATCTGAAAGTTAGTCTGGTGTTCTTGCGAACGCTTGTAAAATAGATTGATTATTTTGAGGTTATTTTGCCCCACCTTAGTTTTATGCATCGATTTGAGTTCGTTAAAAGGGAGAAACTAACAAGATTCTTTTAATATGTACCTGCTTTAATGAAATACACGCAATCTTCAAAAGGAGAGGCCGTTCAATGGGTAATTTCTGTTCTTGAGATCTTGTAGATTGTACCATGGCGTCTGCGAGTGGACCTGAGTCTAGGTCTGTTTTTCCGTGACTGCGAAATCAGAATAACATCATGAAATAATTCTCGCTCGAACCTTCGTAAATGAATCAGCTTTGCAGTGCCTTACCTGACATAAAAAGTTGGCCGATTAGGAAAACATTCTAGCGCAATTCGGACCCTTTGCAGCACGTAGTGTATTTGCTAAGCGGCGATGGTATCAATGACTTTTAATTAGTTACTCACCTCCCGATTGCGTGACCAGGCAATTATCGATTGTCTCCTGCGAAAAATAAGTGCACGGGAAACCAAAGCTTTCGGGATACAGTAAATTCATTTTCCTGTATGACCAGGTGTCCTTTTGTCCTATTTTAAAAGCGGTTAACTAAGATGATTAGCAAACATACTGTTCCACTTTTAAAAATGGTACAGTAACTGAATGTTCTGTTCTTCTGATTTTACCCCCTGCAACCCCGGAGTGTTCTACGCATGAAAGGCAAATGGATTAAATTTTAAGGTTCAAGGCGGTTTTAAGGCATGGGTTACCAGTGGATTAGTCAGACTTGTCATAAGGTGCATTGAAGAGAAAATTACAGGCATCATATCTCTGCTATTGTATGTCCATTAAGTGATTTTCCAGCAAACATTATTTTTTGACTTTTTTACCCCAAAAGTTTTTTCCGTTCAATTCTTATCTATGAGATCTAAACTTAGTTAAATTTCTGTAATTTGTTGTTAAATGCAATTCTGCAAACAACTATGTATTTAATTTTGCGTAAAAGCCACATGAAATTGTACTGTTTAGCCGTAAATCATTAAAAAGAGAAAGAATCATGCATGACATGCTTTCTCTTTTCAAGTCTAGTAGGACTTAAGCAATAGCATTGCTTAAGTCCTAGTAGTTGTTCTCCATGTCTGCTAAGTGCTAAGGAGGAAATTGTTTGCTCTTTTCAAGAAATTGTTCATGCCCATTGCGGTTTCAAACCAAGGATAGCAGCAAGTCTGTCGTGGTCATATACTGCTACTTCAGCGCAAACGAAGCATAGGCGCACAAGTCAGCGCTTGCCTTTAGTCAGGTTGTCCGGCTAAGGGCAAGTGACTCTCGGTGGTGAAGACATACTGAGCTTGTCAGTATTTCGTAGCCTGTACCACGTCGCGAAAACAGAGCAAGCCAAAGAAAAATAAGACGCATTTCTTTCCCCAGCCCAGGCAGGTTTTTCGCATACTTTTTACTGCACAACTGATTCTACCTTTTCGAGCCGGAGCGAACATGTTTTCGGACGCCCCTCACGTATCATGTTTCGCTCCTAAAGTTATTTCAAAGCACAGAACCAAACCTAATCAGCGGCCGAAGGCAGAAAGGGGGATGGGCAAACGGATGTCACAGCATATTTTGCAAGAAACTGGTATCCTTATGCCTATCGGCTCAGGAACGATTGATTACTACTAGAATTAATATCAGGGTCAGAATTTGAGTGCTACAATGGGAGGGAAGGAAGAAAAGGAAACCGCCGCGCACACCTGTTAAGTCTTTTATAAACTTTCTCGTCCTGACGGTTTCAAGGAAGGGCGTTGTGGCTGCTATTTAATTTACAGTGTCTGTTGCAGGTGTCGAATTAATCTTACAGCAACTGGAAACGTGGCCACGCCTGCTGAAACTGAGATTGCTTGTAGGATGAACGGCTATAGTTTGGTATATTCACGAGCGCGTTTTGTCCAGTGAACTGAGTGCGTAGTTTTTCTTAACGAAGGGATGGGGTGGGTCAAGTGAATAGTTCGGGGAACGTTTGCTCTCTTTAGGGGGGGGGGGGGGGGTAGATTTGTTGATATCAGGAGTTCTGGCCTGGATAGAGTCGTTGTAAAGCTATTTTTGCTTCTGAGTATCGGTTTACCGGAAGCTGAGGAAGCAAAAGTCAATGGTGCATTTATGGAATAATAATAGAGATTCTCATGGTCTAACAGTGCGAAGATTAGACTTCTGGTAAGGTGGCAACGATCAAGGCCCGCATTATAATTCATGATAATTGAAGGTCATGATGTGGAAAAAGCGACTGAAATGGTGGATGCCATGCAATCCTCTCGGGTGGGGGCGGCGTACCTGGCCTTAACGGTTGCCCCTGCGACAGAAGGCAAGCATGCCCAGATTGTCTACGGGTTGCTAAATTAGACCGTCCCTTTCTTAGTACCCGTTCCCTGTCTTATAATTAGACCCGGGGAAATTTCTCGAGATTGCACCATCATTTTGGGCTTAAAGCTTCCAAAGTCCAACAATAATAGCGCATGTTCGCGACGGTTTTTTAAGTCAGTCAAGTTCTTAAACCAAGCCTTAAACGGCCAGTTTTAAGTGTCGATAACCGTTAAAAAGGCATACAAGCCTCATGAAAAAGACAGTGGGAAGGAAGTGCACATCGGTGATGGGGAAAAAGGAGTAGCCCACAGTTATTTAGGGGTGGATCTTTCGAAACATTCTTATACTCTTGGACAGATATGCATTGTTTAAAGTTTTAGACAAACCAGGTGTAAATTTATAGTAACAAACTGTTAAATATACATCAGCAAGAATTTTGCGAATCTAATTTTTCGCTGGAGACTATCGTTTACTGGCTGGTCATACAATCAAAGGTAACGTACTTTCCCAGGTTTTTTTACTCACCTTTCGCTCAGCAATACACTGCGTTCCACAAAGGATCCAAATTGCGCTAGAAATGTTTTGCTATTCGGCCGACTTTTTATCTCAGGTAAGGCACTGAAAAGCTGATTCACTTACGAAGATTCGAGGGAGAATTATTTCTTGATGTTATTCTGATTTCGCAGTCACTGGAAAACAGACCTAGACTCAGGTCCACTCGCAGACGCCATGGTACAATCTACAAGATCTCAAGAACAGAAATTACCCATTGAACGGCCTCTCCTTTTGAAGATTGCGTGTATTTCATTAAAACAGGTACATATTAAAAGGATCTTGTTAGTTTCTCCCTTTTAACGAGCTCAAATCGATGCATAAAACTAAGGTGACGTGCACGTGTCAACTGACCCTGGGGTCAATTAGCGGTTGTTTGGGGCGAAATAACCTCAAAATAATCAATCTATTTTCAAGCGTTCGCAAGAACACCAGACTAACTTTCAGATAATGTTGAAGTACTATATCTCATTGGGTGGTAAGCGGGATTTGGGGTGATTTGGAGAATTCCCCCATATAGAAAATTCGATTTTGGTTTTTACGGTAAATTGTTGTATTTATAAGCATTATGCAAATTACGTTTCAAAAGTCTGCTGGTTCGTCGATATTTTATTCTCTAAATCTAAAAAATGTGCCGTTCAGAAATTGTTAGATATCTGCTTTTTGAGATTTAAGTGGAAGATTGCCAATATATTCGCTCGTTTATGAAAGTCAGCTCATTTCTGTCGCTAGGCTATATTGCCGCGTTCGGCGGCTAATTTTAGGCCCGCAGACCGTTGAAATCGAAAATCTCAAATAATTCCCAAATTCGGCCGCATTTTGAAATTTAAACCTCAGCAGTGTTATAAACTCATTAAAACCTTATTACAGACTGAAAATGAGGGTAAGTTAGGTTTTGAGCTGTGGCCACGATTTGCCGATTTTGCTCGATTTTTCTGTGCATTCGCTCTTAAATTCATTTCCGTTTTGATTTTATTTTTGTAACGAAAGAATTTTTGTTTATCGGGTTTCTGTTGACGCGCTCCATTTGTTTTAGAAACAAAGTTTGTACTGTTGTTTCTTTATAGAAACTGAAATATGCTTCATTTTGGCGATGACCAAAGATCTCAAAGATGCCGTGCGTACTGAAGAAGTCTTTAACTTGATTAAGAAGACAATCAGCTACACGATCCATGAACATGGCTTCCACTTTGCTAAATACAGTTTTATTCTACGTGAAGAGGACAATGCCCTCCGTGCTATCAACGGTGAAAATGCAGTACTTGACAGGGTGGAATCATTACAGAAATCAGACTTTCCCCCTCGGCTCTATGAAGACCTCTGTTCGGCTTGTGATGCCTTCAAAAGCGCAGGTGATCCTCTCGCAACAAAAAAGGTGAGGTGAAAACATAAGGTCAGAAGATTCACTTAATTTTTGAACCGGGGGATGCTCCCTTATATAAGTTATATAGGTATTTGCCGCCCCCTCGGGTGGGGTTTCTGCGCCTTTTTGGTCTGAAAACAAGAATAGATTTTGCCCGTTTTGGTCTGGAATCGGGTATAAAGTGAAATGTGCGAATTCTAATTAAATGGATTTGAAGAATTTTTTTGTTTACGCTCTAATTCAAGTACTGATGACATAATTTCCGGCTAAAGTTCAGGTCTGAAGACGGGTGTGGAAAATGATATTTTTTGGTCTGAAATAGGATCAGGGTTTGAAGATCCGGGCGGCACACCCCGCCAAGAATTCCCAGGAGTACCCCCGCCCCCCTCCGGGATTTTAAAACATTTCAAATCATTTCGAATGCACACTGAGACAGCTCACCACGAATCGAGACAAATGTTCAAAACTTGTAGTGACTTAGATTAACTTAGAATACCATAAAAACAGCCCTAGTGTCGAAATAAATAAAGCGCACACGAGAAAGGAAAAACTTTTATAGAGCTATTCATGTACTGCCGAACTGTTTCGCTTGAATAGTCCCACTGAGGATATTGTCCACAGACTCACTTTTTAAAAAAAGGGAAAGGCAGAATAGTGAATGTCTCAGGAAAAATAAAATCATGAATTAACATAATAGGTCACATGGTCTCACAACAAAAACCCGGTACATGCACATTTTAATGATGTGCTCGGGATACTGTCAGTACCTTCCGTTTTTTCCTCACGTTGTGCCCTTTTCAAAAGAAATACATTTGTTCTTAGAGGATTGATTGATAACGGGGAATCAGATATACACGGAATGTCTTTCAACCTGAGATCAGGCGGAATTTTAGCCGCTCTCATACGTCCTCTGTTACTTCGCCGTTGGAATCTCCTTTACTTAAACCTGATCTCTAGTTATATTTTTTGGCTGAGGAATTTTTTTGGCTTGAAATTCTTTCACACCTACGTACCGGAAGGCTAGGTTTGCCGAGTTAGACAACAGTAGTGTGCGTTACGTTTTCCTAATTGTAATTTATATTTGTCTTCCCGTTTTAGATACTTGTGGTCTTCACAAATGACACACTAAGTAAAGTTTGTCGTGGGTATCGAAATCTCAGTGTTGTTGTCTGTGAGTTAAATGAGAAGTGGGGGGTCAAAATTGTCCCCATTGGCATTGGAGAGAAGGTCAACCCATCAGAACTTAGAAATATTTCCGGTAAAAATACAACCACCGCTCACTTTGGGGAATACGAGGCACCGAAAACATTAGGAAAAACTATTATACACGGTAAAAATATTTTTCTCAATTCCTCTTTCCCAATTTATAAGTAAATAATGGAAGTCCGTTTCCACAAAAAGGATTGTCCATTTTATTAGGAATCACATTACTGCAACTAAATTGCTTTGGAGAGTAGAATTTATTAAGCATTTTGAAGGCCTGTCAACCAAGTTGCAGGGATGTGCTACTTCTAAATCGTAATTTATTTATTATTTATTTATTTTCTGGTTTATTTTATCCAACAACCGTGCAATACTCATAAACAGTTCTTCCTCGAGATGATTTTGTATCGACGAAAAATCCCTCATCAGCACGTTAAAAAAACGTCTTACAGCAAACAGCACACGCAGTAAAATAGCTTGAAAAAATTATGGGTCACCTGGCTACCGTACCCCAGTTTGCCCGTCGCCTTTTGTATGTTATTGAGCTTCTCTATCAATTAACCTGTTAGTTCCTAAGATCAAGATTTGAATTCTCATTTGCTGCCGCTATTCATTTCCTACAGATGCAGAGGGGAGAAGTTGATAAAATATTACGAAAATTCATCTTGTGTGATCATGTCTTTATTTCTTATGACCAATCTGTTTTACAAAGCATTGATATTACAAGGAGAAATTTGATGCTGATCACTCTTAGGGCTAAAAGGGTTAAACTTCCTCTAAGGAGACATAACATGGGATATAATGAATCTGATCTGTGGTTTTCCCCATGACAGGAGCTGATGGAAAGGACATCTATGGTAGGAATTACTACTGTTTTTATAAGCTTCAAATAGAATGTCAGATCAGATGGCCTGTTTTTCTTAGTGCATGCCGGAAGCCCTTTAGCAACCTTTTATCAAGAGAGTTACATCCTTTATTATTATGGGTTTAATTTCTGTCGCCAGTCAAAGGTCTAGCTGCTTGTTGTTCTGTCAGTACACAGGCGGCCCAAGCTCACTACAGGAACACGGACGTGACTCTTGCTTGCGAGCGGTGTTGTGTTACAAACGGCTATTTACAAGGGCTTGTATGGGATGTAAACGGTTTTTCTTAAAAGAGAGAAAAAAATGTTATTTTTTTTTATAAAATCGACTGACCTTATTGTCTTGTTGTATTCTTTGTTGTTTGCCCGCGTCTCAGGCCGTTTTGAAGGGTTTTCGGCAAGTTAACGCTATTTTGGTGTTCCACTGCTAAGAGAAAGACAATGCAGAACAGTGATTTCCGGAGTGTCCGTCGCTCGAGGCGAATAATTCCGCTGGAAAATTATCCCCGGCCTCAATTCTCCCAGGAATTCAAAGCAGAGATGTTGCAGTTCCATGTCCATTCAGTCGATTCGCAGTTTCTCCCACAGATCGTTCACTAGTGATGCTTTTATTTTTTGCTCGATCGGCTTCCAAATTTCGAACTAGGCTCTTCCAAACTGCCTTGGACCCGTTCACCGATCGCATAGTATGTCGGGTAACTAAAATAAGCCCTGCGAGGGTAGCCAGCAGGGCTTACGGTTTGTTTGTTTGTTTGTCGACTGCCGGCCGCTGGAATACAACAAGGCAATAAGGTATAAGTCGATTTTATTTAAAAACATAACATTTTTCCTCTCTTTTAAGAAAAACCGTTTACATACCATACAACCCTTTGTAAATAACTGTTTGTAACACAACACCGCTAGCAAGCAAGAGTCACGTCCGCGTTCCTGTAGTGAGCTTGGGCCGCCTGTGGTCAGTATAGCTGCAAGCAAGATATGTAATGACATGGCATATATTTCTAGTAAAATGGCAAAACAAATGTAAATAGTTTTGAATACAGTAAAAAAAACTGCGACTAAGGACCTGGTTTTTAAGAACTTGCTAGGCTAAAATTTGCCAGTTAGGCCCCCTTTTATAGAAGAACCTGTTTAGCCTAAATTTGAAACAGGTTCGTATTTTCTACAATCTATAGAAAAAATTCTGTACACTTGGGCAAAAGGGCTTCAAAATTCAAGTGGTCGGTGCTTCAGTCCTTCTTCTCATAACCATATAAATTTATTAGGCAGATTTTATATAACGAATAAGCTGAATACCACTAAATACTCATAGCCACCATGCTTTTGTTTTCTTCCAGTCGCGGGGCGCGGGTCCAATTTCGCGGTCGAAGGTCCAAAGTGGCGGTCGCAGGTCCAATGCCGCGGTCGCGTGTCCATTAGTCAAACTCGTTTTCTTCACAAAATAAGAACCTATTTAAGAACCTAAATTGCCTAAATTTGTGCTAATTACCATTTATGTAAGAACCTGGTTAGGCTAGCTAATGGGCTAACTTAGTTACGGGCTTGTACTCTATAAGTTAAAGAGAATGGATGGCTGTAAAGGGTCATAAAGGTGAAAGAGAGGAGACAAGATATCGATCGACTGTGGGAAGTTGTTTCCTTGGTAATGATTATCTCGGTAACAACCAAACTAAATCAACTGACCAAAATCATGCATGAAAAATTTGCATTTTATCAGAGGGTATAAAACATTGGGCCCTATTTTTTGACGTAATTGAAGCAAAACGTGACGTCATGCTGGTGGTGACGTCCTTTGGTGATGGTGACGTCATGTTGATGTCATGCTAGTGAGCTTTCCTTTCTACCTCCCTTTCAGTCGGAGTTTTGTGTCCATGACAGTCTGATCTTTTCCCTTTTACAGATCTATATCTGGATTATTTCACAACTCCATACTTCATATTCCTCCGTGATTCTTTGAGCTACCTGACGCTTCTTGGCCTGAACTCTTACCTTTGTTTGACGCCTCCAACCATTGCCTTCAGTCGGGTGGAATGGGCCATTTTCGTTTTCTTTGTTGCGCGTATATTGATGGAGATCGACCAATTTATGGACGCTAAAATAGCTGAGAAAAAAGCAACAAAGCAAAGTTTGCTTCATGGATCGCCCTCCAAAATTTTCCCATCACCACCCGAAAAAAGGGAAACTGCCAAGAGTTCATCAGCTAATCTCCTTAAGTGGTTCTCCAAATATTTCAGGTACATTCTGTCTCAAGCTGAAGATGAGGGAGCAAATAGAAATCAACTGTGCAAGTTCTTCTCCACAGCAACAAATGATCCTGCAGCGGATTTTTTTGATGAAAAAAAAAACAGGGTGTTCGTTGACTCCCTTAGGGGTGTAAATTACAGACTTTGGTCTCAATTGGGGTGTTGAGGGCAGAACACGATATTTTTACTCATAGATGTATCGCTTAGCGTTGTGCATAAAGAATTGTCTTAAAACAAACCAAAGGTCGTCGTACTGTTCTGAATACAAAATTCGATTTCAACATCTTTAGGACCATGGAATCACGTTCGCTCATATTTGTTTATCTGTTCTGGTACAGTCTTCTTAAGGAGTCAAATAAAGTCATAACCATGCCCAAATTGGACATCTTCAGGGATTTTCCACCGACTATCCCCGTCGCATTCAAATAGAGGTCGTTATTTCCTCGTTTAAAAGTAAAACAGATATGTACATGTCAATGTTTCATCAAGGGGGAAAGGAAATCTTGGGTGCTTACTATTTACACGCACCATCTGGTCTAAATTCTGGTTCACAAACACTTTCATAATGGATTAAATTTGTCCTCGTGAGAGAAAGACCCGTTGCAAAGTCTATCGAAATCAGCTGGAGATACTAAAAAGAGCAGAAAAATTTTAAAGACAATATTTTGTGGAGATTCTAAAACGAAATGGCTTCAACCATTTGATTTGCCAACCAATTTTTTTGGTTTTCACAAATAACAGTACGTTGTAACCTTAACTTAAGAGGCGACTCTGTCTACATCCGGGAATTCAACCGCGTCCCCAAGGCTTTTGGCCCCTAAGAAAATGGAAGGGCAGGCAAAAGGTATCCCATGAAGCAACTGAGGTGTATTGCTTCAGTTTTTACAAAGTGCAATCCGTTGTTTTCGGAAATTGGGGAATTCCGTGTGATGTGACCTAGAAATAAACCATACTGTTACATGTTAGTCATAGAGCGCATTAAATTAAACCAGCCAGGGATACAATAAGTATGTTACCTACTTGTGTTCTGGCCCCCTCGGTCAGTTATTCCTTTATTGGGAGGTATTCAAGAAGACAATACTCCGTATTTTTGCCTCGTTTTGAATTTTTAAATGGGAGGCTATCTCCACAGTGCAAAGCTTTATAATTTAGAGCTTTTTGTGTAGCATACTACCCGAGTTCATCAGTCTATAGCTTATATTGGATTATGCGGACGTTTGCAAACACAGACTTCCGCAGAAAACGAAATCTAAAATAGGCCGAAAGTCCGACATTTTGGTCGTTGTTTCGGTTGACTGGCTCCTGGCGACTGTTCCACTGATAAAGCTACACAAGAAAATCACTGTGTAGAGCTTAATTTCATTGTATTGGGTTCTAATTTTTACATTTACATTATCTATTCGTAGCGATCTTTGGAACAGGCTTGACTTCATCATTGTCGTTACCTACGTGGTAACCTTTATTCTGCGCATGTTCACATGGGCGACATCCGCTGCAGTTGCTGACAACAGACCTTTAGCCATAGCTGGATGCCTTTATGGCTTTATCACTATGTTCCTTGCCCTACGAACCTTTGGTCACGTGATGGAATGTACGAGAGGAATGGGCCCCACACAAATTGCCTTGTTCTTTATTATTTGGGATGTGCTGGTAATATTTTGGCAGTTCGTGGCGACAATAGTGGCGTTCTCCTTGGTCATTACTAAGATCTTTGTATCTGAGAAATACTATCTGTCAAATGGAAAAACTCATGGTTCTCTGTAAGTACCATAAATCATTAGTATCACGCATTTTATAAATCGTCTCCCCTCAAAAGAAGTATTCTGGAAATGAATCGAAACAATTTGTGTAGTGAGTCTAACCCGCGAACAAGCTCTCTATTCTCGGCTTGCACTGTCACGCAATGAAAAATAAAAATGCAAACCATTCAATACAGAAGGACTAGAATCTGGGAAATGAAAAAAGATAAATATACAAAAACCCTTGCCAAGAATCAAGTCTGTAAAATATTTCAAATGCGAGATATTGGGAAAAACGGTTTACCTAAATTTATAAAGCTTTGTATGGAAACGCCATGTTGGTGTCCCTTTCTGGAACACCAATATGGCCGCCGGATACCAACAGAAACATCTGTTTTCGAGTTTTCCTACTAATGCGTGAATTCTTCGCTTGAGGAACTCATAAAAATTACAGTAATATTTATTCTGAGGTTTGGAATGTTTAGATTGCAAAATATCCGAAAATCGGTAATGTTTTTAACCTACATAAGAGCTTTCCCGGCCGCCAGCTAAATGCCGCGTCACGCAAAAGCCTGGAAATTCAAGCGTCCTCTCTCGCAAAACGAAGAACCCTTTAGAACCAAAAATTTGTTTATGTAAAGTGTTTAGGTACTGTAATACCTCGTGAAAGTAGAAACTCAGGAGAATCGATAGTTTCTTAGTTTGATTTTTGGTGACGTCACGTGCAACCCAAGAATTTGGAGGATATCGCACGAAGTCAACGCGAGGTGTACGTGAAATAAGACGTGAAAGCGAGGGGCAGAGAAATAAAAGATTCTTACCCCCCCGCGGCTTTGCTGCTCGCTTGAGCGTCCTCTTGCGGCTTGCTTTGCTCGCCACTTGAAATGGAAGTTTACCTACAGGCTATCATAAGCTTTGTATGCATTTTTTATAGACATAGGACCTGGAAGAGGTGCGCTTAAACGAACCCATGCGTCATAGTTTCTGCATTTTGAAACATTTAGCCTAACTTTTTCAAATTTGTTGATTTTAATACTTGTTAATCTCCTCCATTCCAAAGCGTTACATTATCAAATCGGCAACAAATTTTCATCGTTCAGTTACCAAATAGAGCACTGTGAGATCCAATAGAGCGTATACAGCAGTTGTATTCTAGACTACTATAAACAGTAGCCCTGGACAAGTAAATCTCTGAGTTGTTTGAA
>OZ037778.1:41000330-41060330 GCA_964035525.1 Porites cylindrica
CAATGAGGACTTACAGCTCATACCACCCCGTTCCAGTTCCTTTCAACCTATTATCTATTCCATTTATGGTAATATGGAAATTGTGCCAAAAATGTGTGGCCGAAAAATATCGATTTACTCAATCGGGCTGTGATGAGAGCGGAAAGGTGAGGTGTATAATATTTGTTGTTATATGCCTGGAAATGTCTTCCCAACAGCGCGCGCTTTCATTGATTACTTCGAGGACACATGACATCTAATATTAAATGAAACTGTTTCCCGCCAAAATCTCTGAGAGGGCAACATTGCAAAATATAAGACGTCAGAGGGTAATTGTGCACTGTTACCCGCGATTTGATGACGGACGACCGCTGTTACAGCGAGGTTTAGTGAATTCCCCTCTTCAAAATATCCCGCCTCGGGAAAAATTGAGATTACTAAGTATTTGTTCCATCTTATTTTTGCCCTTTTTCCGATATACTTTTTTACTCCGTCATTTTCTCAATTATTATTTGCTCCTTTGTTGTCTTGTGTGAAGGTGAATAAATGAAGGCTGATAAGACCGCCTTTTTGTAAAACAGTATCTTGAACAACATAACGCCCAATTTTCAGTAATTCTGAACATCGCCCCAATTTAAGGTACTCGATTTTTATCACGACCATACCCCTTGGGTATAAAAGGTTCGAAAAAATAACTACTGGCTACTTTTTTAACCACAACAGGAAGCTGCACTGGATCTGTTGGTAAAGAGGTTAAAGCGGATCTACTTTGCAACATATGGCTTTTCTTTTCCGCTGACAGGTTGGATGTAGTTTTTCACCTTATCATTAGGGACCTTGAGCATCGACAACGAACTGCACCGTGAAACGACTAGGTCGAGAACATCGTTCAAGGCGGGAAAATTCGAGTATTAAGCGCTCGCTTGCTGTGAACGACGAGTTTCCCATGTAAACAAAGGAAATGCAAATGATCGAAGTGTTCAAAACGTCTTTTCACGGTCTTCCCTAAACGTTCCGTAACGCTTTGCCTGTGTTCCCCTCGAGCTGCTCCTTCTTCCTTTTCTTTGTTCGTTACCTCGGAGCTTTTTTTCGTCGGCCAGCTTCTCCTGTCAATTAAATCTTCGAGAGCTTGGTCTAGTTAGGTCTTCCAGGGGTATTTTCCTCTTGGTGTATTTTCGCTTTATACTTGGTAATCAGCAAGGTCATTCTGTCTCTCATGGATCTTTTATTGACTTTGAATTTCGGATGATAAAGGCCACTCAGGTTTACAGCTATCTGGTTACATACATCTTCCCTTTCCTTGCTTCTATACGGATGTTGGCAGGGTTCCATAACTAACACTTCTCGGCATGGGACCAAGTCATGTTTGTCTGACCACCGCCATCTCCTTTACAAAGAAAAATAGAACCAAAGGTTACTAATTTTTGGAGACAATTCACTACAGTTCTTAAAGAAAAAGGGCGGAACAGATTATGATTTAGCATCTTTTTGACCGGTAAACCTTTTTGCCCCGCGAAACTGAGTTAGAAAACACAAACAAGAAAGTTTCAATGCGACTCTCTGGTGTTTGTTTACGAAGACCGATATCAATCGATTTTCTGGTGTTTTTAGTACAAAAATACAAAGAACAAATACGTTGAAAGTTGAATACGCAATTGAGATGAAACTTCTTTCAGGAAAGTTGATTTAGGGGTAAAAATACGAGTAAATTTACTCACGTTCACTGCTGGACGCCAAACCACGGGTTTACACGTTGTCGATAGTATGCGGACGACGAGCCGAGCATGTGCAATAGCGTTCAATTCGCCTCAGCCACTTTCTGTAGGTTGTCGTCAATGCTTAAGGTCCCTATTAACTCGCCCTGTTATTAGTTAGACCCCATACTCGAAATCTTTAAGCCCATTTTCCATGATATAATTACTCCTTCTTAGCAGAAATGTACTGACTTTAGCGAGTCGCTTTGACAGATTCGCATGTTGTTTTTAGGTTGTGTTGTCTTGGGATGGTGTTTCAAAAGAGTAGTAAAGTGTGACGTCATAAAAATGAAATTTCTGAAATTATGGGGTTTGTCAGGATATTCTGAAAGAACAATGTTCAAGAGGCCTACTTGCCAAAAATGAGCATTTCGGGGCAAATTGTCTCTGAGATCGTAGTCCAGTTATGCTTAGAAAACTCCATACAAACCCTTCTAAATTTTTTTGGGTCGACCCAAAAAAGACTAGAAGGGTTTGTGTGGAGTTTTCTGAGTATAACCGGTTCGCGGTTCGCGGGGAATGCCGAAAAACCTCAATCTTAAGGTCTCTAAGGGCTCAATGTACACGTTAGTAGACATCCAAAGCTGATGCCGTATAACTAAATGTCGTGATAGGTCTACCCACTCTATCATATACTGAAATATACCTGACGACTGAAAAAGTTCGGGCGGAGCCTCCCTGTTATATCAAGTGGTGTTGACTAAAGGTTTGATGACTAACCCAAATAGTGGCTTAGACTCCTTCAGCGTCAATTGTTGTGTAATTAAAGGAACTAGAAGGAGCGGAATGGGCTCGGTCAAACCGGCTCATGATTAGAAGAGCGTTGCAAAGGTTCGATAGAGCTGCTGGAAATGACCATGTTAATCTTTGTCATCCTAGACGAGAACAAAATGGACAAACTGCTAAAAGAAACTGACGGCAACCGAAGACTGGCAAATAGCATCGTCCAACGAGTGTTCGCACCACAAGAGAAGTGTGTCATGATCAAAGGCCCGACCGTAAGATTTGTTGAAATTATTTTCCTTCTTTACAGGATCTGTTTTATTAGTTATTTACAGTCTTCTGTTTTCATTTAGGCGTGGGAATCCCTTGGTATTGAAATTAAAGACTGTCTGTTAAGATATGAGGGTGCTGATTCTTGCGCGGAATGCAAAGAAAAAAAAAAAACTGAGAAAATTCATGGAGCGAGGTATTTGATGCCTTTCACACGAGAAACACCGCGCATTGAGGTAAGGAAAGCGGTAAGATTGTGAAGATTTTGTTAATTAAAAACTTGGTCCATTATCCTACGAAAGACTTTGAAATTGTTGGTCAATATTGGAACAGCTTTAACTTTCTCGATATTCGAGACAATGAGTAAATTTGAACAGGATAATCCTGTTCAAATTTTTTGGTCAATTTTGGAACAGTTACAGCTTTCTCGATATTCAGGACAATGAGTAAATTTGAACAGGATAATCCTCTAAAAGTATCTGGCAAATTCGCAAAGAAATGATTTGTTTTAAAGAGAAACTCAGTAGGGTATAAGCCGCCAAATGTCAGTTCATGGGAGTCATTCATAATCTGTGACATGACTGGAACAAGATGGCTGTGTACTGCACTTTTCAAAAACACGCATATTCCGAAGTTCAAATGCCAACTGGCGTTTGCGTTTTTCGCTGTCGTCAATCATTTTCGCGGACCTCGTAGGAAACAAATGTTTACTTCAACAGCTTCAAAAGGTCATGGTTTGTGATTTCTGATTGGTGGATTTCGATACCGGATTTGTGTGTTTCTGTGTTTCAAGGTTCGTTGCTTGTGATCGTAATTATGAGTGACGGCAGCGAAAAACGCAGTTGTGAAGGCGGCTTTTAAACTTCAGAGTTCGCGTGTTTTTGAAAAGCGCAATAAAGGTTTCCAGTTTCATTTTCCAGTCTCTTTTTCCGTTGTTACTGTTTACTTGATAAGTTAAACAACACATTAACAGCAAAGAATTTTCTTTCCAAAAGGGGCTCTCATCGAACTCATGGACAATGAGCTTTATAGGTTAGCCATGGGAATTTTAATGGGTGAATAACTTTTGGGAAGGCGTTTCTCATGCCCAGTATTCAAAGAGCCAAGCCAACGATTTTTGTTTTTTGTGAAAAAGAACTCAGTTGGGTTAAGGGGTCTGTTTTTTGCTTTAAAGGATATTTTTGTTCATTTAACAACTTTTCAAAAGTTTTTATTTGGGGAGAAAATTTGCTCTTCCAGAAAGTTTGTTTTCGTTTCCCCTTCTGGCATGTGTTTTCTGAGCGCTTGTCGATGTAGAGCAGGCTTTGCCTAGTCCCTAGGCCTCATTATTCCGCGCGGCCAAAGTGTCTCGGGTCACGTGGTCCAAGAGAAAATGTGAGGCCTAGACAACAATCTTCAAAAGTGAGAGACAGCTCATGCTGTGTGGTTTACAAGACCAGAGTTTCTAATTTCAAGGTTAAAAATACACCGCTAAAAGTCGATCCCGCAAATATCCAAAAGGGTTTTAAAAAAAAAAGAACATAATTTCGTGCTGTTTACAACATCGACAACATCTTGAATTTCAAAAAGCAACGCACGTATGCGCGTTCTGTTTTTGTCTAGGCGTTTCCCGCCCGGGACTAGGCAAGAGCAGGCTTATGGTCGAGTGGCTTTCATTTTTTTTATTATTATCTTATAGCGTCAAAACATTTAAGAAACTTGCTCCTTAATATAATTAAAAGTGAACTCAGCTAAAATTGAGCTTATTTAACTTCAGGTGTTGATTCAAGAAATTGGTGAACGGTGCATTTTAGGCGTGGGTGCAGTGTTTGAATGTTACAACTGTCATCAAATGCCTGGAAAGGAGGAAGGAACAGTTGGCTATCGTGTGGAAGATGGGAAACTATTCAAGCCTGGCTGTGAAAAACTGGGGGAAGAAATTCCAGGTAATTGATTGGGTGATAACAATCTGGTTCTCAGGCACTCTCTTGTCCCCGTCACCCAGAGTGAGAGAGTGAGAGACGGAAATGCAAGGGACCTGGACACATGTTGGGTTGATAGGTAATGATGGAGGATTCTAAATTGCTGGTTTTCAGTCTAAGTCACGGCCGCCATGCTGGAGGGCAAAAGCGTTTCCCCTTCACTATGAACTACACTCTTTTGTGTGCAAATTATACCAATTTTGTTTAGCTTTCATATTGGAAAAGGGCATTATAAAAGGCTATTTTATGCTAGGAACGTAAAGTAATAAATTCGTCTAGACGCATTCAAATTCTGAGACGTTAAAATCGTTTGGTGTAAAAACGGGATGTATAAAAGCAGACGACAACAGTTAAAAGGCGAGTTATTTTGAAAAAAGACAAACAGTGACTCTTCCCAGCCGTTTCTAGTCGAGTTGAACATGAATACGTCCCAGTTTACGGCGTCCCATTTTTATGCTAGACAAGTTTAATGTCTGAGACGTGAAAACCATTTGTTAAGTGCGTCGTTTGGACGCATTTAGCAGAAGACGTGAAAGTCGTCAGATGTTAAATGCGTCTGTCTTATCTACCGCTTTTATGCTAGACGTTTAAGTCGTTTTAAGACCACTTCAACGTCTCCAGCATAAAAATGGCCTATGCTTGCAGGCTCTATTTCTCCGTCTCTCCACAATCCCTACGCGGTTTTTTGCGCAGCTTTTCTAAGTCGGCTCTTCCTACTATTTTGGAGCGTGGAACAGACTTAACCTCGCCTACAGACACAAAGACATATATAGAGATCTAGGAGCTATAACGTGACAGGTCACTTGACAAATTCTCAATATTTTGGTCGTTTTCAGACGCCATGGCCAGACGTGGTGATCTCATCGCCTGTGAGGTGAATTTCGATGGTGCAACCGATGACACCATTCCAGTTGTGTTCTTCTTGAACGGTAGAAAGATAGCACGTGCATCGATGAAGTGCGCCCCTGGACAAGCGAGACCATTTCCTTACATTTCAATGGGGATAAAAGGGATTCAAGTTCTTGCCCAAGTACGTTAGTTTCCTTTATTGTCCTTCTTATATATCTTAATATTTCAAAGCTGATTTTTCTCGCTTAATTATAAAGATGAAATGTCTAAAATTTCATCTTAATCTATCTGAGATTAGAAAACCTTTGTGTTCGTATTCTACCACAAAACCTGCATTCTGATTAGTCGAGGTACTCGCTAAAGTAAACTCGGGTTAAATCAGCTCAGTCAGTAGAGTAAATGCTTGACTGCAGAGCGGGGGTCGGGGGTTCGATTCCTGGGGCCGGACCAATACTCGACCTTCGCGTGGACCGGATGACCGCGAAAAATGGCGGCCCTGTCTGTAGTTGGAGAAAATAGTGTGCCGAATGTACTTTCGTTCTAAGTACATTGACACTCAAATAAAGTGCTTTTTTCAGACATGGGTGCTGGATAGATTTACTAATTAATAATTAAAAGGCTGACTCTCCATTTTCATCGATTTTGAAAATTAACAACAAAAATTTAGTAAAAGAAGAGGACTATCGTCATGTCATTCCGCTTTAGGCGAGAAATTCTCCATTTGACGCCACTAGGAAACAGTTGAGCCATAAATAAATAAACTCATAAAGCATTTTTGTTGATTTAGATCTGTCCACGTGACAGTGGTATGAGACAAGTATCCGTAGCAGCTCCTGCGGTGCCACTCCCAAAGGATTCCTGGTCAGAACGCCACTCGTCCGTCATTGTACAAGAACAGTACATCAAGTTAAAGGAAGACATGGAGGCAATGGAAAGAGGGAGAAGAGCACAAGCCAAGGAGTTTCAAGAAAAACTCGATAATCAGTGGAAAATCCTGACCGAGATGTCGACACAAATTCAAAATCTCGTAATGATTTCTGGTCCGAAAGAGTCAGTGCAAGAAAGAGCTGATGGTGATATTTTTTTAGGCTCTGAGGAAAGCGTGGAAACTGTTTTGTGATTATTACAAAATCATCTTAGACAGGGCATGGTCTCACTAATGCTGATCTTCTCTTCAAGTATTTTAAAACAAAACTTAACAAGTTAAAACAAATTATGTTTACCCGTGTAAATGTAACTTAAACATGGCGGATGCCATAAGCCCTCATTTTCCAACAATTTACACAAAAGCTGAATTCTACCTGATTATTATAGGAAAACAAGCGACTCCACCGAATTTTAAACGACGGCGAAGCATTTTCAAAAGAGTTGTTTATGTTTAATTATTCAAAGTGAAATTTGAATTCCTAAATGAAGGAAAAAAACACTTTTAGCTTTTTTAAACAAAATTTTTTTACAGTGTTACGAACTCAACCGAAGCCTTCCACAAATAGGCCAGCCAATTCAATCACAGGTTACATTCACAACAAAGGAGTCTGAGCTTTGCTGACTATTAACCAATCAAATACGAGAACATTTTTGTTTTTAATTTTCAAAGTATTGGTGGCTTCGCGTAAGCTCGTTGCACTGCAGCTGGTGAAATTACAAATCTGTATGTCGGTACCCATGACCGAAAGAAAATGTATAGCCTGCGTGGCAAGCGTTTCAAGGGTATGGGCAAAGGTAAGTGATACACAAGGCGCGCTACGTGAAGTCCTTTTTTTCAACCTTTGTCACTTCGCTTGTAGTTTATACGATATTACATCAGTTCAAATAAAAGGTGGATTTTACCATGTCCAGCAAGAACACCACAATTAAATTCAAGATTTGTAAGGGAAAGATCTCTAAAGTTCATTAACTTAGGGAAATAATAAAAAAATAATATTCGAAGGAGGGATTGAAGATGAGGCTCAAGAATAATTAGATTTTCTAAGCAAGAGATCAGTTTAGTCAATACCGTTTTGAACCACGTTTAATCTCATTGCAAAGTTCAGTTAAAACAGAGGATATTTAGTGCGTAACAGAGTTAAAGGGCTGTAAAGTTCCTAACACCAAATCAGTATATGCACTATTGCGTTGTTTTCTGGTGTAAAGGCTACTATGTTATTGTTTAAGGGCTAGGGCTAGTTTTGTTCGATGTGATGCCTCATTAACGACCTCCTACAGACTTGGCATAGGGAACACCTTAGGACAGAACTGAAAAAAACTATTTGTTTTCAACGCGAGTGAGTAATTTTGAGTTGGTAAAACAGTGCTTTTCTGGTCTGTACAATATATATGCCTTCTTGACTCATATGATTATGTTCACTTCGATATTTGGTTTCAGAAATGGGATAAAATTACGGTTTTGTTGAATAAAATGAAAAAACCTCGTTGAAATGACCTCTCGGCCGCGACGCTGTTGTCCGGCCTACTTGAGATTAGTGTACAGCCACTTACGTAATGGTTTGATGTTTGATGAACTACTTTTAAAAGCTTAAGGAACATCGGCTATTTTCTAAAAGTCGTTAGGATAATATAACTACGCCATTCCAATCAGGAGGTGCTTCCTACTCAACGTGGCTATTTATAACTGAGCGAGAATATAACCTTCCACAGAATAATTATTTCATAAGCACTCAACTAGACAACACGTCTGTGATACAACCAGTTGTTTATTCCTACAATAATGTTTTTCTGCATTGGATTCTCACCCTCACTTTTGGTGTAACCCCCCAACATGACTTTAAAAATCGAGAAAAATACCTGTGTATTGTCTTAGTTTGTTGTTGTTGATGATGCATGCTGTTCATGACACAAATTATTGGAGGTGCAAATCAGCAAAGGTCAGGTGTGCTGTGGTCCGATAAGGAGGTTGTTCTGCGTCAGAGAGTGTTCAGACTCTTGTTCTTCCCGCAGCCTCGTTAGAAATGTAAGCTTTGCATTTATTATTTGTAACATTCATGTAATTTTCATTAACAGAAGAAATTAAAAGAAAAGAAAAGAAAGAAACGTACATCTGAGTTGAGACTTCCTGTTCCCAAGTACCCCTTAAGAGCGCAGTCGAATCTCCTTCGTATATCACAAAATTATTGTTTTATGTTTTTAAGTGAACTTTAAAAGTTCTTCACTCTTCACGCGACTTGAAAGTGTACATGTAGTTCTCTTACGTTACTTCTCATTCCATTACCATGACCTTCGAAAAAGTATTTAACTGGGTAATTCTTGTGAAGAATTTAATCACAAATGACGTAGCTAAACAGGTAAGGCTGAGATATTAAACGTTTTATTCAGTACATTCATTTCATGGTTTTTTTCCAAGTCAAACGAAAAATATATTATTCTGCGCGCAACCTTTCGAAAACCTTTCGAAAAGACTTTCGTTCATACACTCAGAACAAAAAAGGAATCAGTTGTACAGTTCTTCTGATATAGAAAACAAGGGCATTTATGCATGCGGTTTTCTCTTTCTAAAGTTAGCGGCCCATTGAACAAAGGACTGGTAAACTGACATTTTGTTCTCCTCTTACTAAAAGTATTACAACTCTCTATTTAATGCCACACACAAAATATACAAAGTAGGCTAATTAGGAAAGCCAAACGGCTACTATAATTTATTTTGCTTACCAAAGTAATATAGTCCAAAAGAGAAACAAACTACTGTTTGCATTCCGCCTTTTCTCTTAAAAATCCGCTAGTTCTTATCTCAGCCAGCGCGATTGCAAACCACGACGTTATATTATAAGGGATTGGGCCCCAGACGAGAAAAGACGGACTGCGGACTCTTTTGTAGAAAACAAACCCTCCGTTAGCCCAGAAACGGAGTAACCGATTGGTCAACTTTACAGCTGTTGACAGATCATTGACTGGTCTGTGGTGCAGATGCAAGCGATAAAAATACTCACGCGTCACAACTAACTACGAACAATTTCGAACCTGGCGGTAATCAATTGTAAACTAAAACGTTTAAGGATATCTTACGGAAAGAAACTGCAAAAAATTTCCTCAAGGGAAAGGAATTCAACAAGGTAACCTTACCGGATTTTAAAAAAATAAAATTTGTCAGTTGTTTATATTCTATTTATAAATCGTTTCAAGTTACTCGGGTTTAATTGGATAATTAAATTGCGTTTACAGCTTCGTTGTCCCCGGAGAACAAAGGGTCAGCAGTCTCTTATTTTTTCTTCTCGGGCTTGCCCCCTCGTTTATCGCGCGCCGCTCGCGTGCTTGGGTTTCGCGTGTAGTAACTTTGCAAAGAAAAATAAAGGACTGCTCGCAGTCTAGAAACAAGCCGACAATACGAAATATGTGTCGGCGGACAAGTGAGATACATGTACAGGTTATAATTTTCTTACTATCAGCACTTTTTAAGTTTTAATCTTCGCATTCATGCTTATAAAAATAAGTAATAAAACAAAAGTGCTTGCAACAGTTTTCGGAGAAACCAACCGTCGTTTAGGCCACAATTATTTTTACCAAAACCTGCTTTAAAACATCGTTCACGACCTAATTCATAATGTGGATACAGTTTTCGGTAAAATCACAAAAAAGCAGATCGCCATTCTTAGCAACAGCGACAGACCAAGGATCTTTCAATTTTTCAGCAACTGAGTTCAGGAATTTTCCATCCAAGGAAAAAATTTGAAGTCTATTGTTTTCGTTATCACATACAACTAGATTTTCACGTTTGTCTATTGCTAGGCCTTTAGGTCCCTTTAACTGCCCTTCACGAGATTCTTTGCTAGCAATCTCAGCGGCTTCTCACAACGGTTAACAACTAAATCATGTGCTGCACTCGCAGTATTTGGCGTGTGTTGTGCTGTCTTGTCTCCATCTTTAGAATCGTTTGAATTCCTACACGGCTTGTGGAACACTTCATGTCCTTGCCCAGGTGATTTAAATGATCGGAGACCTTTTGTTCTGATGTAGACTCATTTGCAGACACCGAGGCTGAGCAGTCAGCGGCTTCTCGCAACGGTTAACCACAACGTCATGTGCTGCGCAAGCAGTGTTTAGCGTGTGTTGCGTTCTCCATCTTTAGAATAATTTGCTTCATTTTTGTTCCCACTCCGCTTTCTGACCAACCAGTTATTGTTATGTGAACTTCTTCCTCCTGCTATTCGAAAAGCTCCTGTTCTGTGGACAATAGCCGCGGTACAGTGAGGTTCCAATTCAACAGTACCCTGAGTAACTGAGTCTTTGTCTGCACGATAAGTAACACGCCTAGGTTTATAGATTTCCATTTCTTCGTCGTTCAAACCTTTCTCAAAGCGAATTAAGTCAGCAGCACACTCTGTTTCCAGAATTCCAGGACCATTCATTCTTTTTAAGAAATCCTCGCCTTTTTCAATATCTTTCCTTGTCTGGGTTGCGACCATTTTAAACTTTCTTATCCTAGTCTCGTGCTCTCGTTGTTGTGCTTCACGAATCTCAGAAAATTTCATTTTCATGTCTGTTTTATGTGCGTTCAGAAAGCAAATCTTCTCTTCCACAATCTCAACCATGTCCTTTTCAACAGAACAGATTTTTTCCTGGCTTTTCTGCATCAGATCAGTTTGTTCCTTCACCTTTGCCTCAACATAGACCGCTTTCTCTTTCAGTTTCTCAACAACTTTAGCCATTTCACTTTTTCTCGCTTGCTGTACATCCTTTTTGTTGTGATGGTTAGAACTGATCTGTGCACTACATTTCTGACAAACTTTGCAATCTTCACAAAAGTGCTCTACTGGCTCATTCTCGTGATTTCTCTCTTGACACGTGTTGGATCCATGCAGGATCTTTTCTGGCAACCTTTTCACTAAAATAACAATGCGCTTGTATGTCAGTCAATTATCGCTTACTTTCTCAGTGTAACCTTTCTTAAATCTGGCTAGGGAAAGTGCTAAGAACGTTCCGCATACAGACAGAAGTCACCTTCCTTCATGATCAGTAGTTAGAAGGCACTGTTAAGTCTGTTAAGAGGTGCAGGTCGTTTTAGTAATAGATCTGTTAACCCTTCAATTGCCAATAGTGGCCAACAACAATTTTCTTCTAACAATATCCATACATTGTCAAGAAATAGAGTTATGAGAATTAATGAAATGATCACCAAAGAGAAAATGCCATGATCTTTTATCAAATTCTCTTAACTAATTCTTAAAGGAAATGTATGGAGATCAAGTTTAGAGAATTTATATATGATATTGGGACTTAAGGGAGCATCACGGTTGGTTTTGGGGGGAAATGATGCTGATTTGGGAAAGAAATAAATTAGGGTAGAAAAGGGATACACATAAACCAGTTAGTCCGCTAATGGGATCAGAGGCACCTTGTTGGGGTGATGGACTATCTGGTAACTGTCTACTAATTATTCATTTCACATTTTAATTTTTAACAACCCCCAAATCCAATATTTTCCCATTATCTCAAAATTTTAAACATCTCCCCCGCGCCCTAAATTTTATACATTAAAAACATCCTAAAAATCATCCAAAAATTCGCAAATAATTATTGAATTAAGGACTGACTGTAACTTAATTGAGTCATTTTTGGATTGTATGATATATAAACGGTACAGATGGTCCTTTAGGGAGGTTCAAGCATGAACCGTTTTTAAGGTTAATCTAAACTAAAAGAAAAATATCCAGATATTTCTTTTTCAGTCATGTATCCCTACGTACTTCATGATCAAAATTTATATGAGCGGTCAGAGAGGCCAAGGGTAAAAGGAATCATAACCTCATGAAGACCGTGCGTTTTATACCATTAAGACACTCCAACAAAACAGAATAATGTGACAGAGAGAATCTTAGAGCGTTGGCCGGGATACGTGAATTGCACTTAAGTTATTTTTAGAGGTTGTAATTAAAAGGAAGTATAATTGCTGGAACGTCCGCACGTTTTGATCGATTGTTTGAGTCTTACCTAGTCCACGCGCGACTCCCTCAAAGCGATTGAATGCAGAATATTGTGATGGCGACACATGTTCGGAACAAATCTAATTTAAACATCGAATATGAAAATTATCCGAAAACTGTTACGTTTTTTAGACAGGGACCTGGCACTAGTCACGTGACCCCCCTTTTTTCCCATGTGACTAGCGAGTTGTTTTGCGAGCGTTAAGGCGTTGTTTTATTGCAGAGAGAGCACAGAACCTTTTTCATCGTTCGAGTTGAAAAATTCTGTATTTATCCCCAACAACACACCAAGAGAGCATAATGACCCATCATTTTCTTTTTATAACACTAAATAAGGGCTTGTGGACCTCTCCGGAAACCAACTTCCGATTAATTTCAATCGTTTAATTGGTCTAAAAATAACTTTCAGTTGGTGAAATTCACAAATCCCAAGGGCTAGACTGGGCGTTCCCTCTCTGTTCCATTATTCTCTCTTGTCTCCAATCAACCAACCAGCTTTCAGAATTTGGCACAGAGTGAGATGTTTTGACAGCAAGTTAACTTAGTTTCAGTAGTGATTTTATCCAGCTTTTTCATGACTTCCTCTAACTGATCTTTCACGTTGTCTTCGTCTCTCTTCCACTGTTCCAACAGCTCAATGTAATGTTGTTTAGTCTCAGGATCCATACATTCGGTCTCAAGATGGTCGATAGCGGTTCTGTACTGAAGTCCTCCCCGACACACCAGAGATTTCCGAATATCCCGCCAGTGGCTATTAAATGTTGTATCATCAACCGAAGCGTGTGGAGCATGCGCGTACACCGTGTTTCTAAAGAATTTTATTCGAGCTATATCGGCTTCACGGCTCAAGTCTGCTGCGGTAGGCAAAGCATCCCAACCAGTGGCAGGTGCAGTCAGACCACAGATGTTCCTTAACAAGACCATCAGAAGAGTAATGTCGAATGATGACGACGAAACGGAAAGACGGATAGTAGGAAATAGCTTTCCCCATTGTGTTGGGTTAATAATCTTTTTGCCCCTCAGTGACCGCAGGACAGTTTTGTTTCCCGCCAAAACAGCATGCAGGGTTGCTGGTGGGTGTATGGAATCAAAAGTGTCCTTAAGGGCCCTGGTACCAAGCTCCACCAAGAGTCGACAAAGCCGCGCATAATTAGTGGTTTCCCTGTTGGATGGAGCTGCTGGTGCTGCACAAGCCATCAATGATAGTTCCTTTGTAATAAAATTTTAAGATTAAGATTATTACTACTTTTTGTACTGGTCAGCATAAGTTTCGACAATTCACTACTTTCACATTACCCATAATGCCCATAATACCCTCCAAAATTTTGCAAAACCAATGTCTTCAATTTCTCATGGGACGACTGTGATACCCAGGAGAAATTGGAAAAATGGTTGTGCAAAATTGTGGGCCGGCGGTAAACAAGGTGTATTGTGGGAAAGGTGAAATAGCCAATATCATCATCTACTAAAAGCTGCAGGAGGTTTATTCAAAACCTGCTCAGTCTGAGATTTATTCGTGCTGGCTTCAATTATGTACCTATACCTTTTAAAGTGTGCAAGAAATGATCATTCATTAAATGAATATTTACGTCTCAATAAAACAATTTACACTTTACATGGTTTATCGATTATTACTACTTTGTTTTGATCTTTATAGATAAATGTATCTTCCTTTCTGGTTTGGCTTCCCTCAGAAGGAGGTGTGTTGTAATTGGAATCCCCCAGAAGGACTTTGGCATCCCTCAGAAAGAGATGTCTTTTGCCTGAGATATTGATCCAAAAGTAAGTAACCAGGAAAATACAAGTTAATATTACTTTTAAGTCTATTCCCACTGCTTATTTTCTGCATGTTACTTACAGTTACTATACGCACCACTGAGTGCAAGTACATGCAAGTAGACCACTTGACAATTCATTATAATGTATTAGTCAAGACTGTCATTAAGAGGCGGTAGCTTTCAGAGGAAAATAGAAGAAATATAGAGCCAAGAGAAATTCCTAGCTGTTTTATTCCCCACCTACTTGTTGTATTTACCCGGCAACTTGAAATCTTAGTGACAACCCTGATTAGTGCTGGTGTTGGAGAGTAGTTTTGAACAATTGTCCGAATATTCAGTAATGTATAATTATGCAAGGCTCAAAAGGTTCGTTTATGAATTGGTTTGGAATTACTCAGTTTGTTAAAAATGAGGAATCTGTTGAAACTGAAAGCATATAAGTGGAGCATGAACCTTATGTGCTGATCAATCGAAAACTTCAACATCCCACCACCTCCTGGCAAACCCTGGGTATTTGACACATTTGTGCTAACTTGTGAATTTGGTCCTTGCTTGAGTATGTCACATGTCAATTTTGCGTTTTTTACTTTGTCATCATCTGACTGGCAACGTAGATGGAGGAGTTTAAAGGTGAAGGCACATCTTTTGTAAAGGAATGACTTGTGCAACAAGGACTTCACAAGCTAAAAGTATGCATTTTAAAGATATTATTAATATTAAAAAAGGGTCTGACGATGTCAAAAATTATGAAATGGGAAAGCCATCTAAGCCAGCATAACCTTTGTTTATAAAATTACAATAGTTCTGTTTGAATGCCGTTAATACGGGTGTTAGAATAAATGAAATGTAATTTTTTAGAGCAAAAACAAAGACATATTAGCGGCATCATCGTAAACTAGAAGGACCAGGTAGTCATACTAATAATTATATTTTTTGATTATCATTAGGAATCAAAATTTTTGTAACCTGTACTGACCGTCTTACATTGGCTGCATAATTTTAATATCTATTATAGGATGTGATGAATAATGTGTGTCTGGAGTTCGAATGTTGTTGCAACGGCCATTTTGTAGAAATAGATTTTCAATCACATATCTATGAATCAAATAAAGCAACATTTCATGCACTAGAGATGGCATTAATGATGGGGACATGCCTATGTTTTAATTCTAGTTAAGTGATGTGATGTGTCTCAGGAACTGATTGTGGAAGTATCAAATTACATCAAGAAGTTGAGCGGCTACAACAGACAAGCACCCACGACGAATGTTATGAAAACTGCTTGTAAAAGATTTTATAGATAGCAACAACAACTGAAGATCAGGATAAGAGAAGGAGTTGGCAATTTCAAAATCCCCGCAACCGATTAACAGCGTTAGGTTTATAGCAAAATTCTTTTAGTTGCTTTTTACAATCAAAAACGTCAGGACGCTTTATTTTTAAATGCACACTGGTACCTCTTTTTAAACGAGTTTGAGGTCCGTACTGTAATTAATGGGCCAAAAATCAATGGGAAAAAACAAGAGGATCGGTATTTCTGTAAATTTACTGTATAGAAGTAAGCTCTGAGGAAGCGGTTTTGACAGTCATTTGACAGGCGTCATAAAATTACGTCTTTGTTGGCTCGACACGAAAACAATCGCAAAACATAAAATCAATATGGAAGGAAAGTTAGTCAAGGTAGTGAAGGCGAGAACTTGGGTCAGAACTGGCGTTAAATATATTGGGTTGCTCTTAGGTAAGATTTTCGTTTTGGAAAACGATAGAATATTTCATTTAACAACTTAATACTCTTTGAAATTGAGTTGATTGGTGGCAGAACATTTTTAAAGCTACCCCATGAAACTGGTCAAATGTGCACGTTAATTTTTGGTATAGTCCATATTATAATTATGTTGTCTTGAGCCTAGGCCAAACGTCAAACGTTTCATGTGAAGAACCTAACGTTGAATCAAAAAAAGAGAGTTAAGTCCATGAAAAGTTCGACGTCTGGCTCAGTTAAGTTGGTCTGAATAAGTTTGGATCGTCCAACGCATTCTATCCGTCTGCTACAGACGGATAGAACGTCTGAAAATCATCTCCGGGGCAATCATCGACCTTCACATGCAACAAACTATTAAAACCAATAAATTAAAAATTTGTATTATAATATTTAGCACCTTTCAGGACAAAGTTTAGTAAAATTTTGTTTTGGTCTTATTAAGTTGATAGGTTTGACGCAGCCCACCAGACAATCTTAACTTAATTAAGGTCGACTCAAATTAGAGTTTCTTATGAAAATTCGGCACTTGGCTTAATCTAAATCATGTTGTTTGACCAATTTTACATTTTTAACGTAACACTTGGGAGTCCGAAAATATTGATTTTTAGCGAATTCTTTGCGCCCTACGCTAAGTACGCGTTATATTTTTGTTGTACTGCGACTGTGTTTAAATTGAGATCAGGCTCTATTTTCGTTTCCCACTTTAGCAACAAAATAATTGAGGTAGGCAATTAGGGCGAAACGACCTTTCATTAATGGAGAGAATACATAAAAAGTTCAAAAATTTAACCTGATCTCACTCATGTTCAAGTGGTTCAATCTTGTAAATAGTCTGAATTTCAGACGATTACTTCAAGCCGTTTTCTCCTCTCAGCAATTGTCTGAATAGACCGGCCATTAATATCAATGCCATCCAGTGACGTCACTACCCGAAAACTGGGCAGTGATTTTGATTGGCTGATTGTCTAACCATGAGAAATTTTAGCAGGATTGTTGTTTGATATCAAGCAGATCGCATCCTTGGCATGCTTGCGTGTTGTTCAAACATTTCGACAATCTGTATGGTAAACCGCAAAATCACCCTTGTCCTCGAAATTGAATTGTTAAATTGAGCTACGAATGAAGAATAATGACAGACCGAGAGTCGGTAGGTTTTTCATTAAGAGCCGCTTTGTAGTTTCGGTAGTGACTTTGTTTGTGCAACGTTTTCTAAGATTTAAGTTATAATTCCACCTTCTTGTCATTTCGACGGTCAAGTGTAATGATTCTGTTAACTTTTCTTTCCTTCTTTTTCGTTAAGGACCAAATAGCTTCTTTTCAATTAAAGCAAACTGTTGTATTTTTGAAGTGTTCTGTGTGTGTACTTAACATGATTTCAGCTTATTTCATTTTTTTTGAATTAATTACAACAGATCATTGACAGATTGGTCCAGAGTACCACATACAGTTGACACTTTAAACATTAAACATGAATTACGATCGAAAGGAGTAAAGCAGTTCGGTATCATGTAGACAATTAAATTCTTTGTTTGCCAATTGCAAATCGTGTTCTATTTTTTGCATGAATTTAAGCAAAGGAGTAGTGGCGTCACCGGATGGCATAAACCACCAGTCTATTCAGACGTTACTGAGGGAGTAAAAAACGACTCGAAGTAATCTCGTATATTGTGCTGACCTGAAAGACACTGTGTGAATGACAGCATGATTCACAGCTTCAAAAGTTGGGGCATGCATACTAGAAAGTGTAATTTTGGTTTAAAAGAGACACAAAAGTCAAATTTTGCTTTCACTCCTCCCTTCTATTTTTTGCTTTTATTGCTACCCTTTTTTTTCTTTCAATGGGCACTGTTACTGGCTTTATTTGGGTAGGAAAAGTTTGTGAGAAAGTTTTTCGGATGTAGAAGATAGTATGTAAAGACGTTTACCAGCTTGTGGTTGTTACCGCAGACGTGGTTGTTTCGCCAATGTATTGTAGGTCCGTCGTATGACAACGTATGTTAGAGCATGGAAATCAAGTTTAGCCATATGCATGTGATATTGCTCCAGAGAACACTTTCTTTAAAGTTTTGTATAAGTCAGATGCATTATTTTTGTAAATACGATTTATAAACTTAAGGTTATGATGGGTAAATTGCTATGAGAACAGCTCTTCATTTACACTGGGGGAAAGTAAAACGCAAGCTAAAAGGACTTTACTGTCCCTCCTTAAGATGTAGTACCACTGTCTTTATTCACTCTAAAAACTACAATCCTGGACTGAAAGTCTCTGAGACAATTATTTAGTATCTGTAATTTTTCTGTCATTTCTTTGTGCCCCCATAAAAAATGTGCTTCCCTTTTGAAAAATCAGATACCCTGCGCTAAATCAATCAGCTGAGATCCCCCACCCCTTACATATTGAACTCGGGAAAATTATGAATACATGCATATTATGTCCAACATTGTTTGTGGGGTGCAGAATAGGGTTGGGCATGCGTGAAAAACACAAATTAACTCTAATTTTGTCCATGACTGTAGTTTTTCTCAACAAAGATGTATTAATAGCAATCGAACACCTGCGAACAGTGAAGGAAGGGTAAGACTTGCTGGAAGCTAAACATAGAATGGTATGACATCATCAGGTTCAGAATGTAAACCATTATATCCCAGCCTGTAAGTGGCTGATGAAGAGTGTCCAGCAAGACCAGCCCTTGCTTCAAGACAGCCATAACCATATTTTTTATGTTTAAGTCTCCGTTGTAGTATTTGTATTGTATTATCGTTAAGTACAACCAATAGGAAACAAGTAAAGAATGTAAAATCTGGACTACCAAGAAAGTGTTTGATTTTCAACATTGCCATTTACATGACACTTGTAATGATAGGGCAACCGTATCTCCTTGAAGGAGCCTAATAAAAATAGCCTATTATTTTGAAATGTTCAGGTATCATGTTTTTGCACACAAGCTCACCTGGTACAGTAAACACCCGCATATAACAGGGGCACCCAACGAGAATATAGTTCAAAACCACTTAAACATAGCAGATATAGGCATATTTTTATCCCCTAAAACTTTTTCATCTGTTCGGATTTCCTAGCTGAAAGTCTAGTGATCCGAAAATTATAGGGATCAAAACTTACCTCTTCGAAAATTCCAGCCAGAAAAAAGGCTCCCGAAAATTCTAGGTGACCTTTTAAGGGTAAAAATCCGTTAAAAATAGGCAATTATACCA
Organism: Porites cylindrica; assembly: GCA_964035525.1. NCBI lineage: Eukaryota > Metazoa > Cnidaria > Anthozoa > Scleractinia > Poritidae > Porites > Porites cylindrica. Next base: position 41,019,534 of record OZ037778.1, read on the forward strand.
TTTTTCAGATGTTCGAAAATCCTAGGAGAGGCAGGGAAGCAAGAAATTTTACAACAAATGTTTCGAAAATTTTAGATCTCAAATCGTCTTCCGAACAGATATTCTTCCGAAAATTGTCGTTGGGTGCCGCTGATATAAGAACACTTGATTTCGGGTGCTAAGTGAGAAATCAGCCTGAAGATGTTCTTAATATGTTCTTAAACTTTGTTACAGAAATACCATTCATAACATGTTACTTGAGGTTTAGTTAGCATACGGTTTGATCAATGAACTGATGAACTCTTCTAATTACTTAATCAATATACAATTCATAAAATATATTTCAGCTTGTTTTGATGTTCGTGACAAATTGTTATCAAAGTAACGGAATTGCCTTGTGTTGTAATTTTGATTCCTAAACATAGCTTTTGCAATACTGTATGTGTTTGTATGGTCATGCAAATAAAGCTCGTTGTTGTTGTTATAAATAAATAAGTAAGTAAGCAAACAAATCATTAAATCAATAAATAAAATGAAAATCGGAAGTGAACTAGCAGAAACCATAGTTACATTGCTTTCTTATTCTGACACCCTCTCCATTATTATATAAGAACGTGTTTTATTTATCAGACAGGCTGAACTGGTTCTTATATATATGGTGTTTTATGGGCCAAATTTCAGCCTGATGTTTTTCATCCAGTTGTTCTTATATGGTGTTAATTGGTGTTTACAAAAAGTAATATGTCTGATAAAAAGCATTCTTCATTTTTCTGGATTTGGCCCTTTCTATGGAAGAGATCCGGACATACTTTTCTGACTTTAACTTCTGTATTCATTGAAGCTGGTTGTTGTGTAAGCACTGATTTATGTAATGCTTTATATAGCTTTTTATCACTTATTGTTTTAAATAAGTACAATTTTTACAAAACATATAATAATTCAATATTGCTCAGGTTTAAAACTTCAGCTGATCCAGGAGCTCCTGGCTGATCATATTCAGGTCTCAACAACTTCATAGATTTTGTATCCATGAAGTTTGAGTTTCAACGTTATGCCTACCAGTATGTTTCTTTTAATAATTCTACTCAAGTATAGCTCATATTATACATGTAGTTATTATTAGGTACAGTGATGTTTAAAAGCGTCTGAAATGTGGCTATGGATACTGAGCTTGTAATAAGCATAAATTCAGTAGGAGACCAACTGAACTGTAAAATTTTGAACTGTACTTGATAAAGAGGTTACATTTCATTATTTTAAAGATGAGTTTGATTACGATACTTAAGTCGATACTAGTCGAATTTGTTCCCACGAAAAAGTGAGAAATGCAAACCAGTGTTGTTGTGTATTTGCTAATTTAAATCAGGTTTGTTGGTGTACTGAAAAGGAGGGCCTGATTGTTGGCCTCCAAGTGTTATCTATCTTTGTCTGGGGTATGTTTCCGAACTTTCTATGGGTTTAGTGGCGTGATAACCCACTTTGGATGTTGGGAGAACACTCGAAAAGCTGGTAAATCATTCGCCGCTTTTCTCGTGTTCTGCCAACATCCCGCGTGGGTTATCACGACAGTAAAACCCATAGAAAGTGTGTTCTATTGCTTAAATAAATCATTGTTATGATTCCAGAGATGATTTTTAATAGTCCTTTTGGATATCATAGCTATGATTAACAGCACTGTAAATCATGATTCCAGAGATGATCATAATAGTCCTTATAGAAATCATATTAATTGATGATTTATATATATGATATTTAGGGTACTTGTCAAATCATATAAGATTTGTTATGATGTACACAGGACTACTACATCATCACATGAATCATCACCTATGATTCCATAGTCTGAATTTCTTTGCACACATATATTATATTTCGACTTCCTGCCATTTGAGGTCATTCCACAGCAATCTCAGCAAGTTTTAGTTATGCAATTTTTTCCTGTCTGTCTCAGCATTTCCCAGTGTTGGTCATTTGCTAACAAAGGTCTCGGGGATCCACCAGAGAAAAGCGTCTGTAAAAAAAGCCCTAATTGTCCCCAGTTATAATCCTGTGCTTGTTTTATAGACCAAGCTAGAGAAAAATATTCCGCCAACAATGCATTGGTGGGAAAATACATAAACTTGCACAGGAGCCCCCAGCCTCTTAGCATTTCATACATGAAGTCATTTTATTCTGCTCCCCTTTGTTCAAAAAATATGGCAGCCACATGAGTTAACTTTGGTGGTCTTTGTTTCGCATGTAGGGTGCTCTTGCACGTGCGAGTAGAGGCTGTTTATGGATCCGATGGACTCCATCGGACGACTTTCCAGCCCTCCTCAAAGTATTGTTTACACTTGCGGTTACACCTTATGACTAGACTTCCGGTGGACTCAACTGTACTTCCGGTTTCATCTTTCGACTAGACTCCATTGGACCCCAGGTTTTGTCCACTGGAATCTAGTCGAGAGTATTGGACATGTGTGGTATTTTTAGACGAAAACCAGTTTGCAAGAAAGTGTAATGAACCCAATCGGATTAAATCTTGTAGCAAAACACAGAGAATACAAATAGTTCGTTCAGTCATAGTTATTAGAGGAGACTGGTTATGAAAAGCGGCAAACATCAATGATAAAAACAACAGTGCTGCAGTTTATGTTGGAAGTACCGTGAAAGTGCACAATCCTTTGTTTTCTGTTGGCAAATTGTTACGGAATAAATTAATGCAACGTTTTTATTGGTCAATACAATCAAAATGATAGGAATTCTTTTGAAGGTTGTGCACTTTCAGGTCCACAAAAACATATAACAAAGGATTCTAACGGGTTTCATAACCATTCCACTCAATTAACTATGGTTCAGTGCTTCATTTCGAGGCAGGCGGTGTGCGTCACGAGATTCGACCACTGTCACCAGTCAGAATGCGTTATTTGTAGAGTGATTTTTGCGCTTGGAAAGACCTGTTTTGAGGTGTGCATGATGAAATTTTCGCTTAATTCCAAGCTTGTGTAGGTAATTTCGACACTATACCTCCGTAGAAAGTTATTGAGACACTTTATATTGATATTAGTTACGTTAGTTTTAAATATTTTGCTTTCTTGAGCGTCTTTGAAAAGTTTGAATTGCTCGGTCATATGCAGGCCGCCATGATGATTTGAGTGTCATTTTCGCCGTTCCTCTTTGATTCATTGCTGGTTACTTTTTTGGATTATTTCGGTCATCTTGTTACTTCAACCTTAACTTTCTTCTTTGTAAATGTCGGGGTCTACCCAGGTCTACCCCTGTTAGTTTTCCCGTTATGAGACGTTGAAAGTGTCTTGGAGTGAAGAGATCGTCTCAGCAAAGTAGCATAACTCCAGGGAAACGGGCTGAGAAAACATGACGAAGGGGAAGCCGACGTGAAGCGAGTAACGCCAAATCCGGGAAGAGTTTGTTCCATTTTAAACCAGAAAAGGTAAATAAGTTTGAATATTGTAATAACCTTTGGAAACAAAACATTTTTCGCAACCCAATGAGGAAACTGGACGCACGGTGTTTTAGTAAGTTCCATGCAGTGTGTGCTAGGTGTATGCAAATTTTCATGTAAACTTACGTGAGGGAAAAAATTGTTATAAATCTCTACCAAAACACAAAACCATTATCGAAGATCTAGACAACATCATACAGGATTTTAAAACTGTGAGGTTAGGTAAATAACAAAATCGTTACACTGCGCTCAGTTCAACGACCGCGCAGAGAAGATTGTGGTATATTTCTGCGGCGGTAGCTTTGGTGAAATTCCCATTGTGTTATAGCTGTTCGGCTCTTTCGGTCTGTTTTTCCTCTGCCTGATAGACGATTTATTTGCGCATAAGCAATAGAAACAGGCACTGTTTGCAAAATAATATAAACTTGTCGGTGAAAATAATATTGTTATGAGAGACGATGCAAGATTTCTACCCCCGCTCTTTGTTCGCGCTTCGGCCCGGTAATAAAGTCCATCAAACACTGTTAGTAGACGAATTTTTTTCATTTAAGCAAATCCAGCTATGAACTACAGGTCTCTTTCACTCTGAGACAAAAAATATACACATAAACTCAGCGCCAAGCAGTTCATAAGATCTTCTGAGAAGCAAGAAATCGCAAAAAATGCCGCTGAAATCGGCTAAAATCGCACCTTCGATAGTCTCCGAATAGCGATAAACTTATTCAAATTGCCTTATCAAGCGAAAAGCAAGCATCTAAGGCCACTATGAGATCTTGAAAGTTCTCCAAATCGCTCTCTACCGAAATCTTTTTCAGAAATCGAAGAAATGTTTTGATCCCAGGTTTTTATTCATCCGTCTCACGAGATGCGTACTTGACCTTGTCACGTCTGAAACGAGATACATTAACAATTTTACCCATGAACCTTTGCGGGTAGTGACACACACGGCCGGTTGCCTGATTTCGTGGGGAGGTGAACCATCTGGGAATGTAAATCCGTCAACTTCTATTGTGTAAAATGCGAACAGTAAATTGAGTGAAGTATATCATATTAGGCCATTAAAACACAAAGCCAGACTCAACTTTTGTGAAATAAGACCAATAAATAGTTGCTCTAGTAACAGTTACTTCAAATGACAGCGGGCAAACAGTAAACCAGCAACGTCGTCTCATTTAGTTATATTTTGCATGACAATAATCGATCTTTTATATAGATTTTAGCGAAGCTCCACGCGCGCGCTTCGCGCGCTTGGGCGGAGCCCCATAGCTAAGTAGATCTACCCATCCCAGAAAATTTGGTAATCACGTGACCGTTCACCGACCGCCGACCGACCGTCCGTCCGCACCACAGGAAAGCCAACGTTTACTCTCACACTTTTATCTAGTTTGGGAGCCCAAGCGAAAACTAATTCACATCAATGTTGTGATCAATTGACAGCTATCAAAACAGGGCATCCGCTGACCATTATTACCTGACCGTACCGCGGGCTCAAGTGTCGACCCATCGAGGTTGAGTATTTTTTGAAGTTATCCGCTGACAAATTACCAGTCTCAAATGATCATGATCGCAGGCTCAAGTTTATTTTTTCCAAGGATTCATATCAAATATGTTGTGTTTATGTCATTATGGCCCCGCACTATTAGGATTTTCATTTCAAACTGACCTCGGAATCAAAAATTCAACCAGTTTTTTAAAAGTATAGGCAGGGAAGACCTTATCTTACCATGGTCACGCGTTGGTCACGCTCTACGTTCAATTTTTATACTCTGATTGGTTAAAATTTGACAGGTGAGTTCAAGCGGAAAAATTATGCAGCATCTTGAAAGTTGTTTACTTTGACAGCTGAAGCTGACAGAGTTTTGCGTCAACTTGTGATGTTTTTAACTGTCTTTTTCCTCTGGATGTACAAAATGAAATACAGCTGCTATCAAGAGTCTTCTGTTATTCATGGCTGGTTTGTTTACTGGGTTTTTGGTTGAGAAATGCGTCGCTTGTCAAAATTCGGTAATTCGATTTCGGATGGCATCGTTTTCGTTTTTCACCTTGCTTAATGCGTAAGAGGGTTTAAAAGTCTCAAGCAACTGTGGCCTTCCTTGATAGCTTTCAGGAACTGAATCTCCAATGGTAAGCCTAAGTAATTATTGTATTTGAGGTTTGTATTTCATGAAGTCTTGCACAGTTCACGCTGACAGTCTATGCGGCAAGTTTATCCACGTTTGTAGGATTTGAGTCAATGATCTGACCTAGTATCAGGTTTGATATAAGCTTACAGAACTTTAAAAAGCCTGCAGATATATTTTCTCACCACAAATAGAAAGAAAACGTTCCGAAGAATATTTAGTTATAAATTTGGCTGTAGAAAGAAAACTCTGAGCGATTTTCTTGCTTCGAGGAGTTCACCTTGGAAAACAGTAAACACCGCGCCGGGAAGCCGGCTTAAGCGGTACTGTACGCCTAAAGACTCAGGATTTTTAGAGACACTTTAATACTTGTCTTCGTGAATGAAAATTGTTGTCTCTGTAAATGTTTCACCGAATTATATTTCTTTTTTTGATTGTTAGTAGTCTCTCTTGCAATTTTGATCGCTTGTCCGTGCCGTTTGTTTTCATCGTTCATGACCTTCGCTTGCAGGGGTACTCAAAAATGTCGCGCGTATCAAACGTTTTATAAGATTACACATCGTTATAACTGAAACCATTAAATAATAAAAAATAATAAGAAGAAGAAATTCGCTATTATGTCGCAGCGTAACTCTATTAAAGTTCATTCAAACACTCGACCACGCTGACGGCTCGCACTATAGAAACGAGAACCAACTGGCCGTAATGGTGATTTTGGAAATTTTTGAAAGGTTTCGCTTAAAGCCCACGATTGATCGTCCTGAATATTAACCTAGTGCAATTTGTCTTGAAAAATTATGAAATACCGCATTCTGTCCTAGGTCTGCATGATAAATAGTACTGTTTCACCTCAGATGTGATGCATAAAAATTATAAAAGGTTGGTTTAAACACCCCCAGATTTGTTGGCAAGAATTTGTAAAGTAAACCTGTCAAACGCAAAAAAATTTGGCGTGATTTGTTTTCCAAGAATTTGTTTTCGAGGCCTAATCTACTGTGATCTTGAATGTGATCGAAGATGTTTGCTATTTTTTGGGTGTACATATAAGGTTATCAATTCGATGTAAGATGCTTCACTCTAAAATAACTTAGCCTTTCCCTCAAAAGTCACATGAATGTGCCCTTAAGTTAACTGATTTGTGGATTGAAAGTTGATTGTTTGATTTAAATTATAAATTTATTAATTGGAGCTTCGCTTTTGGCCCTGGCTAAATCTATATATTACTATTCCATACTATACACATTTGCCAGAGAAAATAACCAACTCACTGGGGAGCTTAAGAGAGATCACAATCCATGGTCGAATATCATTGTGCAAAAGGGGAATGGAAGCCAAATTCATACCGGTGAATGGTCGTGACGCAAAGAGACAAAAGTTGGAGCTCTACTTCCAGTACACATAAAAGTGTACCTTTACATTATTACTCTTTTTTAAAGTCTATATATTAAAAAAGACAAAAACAAACCTTGGGTAATTCAAAGGTTAGTATTACAGTAGTTAAATTCCGCGGGCTTCGACGAGATACAGAGCCGTCCTTACTCGGCTGACACCGTCCTGTAGTGCAGTTGTTAGAGCCACAGCACCTTACGCCCCTCTGTCTCCTGTAAATGATAAACGGACTAAATTTCTTTCTTGTAATAAGCTCCCGTTTCTTGTAAGCTTTCTCTGCAGACGTTCAAACTGATCACAGGCTGACCCAGACAATGTAAATTGAAAATGCTCAAGTTGCACTTCAGAAACGCAAGAAATCATCCGCATGACGTACTTTAATACATATTTTAAAATCAAGCCAATACCAGGAATCCCCCGCAGGGGTGGAATCCTTGTTATGTGTTCTTGTAATTTTCTTTTTGGAATGCAAGTAGTTTCAACAAAAGAGTTACAGCGGAACCTCACCATACGTAGCCTGAATGGCAGGAGTTCGAAAGGAAAGGGGAAGGGAATTTCAGACACGCGAAAAGGGGACTGGGGATCAGTTCACTCTATCTTTTTGGATGCGGGAAGCCCACAATACAATACAATACTTTTACTAATTCTCCCCGAGGGGCTTTTCAGAATTAACTTACAATATGTATATATAATACAACCAAGACTAATGATATACATGTTTTTGATATATAAATAACAACTTAAAATTACTACTTCTAATAATAACTAACAAAGTAATAATATACTATGGTATGTATACCGGTATCCTATTTCTTTATTAATTCTGCCTTTGCACGCTTTTTAAATGATCTTAATGATCGGGCAGTTCTAGTGTTGTTACTGAGACTATTCCACGCTTTTGCTGCCTTATAAAAGAAGCCACTCTGGGCAGCTGCTGTCCAGCATCCTGGTAGGTGTAGATCTTCACTGTTGCGGAGATTGTAAGAGTGAGCATTGGATCGCTTCCCTGTTTTACAGCTAATATATGCTGGCACTAAATTGTTAACACATTTGTACATAATTGTCACGTCCCGCATCCAAAGTTGATCCTCTATAGTCAGCCAGCCAAGAGCTTTCAGGGCCGTGGTAATATGATCGTATTTCCCTGTGTCAGTTAGTATACGGGCAGCAAAGTTCTGCATGAGTTTTGTAGTTTATGGATGTTCTGTTTATAATTACCAGCCAATACAACGGAACAGTAAAATAATCTACTAAACACAACAGAGTTGATCATTTTATACAAAAATTCTTTGGAGAACAGGTGGCGGACCCTACTTATTTGACACAAACTAGACAGCAAGGATGACGATAATGATGAGATGTGATTATTGAATGTTAAGCCAGAGTCCAGGGTAACACCCAGATCTTTTGCGGACGAGACAGGGCATAGTTGTTGTCCAAGGAAGGATAACGTGACATCAGGTTGCTTTGATACAAGTTGCCCTGTTCCAAAAAGCACAAGTTTAGTTTTATCCGGGTTTATAAGTAGGTGATTTGCGCAACACCAACCAGCAATATTTTCAAGACCCTTGGAGACTTGTTGCATACAAGAGTGGATATCTTTAGACGCACACGATAAGTAAATCTTAGTGTCGTCTGCATAGGATTCGATGTTACTAAACTTAGTTACCGTAGGAAGGTCATTCATATAGAGTGTAAACAGCATCGGGCCTAATAAGGACCCCTGAGGTACCCCGTGAGTTATCGTTAGGGGATCCGACAATGATGTTCCAATTCGAGTACACTGCTGTCTGTCTGACAGGTGGCTCTTGGGAGTGCCTTCTCTGAGGTGCCAAGCAGTTGGAGTTTGCCGAGTAGGGTAGAATGACAGAGACTGTCAAAAGCTTTACTCAAGTCTATTAGAACCATTGCCGTTATTTGCCTGCTATCCATCGCTCTAAAGATGTCGTCCGTTACTAATACGCTCAACGTTTCCGTGGAGTGCAGAGATCGGTTTCCGCTTTGATGTCTCGTCAATCGGTTATGCAATGTCAGGTAGTCATTGAACTGACGCATAGCAATCCTCTACGCTATCTTAAAGAGGACTGGTAGTAGCGAGACTGGACGGTTGTTATTCGCCACCTCATGGTCGCCCTCTTTTGGGTGTAGGACTACTTCACCCTTCTTCCACGCTCGCGGAAAAACGGAACTTGAGAAAGAGTAATTTATTAGGTCAGTCAGCGTTGGGAGAATGTGCTCAAGGCAGTCCTTAACCACCGAAATGGGAACTTCATCGAAGCCTGGAGCCTTATTAGCAGGCATGTCTAAGATCACTTTTCGCACATCGCCGGGCGTGACTGACTGAAAGACGAAGCATACTTCCTCGTCCCTTTGAGCCTATTGCGAAGTCGACGTGACCTGCGGCGTGGGGTTGTTGTACTGTAGGCCGTAATGGTTAGCCAGCGCTATAGAACTACTTGGCTGCTTCTTGTCCGACAGAGATGAAAAATCGATTGCACTCATTCGCCAGGACGTCGGTATCCCTTGTATCTTGCGGACGCAGTTGCACGCGGGTAGACTACGGGCAGTAACTCCTTTTTCTTAGTCCCTCGAGGGAAACGCGCGAGACACGAATATGGCCTTACTAAATCTGAAGAAAAAGGGAGATTGCTCGCAGTCTACACGCATAGAACTCGAGAAGCAGGACCGAAAGGAGCACGAGGGGTGATGGGAAGGAGAGATTCCCCTCTTCCCTCTTAGGACACACACTTAGGGGCTAGAACGATCTCAGATCGATCTGGCCTTTATACGAACTGAATGTGAACGTTCGCACTTTTTTTGAGATCGATCTGGGATCGATCCAACCTGGATCGCTTCAGGAGGTGGTCTGAGATCGGTCCAAGATCGATCTACATTGTTCCGTGCTGAGTGAGAACGCAAACACGTCCTGAAAGCGATCCAGCTTAGTAGCCTTCACTGAGGGTCACGTAAGCCAATCGCACGTGAGGTCAGTGTTGGTTTTGCAAGTTTCAAAATAATGTCTGCAAAAAATGGGCGAGAACGGTGGCGACAAAAAGACAAGAGCTCTTATCGCTGCTTGGGGGAGGCGTCGGATTCTCTATAAAATAGACAAAAGTCACCGAAACGCAGACGTTTATGCGGACATCCCAAAAGTTGTAAAGAAACAGGGGCTTTCCAGTGGTGAAAAAAGTCCACCAAACATCTAAAAGCTGTAACTATCAAAACTCGGATTTTCGTCTCTTTTTCTCAACTAAGTGGCCACAAATCGGCGGCAATGATGAAGAACTTACTAGAATTTTTGGAATTGAGCTTATAGCCACTCAAACCAACGGCAAAAGCGGTGAAGATGCTTTGTAAATAATAGAGCCTGAGTCATTGAAAAGTCTGAGAAGTCTGCCGAAAAGACTTCTAACATTCAGCTGTAAAAAGACCGCAAATTTGTCCTTGTCGGCAAAAATCCAATATGTATAAGGTGTACTCCGTTTTTAACGTTTGTTTATCCTTTTGAAAACAAGTTAATTATCATGATAAGGTAGCAGCGAAAAATCATGCGCTTTTGTTATATTAAACCGAACAGTCCGGTTGAGGCAGGAAACGTTTTCTTGCAATAACAAGACAAATTACACAAAAGGACATAAATTTATAAGTCACAAAAACAACTGCTTCCAGTTCCCCTCAAGAAGCCTTAATTGACCAGGCAGTACATGTAAGACTTCTTCAATTGTTTGTAAATTAATAGAACGGAGGATGACAGTTGTCTGCGCTAAAAAAAAAAACAGTTTTCAGGATTTCGCCCACCGGGCAAACATAAACATTTCTTTAACGAATCCAAACCATACTCCATGTCCGACGAACATTTGAGTATTTAAGACTCTTTTACCTTTGTTTCTGCTTTATATCTTCCACTGATCGTTGACGAATAAATAAGCAAATTTTCACTGTCAGTTTTACAAAAAAATTTAATGAAACTAGACTATTGTGGCGTGTTTGTAACCAGCCAATAGAAGTGTTTTTCTTGGTTATGTGGTGCACTTGGGAAATTTGGAGAGCACTCAAGAAGCTAGAGCTGCTCAAGGCGTAACTCTTACGCTTCTTTCGTGCTCTCCAAACTTCCCGCGTTCATAGCTGTTCATCCATAACTCGATATACGCTCGCTAAGCATGAACCAATTCTTATTTTAAAAAAAATTATTCCTGGGAAACGTCAGGAAACGCCCGAAAAAGAAAGCCGACTGGTGTCACACAACCCATCTCACCCGAAGCCAGAGGGTAAACAAACGTCTTAGTCCTCTCTAGTTAGGAATAATTTGTCTTATTAGAAGGTGTCAGTGTGAACAGGTCCTAAAGCGATCTCAGAACCGATCGATCTCGTTTTAAGCGATCTCAGTATGAACGGGACCGAAGTCAGACAGGTTTGAGTTCATTTTTAGGCCGGTCCTAAGTAGACCGGTCTATGTAAACGCATGAAAAGAAATGTATGGGGATCGATACGAACTCACACCGGTCTGAGCCGGTCTCATGTAATTACCCCATCCCCCAGGTAGAGTGAATGGAAATCGTTTGTCACCATTGTGAAGAGCATTATCTGAGTCAAATTTACCTATCCCTACTTCATTTTTGGAGGCTTAATAATGCAACTGATTCTAACAGAAAACTCATTCAAATTCACCGACAAACACTACCTACAGCCACACGGCGTTGTAATGGGCAGCAAAATGGCGGTTGCTTTCTCAGTCATTTTCGTGGCTCACGTTGAGAAACAACTAATAAATGCTAGCCCTTGCAAACCATTTGACTGGAAGAGATTTATTTATGACATGTTCTCAGTATGGACTCTTCCTGAAACCGATATCAACAATTTTATTGATTTCGCCGCGAACTCTTTCCACACAACAATAAAATTTGGTCTCGAACCGTCATCAAAGAAGATTGTTTTCCTTGACACTAAAGTTTTTAAAGGACCAAGATTCATTCAAAGCAAAATACTTGATGTTCAAACACATTTCAAGCCTACAGAAACATTCCAATGCACGCATTTCTCCTCATGAAACCCTCTCAGCGTTAAGTAGGGCTTTGTGAAAAGAGAAGCCTCACGCTTACTTTGAACGAAATCGGTTAAGGAATCATTCGAGTTAATGAACAAAGAATTTTTAACTCGCCTTATAGAACAAGGCTACCCTCGGGACCTCGTCGAAACAATCCTAGGCCTAAAGCATCAAAAGAGATTTTGCGTTTTGTTACGACTTTTAATCCTGCTACTCCGAATCGCAAAAAGATTCTGATGAAACACTGGCACCTTATTAAGGGTAAAAACATACTCGCGCACGTATATCCTAACGCCTCCATTGCTGCTTATCGGAAGGAAAAATCTCTAAAGGATTCTCTTGTTAGAGCTAAAATTCCTTCACTCTAAGAGTTATACACGGTAAGGGTCGGGTGACCATATTAGGGAACTTAGCAAGGAAGCTTCGGAAGTGGGCGTTTTGCATCCTTGGGCAGTGGTTTTACCCAGAGTTTGGGCAAATCTTCTTTATAAGAGAAAGAACACTTAGCAGCACAATTTTGGTAGCGTTTAGGCAGTGTTGCATGGGAAAATGCCGCACTTCCGGTTGACGTATGTCGCTCAAAAACGTCTTTGCTGAAGTTCCCTATTAAGTGCACTTAAATGGTGAGTTCTATTACCGAAATGATCGAAATCATTCATTTCGATTGAGTTAGGAGTTACGCATAAAAATGACGTTATTTAAGTATGGTAGTTTTATAGCGGCGCTTTGCGCCGCGGGTGGGCGGAACCCCATAGCTAAGGAAATGTGCTAATCTACCCATCCGAGAAAATTTGGTAATCACGTGACCGTACACCAAGCGAGCGAGCGAGCGATCGAGCCAGCGACCGTCCGTCCACACCACAGGCATACCAGTGTAAAATAATTCAATCAACTGGTATGGCAACCCAAATGCAACTCAAGGTTTTATTTGGAAGGAAATCACATGGCCGCCCGGACAACAACAAAGTCGTGTCTTTTCCGGCGTTATTTCTTATGTTTGCACTAACGTAGATAACAGAGAAAGAGCTAGAGCGAGTTATTGAAAACAAAGGTGACGAATTTCGGAGGAAGAAAAACATGGAAATTCAAAGTCGCGGTGAGAAAATGGGAAATGCTAGCGGCCAGCAAGGTGAAAATTAGCGGCAGTGAAAAATAAAAGCGAACATGAACACAGGAAACAAAATATTGGGTAAGCACATACAACAATTCCTCTATTAAAATAATGTGTAACTAGGAAGTTTTAGTCGTATAAAACAGCGTTGTAGTCGTGCAAAACAACGGCAAGGGAAAACAGAAAAGCGTGCTGAACGTGCAAACATGTTTTTTGCTAATTAGAGGAAAAGGGTGCTGCACATGCAATATGTTTTTTTGCTAATTAGATACATTGGTCTTGAAGCCATTTTCATTGTCCTCCCCGTTTAGCATTACACGATGTAATTTTTTTTTTTTTTTACACTTATTCTGATTAACCAAAGCTTCGCAAAAAGGGTCATATCAGTACCTCTAGCCACGATTTTTAATCAGTCTATTTGCTCAGGGATTTTTCCATCTAAACTAAAGTGTGCTAAGATTATCTCGATATTTAAGGACGAAGATGACACGCTGCCCGAAAACTACCGACCTATTTCTCTGCTCTCGATTTATAACAGGATTTTTGAAAAACTTATGTACTCCAGAGTTACCAAGTGTGTCAAAGATTGCAACATTCTCTATGATCAGCAATACGGTTTTCGCAGTAAGCACAGTACTCAGCATGCTGTACTTGATATTGTTAACACAATTCTCCAAAACATGGACAACGGTAAATTTTCGTGCGGTGTTTTCATCGGTCTCAAAAAGGCTTTTGATACTGTTAACCATGAAATTTTGTTAGCTAAACTTGAAAATTATAGTATTAGAGGTGTAATCAACTCCTGGTTCAGATCATACCTGACTGATCGGAAGCAAACTACGGAAGTTAATAATGTTGTGTCTGAGGCTGAAACGACCTTGTGCGGCGTGCCACAAGGCTCAGTCCTCGGACCACTCTTATTCCTACTGTACATCAATGATATTTACAAGTCCTCTTCGTTATTTGCCTTTTATCTATTTGCTGACGATACTAGTATAATACTTGTAAATAACAACCTAAAGGAACTCGAAACACTTGTTAATCGTGAGCTTGGCAACGTCAACGAATCGCTAAAGGCCAACAAACTGTCCTTGAACATAAAAAAATCAAATTTTGTAATCTTTCGTCCCCGGCAAAAGAATATGCCCTTCATACCTAGGATTAAAATTTTTGACTCCGTGACTAACACCTACGCAAACCTTGAAATGAAAGATTATGTAAAATATCTTGGCTTAATGATTGATTAAAATCTTTCATGGAAATTCCACATCGAATCTATCTGTCACAAAATCAGCAAGTCGATAGGAATTATAGCTAAAATTCGACATTATGTCCCGCGTCGTGTTTTACTTTCAGTTTACAACTCATTAATTGTCCCTTACTTGACTTATGGTATTTGTGGTTGGGGAAATTGTGCCTTGACATTTAAAAGAAAGATCGTAACTCTACAAAAACGGGCCTTACGTCTCATTTACTTCAGTAAGTCTAAGGAACACGCCGTACCCTTCTTTCTCAAATCAAATTGCCTTCCCCTGCCTAGCATATTTTTCAGAGATTGTAGCTATTTATTGTATGATATCAACAGACAGACAGCACCAGTTAGTATTCTCAATCAGTTCGTTAAAACAAGTCAGATTCATAACTACAGAACAAGATCTGTCTCTAGCAACTCGCTTTATGTTGAGTTCTCTAGAACCGATAAAATGTATGCCTTTTTCACGAGAATCGGTGCCCAAATTTGGAACTCTATTCCGTATTCGATTAAAATACTTAAACGTTCGTCCTTTCGTAAAAAAATAAAGGAATTATTACTAAATTTTTTGCGGTCAGAAGATGATTATGTCGAAGTCTCCCGTCTTATTAAGTTATTTAATACTTTAGGTTAGCCTCTCTTCGTAATCGTTATGTACATGCCTTGTTTTATGTTAGTTTAAATTCTATTTACTGTACTGTAGTGTCTTCACTGTTATTTAGTCCATCTATATATAAATCTTGTTTTGTAATATGTCTTCAGCTCCCCCCGCCTCGATTAGTTCATAAGCTATTTGCGGGTGGGAAAGTAATGTAATTAGTTATTTTCCAATTTTCAATAAAATTTGTTGTTGTTGTTGTTGTTGTTTAGCCCTGGCTAAATCTATATATTAACATACTGGAGAGAATTTATTTCGATCGTCACTGTTCAAATTAACTTCTCCACTTCTTTTTGGGACTAGCCGTTAGCAAACTCCTGCAAACTCCCAAAAACGCACTTCAGGTGTACACTAGATTGAAGTTTTATAAACTCTGAACATAGACATAGCCAGCCTCTGTTAATAAGCATCACTTACACTTTCTTTAACAACAACACTAAGAATTTTTACTCTTTTCTTGCTTCTCTACTGGGCTGCCGTGTTGTGGTATTTCAAGCCCACACACAAGAACTCATTGGGCCAAGTAGCTCCAATTTGAAAACCGTTTAAATCAGTTTCCAATAAGAATACAATTCAGAGTAACCGAACGTTTGATTAGCTCGATTGGCCAAATTTTCTAGTCAGTTCGGTTTAGTTTCAGAACGAACCCAGTCGAAATGGATCGAACTATTGAAGTTCCACACTGCGTACCATAAAGGAACGTTCCGAAGATAAATTACGCTGGCTAATAGTTCTCCTGATCTAGACCAAAACTTCTTTTTTTGTTCGTGCGGGCTTTCTCTTCGGAGAAATTGTACTAAGTTTAAACAAATGCATACCTTATAAATCACAAAAGAGCAGGTCGCCATTCTTAACAACAGTAACAGAGTCAGGTCGAGAAACTTCTTCAGTAACATAGTTCAGGAATTTTCCTCCCAGAGAGAAAACGTGAGGCCTCTTACTGTCGCTGTCACATACAACTAGATTGTTTACCTTGTCTATTGCGAGGCCTTGAGGCCTTCTCAGCTGCCCGTCGCCAGATCCTTTGCAACCAATCTCATAAAAGAACTGCCCCTCATCACTGAATGTTTTCACATAATGTAATGAGTCATAAGAAACAAAAAACATGCCTTGGTGATAAACAAACAAAGCAAACCAAGGGCTCTCATAACAGTACGGAGCTTTAATGGTCTGTATGAGTTTTGTGCCATCAAAAGAAAGAACCTTCACACGCCACACACTAACAAATTACCATCTTTTCTAACAAATACACTGTGTGGACGTAGCACGTGCTTGCTAATATCGGTTATATAATGACCACGTTCTGTAAATACGGACAACTGTTTTTTCGACGGTGATGAAAGTTGAACTACTAAGATGTCACCAGATGATGTGAATGCCACTGAGATTGGTTCATCCATTATCTCTTTACCAGTCCCATTGTCTCCTATCTTCCTCAAAAATTTTTATTTAGAATCAAACAGCTGAACACGATGACTGACGCCCCCGCTACCACAATATACCCAGTATTTTGATTCATTGCAATGCTACACGGCTTGTGGAACACTTCATGTCCTTGCCCAGGAGATTTAAATGATCGGAGACCTTTGTTCTGATGTGGACTCATTTGCAGACTCCGAGGCTGAGCAGTCACCGGCTTCTCGCAACAATTAGCCACAACGTGATGTGCTGCGCAAGCAGTGTTTAGCGTGTTTTGTGCTGTCTTGTCTCCATCTTTAAAATAATTTGCTTCATTGTTTTTCCCCACTCCGCTCGCTGACTGAACAGTTACTGTAATGTGAACTTCTTCCTCCTGCTATTCGAAAAGCTCCTGTTCTTTGGACAAGAGCCGCGGTACAGTGAGGTGGCGTGAGCCAGGTGCAGTGGACCTTGCTGCTATCTGCGTCGCTCTCTTACTTCCGTCCTAGAGTACACTGTTGCGTGGCTTGATATAACGCCCTTCCTGCCCATCTGCATAGTAAAATAGAGTGGGTCCAAATGCGAGCTTTAAAGATAATATACCTTTCGAAGCTTTACAGTTTGCTAAAGTCGCTAGACTTGAGGACAGGCGCAGTGAGCTCTGTATGAGCACTTTGGAAATATTTACAAAAGGAGGGGCGTTTCTGGGGGAGCATGCCGCCTTACCCCGCCCCTAGCGGCTCGCTCCTTGTCCTTGGACGATAATACTAGTTTTTTGATAAATAAAAAGGTTGGACGGTCTGTCTCAGTCATGAAATACCTTTTTTAGGCATATAGTATTCTTTTTCAAGGTAATTTCAGGTACTCGGTATCAAACGTTTTGCAATTTTTAGCTATATTGGTATCTTATGAGGACAAAAGCGGGTATATTGGTATCCCACTGCCCCCTACTCTCTCCCCTCTATGCTGGCCGGGCCTAAAAATATTGAAGGCGGGAGTCCATGCCGTGAAAATAATGATTCATTACCAATACAAATTCTACGGCATGATACGCATTTTGTGCAATTTAAGGAGGAAAAACTCATGCAATTAGGATATTTTTTCTGAAGAGAAACAGAAATTTCGTTTATCACATTTTCGTGTCGCCGACGAGTTACGTAACCACGTGACCATAACACAGACTCGTACCCAGTCGTCACTTACGAAATCTGGGAAGATATTTATGCGCAAAGGCTGTTGGGAAGGAGGGAGAAAATGTGACGTCACTTCCCGTTTTTCTTCCTTCCTTCCCTTGATGCAACGCGAAGTCGCTTAAACCTTCCTATCAATCATCGCGCTAACAAGAGAAGCGGCTGGGTACGAGTCTGACCATAACATTAGGTGACAAATCACGCTATGATTTGATTGTGAAAATTAACGAAAAGACGTGACTTCAGCTTGCTGGATTGCCTCTTTCCATCAAGAATCTAAAGTAAAGGTAATCCTCTTATTTACCGAGAATAGATAAAACAGTAAATGACTTGTTAATTTTTGTTGTGCGTCAAACAGTCAGATTATTACAGTAACTATATTTTATGCACCGCGGTGAAATTCACTCTGAAATTGCGGAAAGGATTTAAAATTCTATGTTGCCTTTCCTGTACATGTTTTGTATCCCGAGGTAGTGATATTTATTTTCATTGCTTAGAGAGCTTGGATCAACCTCTGTTCTAGAGAATTCTATTAAAAGCATTGTTTACTGTTCAGTGCAGGTAGACGACGGCGCCCGCCAGTTGATCGTGGTAATATCCCAGTTAACATGTGTTAATATATATCTCTTTCGATTCGAAAGTACTTAAAGAAGCTTAATTTCTTTCTTTTAAAGACCGGAGACGACTTCAAGTGTCAAAAGAGGCAATTTCATGGAACTTTTAACCTGTACAATCGTGACATCTGACAGGGCCAATAATTATGCAAATATGTAAAATGGCAGATTACAATCTACTGTTGGTTGCAATCCCAGAAGATACCCGCAGTCTGAGCCTACAAACCAAAAAAATAAGCTTAAAACTTTACTTTGATATGATTTTTTTATGCCAGGTTTAGGCCGCAACTTTTGAGATATTTTCCCTCAAATCCTCAAATCTTCCTCACTTTCAGGGTTTGGATTAAGCCTAAAAAATAGGTAGTCTTTGAATCACTGTAAGTTGAACATGTTTTGATCAAAGATATTTTTATCTAGCCCGTGAACTATCGAAAATTAACTAAAAAAACTGAATCGAACAGACTTTTTGTGCGGGCATTCGTTTGTTTGCAACGCGGTTTTCAAAATACATCAATTTTAGTCTTTGAAACACTCTATGAGAGGCCCAGACGGACTCAATTCGTTTTTGGCTTGTAGCAGAGCTAAGAATAAGAATTTGAAAACAAAAAAGGCGATTTTAGTATTTACCTACTAAATCCTCTTTACCGACAAAAAACAAAAGGAAAACTATTTTTTGCCGGGGAATCGTGTGGACCGCTTTTAGGGAGACTGCCTCTTAAAAGCCGCTTAGCCAGTTGTTCCTAATCTAGCTGTTTGGACAATGTAAAAGAGACATTTAGTTAAAAGAATGAGTGGCAAAAACTTTCCAGAAACATTCAGGAAGTAGTAAACTTGCTTGCATAAAGTCCAGTAGTCAGCTTATGAATAAATTATAGTCTTCATTTATATTTAGAAGCTCGGGAAAAAAATCAGTCCGCTAAAAAGTGATGACGAGTGTCTCGCTGTCGATGATAAAGAGAAAGCTAACTTATTAAATTGCTTCTTCTCCACTGTTGGAATGAATCTAGCAGACACCATTAAGCCAAAGCACCAGGGACTAACCACCACAAAATCTAAGCTTGTCCCATGTATATATGATGCACGAGTGTCATACGGTGAAGTCGCGAAGAAACGTCTTCACTTTGAAGACAAATAAAGCCACTGGCCCTGACGGTATTTCCGATCTATTTCGCCACGGTTACTTGGAGCTGCTGGAACATTTATTGCTGTGCCGCTGACTAACCTATATCTACGTAGACTGGAAGAAGCTAAAGTTTATGGTGACTGGAAGGTAGCCATATTTAAGAACGACGACGAGTCAGATAGAGGAAATTATCGCCCATTGTCTATGCTAGGCGAACCAAGCAAAATCCTACAGTCTTGTGTCACCGACTCTATTGTAGATCACGTCTTCACTTGCAATCAGCTGGTAACTGAATATCAGAGGGCCTACCGTAAGGGCCACTCTACAAACGTACTATTCGCACACTTAACAGAGACCTGGAAACACGCCCTAGACTCCAACCTTGTCGTTGGCGTATTATTTATTGACTTCCACACATCGTTTGACAGCATTTCTCACAAAATTTTAATGCACAAACTTGAGAATAATTACTGGATCAAGGGGAACCTACTCGACTGGGTAAGAGACTATTTGAGTGAAAGAAAACAATACACCGTTGTAAATGGAGAACTTTCAGACCAAGCTTACCTAACCTCCGGCGTCTCTCAAGGCTCCGTGTTGGGACCAACACGGAGCCTTGTACACTGGCGATCTATCGGAGGCTGTTAATTCTGCATCTCTCTACATGTACGCTTACGACACGACCATCTATTGTATAGGTGAGTCACTGGACTCCGTCTCTAACATGCTTAATAATACACTAAAGAAATAAAAAGATTGTAGTTCAAAGAACCACCTGGTACCTAACCCTAAAAAGTGTAGAGCAATGATGCTACTACGAGACAGTTTTACTGGCCCGCTCAAAGCTCTCACACTGTGCAACCACTCGATAAAATGGGTGAACTACGCACGATTGTTACACGTTACTATCGATAACAAACTTACATGGTCTCAACATATTTTTGAAGTGAAGGAAAATTTTGCTAACAAATTAAACTTGCTAAAGCGTATTTCTTTTTTACCACGTTATGTACTCCTAGACGTATATTTTAAGATAATCTTACCCTCTGTATCCTATGGGCTGCCGATATGGGGAAGTCTTACCAAAGAAGATGGGTTCCTTGCCCTGGAATCACTACACTGTAGAGCTGCTAAGTGAATATACGCGGCCTTACGCGAGATATGCCTACTGTAGAAGTATTGAGGATAGCCCGTGGGATTCTTTACACTTTATGTACAAAGTTAACTTGGCACCATTGGCATATAAGATCTCTTATGATTGCACTCCTCCCTCCATGGGGCATATATTAACCAAGAAGACTTCTCCAGTGTATTACTTACTAACTAAGAATAAGGTTAAAGTGCCACGCTTGACATATATTTCATGATAAATTCAATTGCACACGGATTATCTATTGTGTGGAACCTTCTTACTCCTGACATTGCAAAAACATCCAACGTTAAAAATACACTAGAATGGCCTCAAAATCTGACAACGTACGTTATTTAGATTTTCGGGCTGAATCTCCATAAACAATGCCTCACAATGATAACGATTATTTTTTATTTTATTAAGACGATTTTAATATACTTTTATTGCTTAAATTTTAGTTATATATGCAAATAAGTGGCAACGCTTTAATCACCGTCATGTTGAAATAAAAGTTATTGCATTGTATTATTGTTCCACGATTTCCTCTTAGGGCCTGTTTACATGGAGGTGGGAAACCCTAGGTAGGTGAGGTAACCCGCTTGGGTGGGTAACCCGCCTGTCCACATAATCTCTTATTTTTTATTTGATCACGTTTACATGATAGGTGGGGTGACCCGCCGCTTGTTACCTCACCTATCTGGGGTCCCCCACCTCCATGTAAACAGGCCCTTAAAGATATTTGTGAAGGCAAACATCCAAAGTTTACGAAACGAGAACAGCAAAAAAAGGCAATAGGTTTGGATTAGCAAAACAACAACTTTGCAGGAGCATCACGCTTTTTTGTACATTTCTTTGCCGTCACTTCACGATTACGACGTGAAAATGCCTAATTTCACGTATTATGAGGACGTGAACAGAAGACAACGACTCTCTTTTTTTTTCCTTTACTTTAATACAGTCCTTTAGAATTGAACTCCGGAAAAATTTGCCAACTTTTGACGTATTGAACGAGATGGAATAGGTGTGATGCGAATTCACTTTTTAAGTGACGTTTTCGTAGCCGTCGCCGTCGTAATTGCTTAAAATCTCCCTAATGTTCCATCAATGCAGCCGTCGCTTATTGCCCTAAATAGAGAGCTTTAGCATCGACGACGGTAACGGCAGCGAAACCTCAGTTTTAAAATGAATTCCCATTTTTTCAATCTTTGTCGCGTTTATTCCAATTTGCTGAAAATGGCAAGTGTAGGTGAATTTCCCTGGAGTTGATTTCTTGAGGACCGCACTCAAGTTTAGAGAGAGAGAAAGAGATTGGTCGTCGCTTGTTTACGTCTTCCATAAAACTTGCAATTAGGCATTTTCACGTGGTAGTCGTGCAGGGACGGTAAAGAAATGTACAAAAACGCGTGATGCACGTGCAAAGTTGTTGTTTTGCATAATAAACCTATTGCTTTTTTGACATCCTCGTTGCCGTCGCAGTCGTCGTTGCTAAGACCCTGTTTACATGGAGTGGGGGACCCCGGTCTAGTGGGGTAGGTTTCTTTTGTTTTGTGTCCTCCAGAGCGTGAAAACAAAAGAAACCAACCCCACTAGACCGGGGTCCCCCACTCCATGTAAACAGGCCCTAAAGCTCCCTAACGTGAACTGAATAATTAAAAACAATAAAAACACCGGAAGTTAATTGACGAGTTTTAATGAGTATGTCGTTTAGAATTGAAAACATTTGAATATCGGAAATGAAGCTTGGCATTGTGTGAAGTGCCAAGGCAGCCCAGTTATAACATGTTTATTAATGGAATTTAGCCAGCTTGGTTTCCATAAGATCGTCGGGGTACAGTATGAGGTCCTTGGTCCGGCCGCCCCCTGGTCTGGCCAGTTTTACTTTGTGATGAAATTTTCGGGGAGAAAATAAGGTTACAATACAAACGAAACTTTCCGAGTGTTTGTTGACCTGTTTCCCTTCTTAATCTCGATTCGAGGTTTTCCTGATCCTAGGAAAGGCTGAAAAATTAAGTTAACGCGAACGTAGGTGAATTTTGTTAAGCAATTTTTGACTTTTTTATGGCGCCTTAAATTACTTGGATATACATTTTGAATTCACGCATATACGATTAAGTGCGTTAAGAAAACTTATTTTTGGCGTACATGGTGTACAAGAAATGTTCTTTCGAATTGCAAAAAAATTCGGTCGACAGGTTGAATTTTGGAACCAAAGTCGTTTCAGATAATATTCGCCGCGGAAGATAACATAAACCAGCCAAATAGGGATTGAAAATAGAGAGCCTCAGAGAGTTCAGTTTTCGTTTCGTTTAGTTCTTAGTAAATCAAGATTTATGAATTGAGGTGAGGATCTTTCAACTTTAAGTCACATTTTAAGTAAGGTGAAGCACTTTCAATGAGTGGAGTAATTAATAAAAACCGCATGCAGCGTCCAGGTTAAATATATTGCTCGAGGTTTAGGTAATGATCAAGAGAGCTATAAAAAGGAGGCTTATATCCGTCCGATTGATTACATCAGGGAGCTTAAGGAAGGTCAAAAAATTCAAGCAATGGGTTTTAACAAGCAAAACATTACTCTGCACGGACTGCACGTGCATGATAACGCACGCTTTTCGGTCGGATGTCTTTGCCGTTGCTGCACGAAATAGAGGCGGCGGAGCGTTTTGAAACGTGGGGTGGGGTGGGGGGGACTCATCTTCCACTCAGCCATACGTACACCCCTTCTCAAATTTTTCAAAATGTCCTTTGCGTTGTTCGTTGGCACAAGCAATGTTCACAGTGTCTAGTGTGTCAGTAAAAGATTTGTGGCAATGCAACATGAGGGCAGAAAATACGCGCTCCGAAGTCACAGGTATTGTCAAATCCTTCCTTAAAGTGTCTTTCGGCACCAAAACATGGGGGACTCGCCCCCCCCCCCCCCCCCCCCCCCCCTCCTACTCTGCTGCCTACTACTTAGACTTCAATTCTATCGAGGCGATTGCAATCGCTCCAAAGATAGTCGCCGTCGCCGAAACACCAACAGAGTTCGCGATTTAGACGATTTAGTATGAAAAACAGGGTTATAGAGATTATAATAGCTTGTTGAATTTTTCTCTAAGCTCACTCCGTATTTTCGGTTTGTTTTTTGGCCTTTTCTGTGATCCGAGTTTGTCAGGAGATTACATCCACATTCTCGAAGAAATAGATAAGTTTGTCTACACTCTTTTGTATGCGTCAATAAAAGAAAGTAAGATCGACATAATAACAAATGTGATGATCAGGCTCAAACACGAAGCTAAAAAACACCAAAAGCTCAAAATGCACCTGGTGCAGCCATTAAGTGGTACAGCTGCATCTCACCACGAAGTGTCACGTGGAAGGTCCTGTCCAATAAGAAAAAAGGAAAGTTAATCAACTGGTTTTGATAAATGTTTCGCTTGGAAAAAAGTGCATTTCAGAACGAAACATTCGGTTGAAAGAGCTAGACCAAAGAAAACTTAAGCATGTTTAATAATAGGAGAAACCAACATTATTCATTTACTTAGTCTTACAAAAACAACCATCGATTTTTTGATTGTCTGGTTATCTTGGTCCTTTAGACATCTGAGCTCTTCGCCTGCTTTTGGAAGAGGATCAAATCCACGGCGATGGAAGAAATTGTGTGTTTGGACTCTTTAAATACAGCTTGTATTGGCCCTGTCACTACGGGTGAGAAAGGTTTGAATTCTGATGTTGAATAGCAAGTAACTGTCCTTGATCATGATCCATGATGTGTAGTAATTGTCGAATATGTTATTTATGCTAAAAGTACAATGCTTATGACCGGCTGGGAAGGCGTTGTTCTAGACCGGACGTTACTACTTTCAGAGAAATGAACTAGCATGCCAACAAACTTTGGAAACAAAGTTTATAAGTATGCCATATTTACGATCGCTGTTTCCTTTTTTCAAAAACCATCTTTTTTGTTGTTCTACCGTTTTTAATATGACAATTTTTGCCTTGAAGAGAAGAAGCTAGAAGAACATTCTGTTTTTCATCTCCGCTTAATCACATTTGTCAAGGAATTCTTGCCATATTAAATAAGCTTCTGGTTTTGTGTGGTAACTGCTGGCATTTCATTTACGATATTTTTTTATCTACAAATTTTAAAATATAGGAAAACTTTTTTGCCATGAAAATAAAATATGTCATCAAAAATGTTTAATATGTTCAGTTTTGACAACATGGCATTATTAGTTATTGAAATTTAAGTTATTGAAAATTATCATAGGTCTTAGCGCACCTTAAAAAGACAATTAAAATTGGTGACAAATTTTAAAACGAACACATCTGTTGAAAGCGACTCGGTGTAAAGTGTAATTACTTAAAAGCACAGTTATCCATGTAGCAGCGACGCAGCGATCTTCACTGAGCCAACCAGACACTGAAGAAAAGACAGAATATATTTTGTAGATTCAAAAATTCAAAAACCTCGGAAAAACTGGCAGACTTAATATTCATTAACGTGACGCTTTCTTGTTTAATCTTAATTGCCTTAGCTCGCATAATACAACAAAATTATACACGAAAGTGCCAAGTCATATGTCTGTTGTCGGAAAAAAAAATTTAATAATAATATCATGGTTGACACATTTGACTCTCTTCTCTGAGCGCGAATTTCAGTATAACTTCACATGTGAAATTACAATATTGCTATGGCAACGTTTTTTGATCTTAGTGCCGGACTAAAGATGCTACGAATGATGGTAAACAACAAGGAGGATTCTTAACGTCTTTTTGTCGAAATATTTAGGAAAATGGGACAGAAAGCCAAAACGTATGCTTTGAAAATTAAAAGCGAGAAAACAAACTTGGTATTCGAATTTCGAAGAAAACAACAAAATAAGAAAAGCCATGGAATAAGTACTATTCATATTCTGTATGCGTGCGTGTCATAGAACCTACACTTAATTAACCACTCTGATCTGCCGAGTATAGTACAGTCGATGCTGATTTTGAAACTATTGTAGATTAATTCGTAGAAAGAACACCGCAAGAGTGCCAAGTAAGACAACTAAAATCATGCCAAAAATTCGAAGAAAAGGATATGAATGATCGAAGTGTGTTTGATTCATAACTTTGTGAGTGTACGTGCGGAATTTGTCTTTAGTCTAATATCGATTCTGATGAGGCTTAATTGGTCTTAAGAAATTGAGCTATTGAAGCCGAAAATGCCAAGTTCTTTTAGAAAGACAGCCGTAACCTCACTTAACTACACGCTGGGTTTTTTTTTTTGACAGCACGTTATTAAATAAAGAAATAAATTTGTTGCAGGTGTTATTCTGAATTTTCCAAAATTGAAATTTATAAAATTCGCTTTGCCTTTATTACAGTATCGCGGTAGGTGTCTTCTCATGAGTGCATGGTTTTGGAGCCGTAAGACTTTCTTGGTCGGCTGTCAATAGTCGGCGTCTTGATCAAACACCTTTTTTGATAGTCTCTTGAGGGTGGTGACGTTATCATCGCGCAGAATGCCTATTGTTCTCGGGACATTTACTTCCAGTTCAACAAAGTTTGTAGATCTGTCATATCACGCGTTATTATGCGTGGACGCTATGAAAGCGCCTCAACGATTGGTTGCCCTGAACGCACTTGGTAAAAAAGTTAAACCACAGAGCGAATGATGAAATGTCGAATTATCTCTACGCAAGCGAGATCTTGATTGTGTCGTAAATAAATACACTGCGCGCCTTGAGTGTTAAGCGCGCAGAAGCCGTTAGACGCTCAGTAAAGGTCTGTAATCAGTGTGTAATGTTGTGCTTCCGTATTTGAAAGCGTTTTAGCTCTTATTCAAACCAAAACGGCTGGTACATAAGTTTACATTTCTTAACGCAGCTCAAACTGACTAATTGCTTTGCCTTAAAAAACAGAGATCAGCGATCCGAGTAGCAATCGGAAGAAAGTTCGACACACAGGCGATTCAGTGTTCTCATCTATTCCAATCTTTACAAACAAATTTTAATTTGTAGGGTGGCTGGTTGGAGTCACTGCGCGTACAGCGATAAACAGAAACCTTTCTTTGTCTAATAGGTGACATCCATTGGTATTTTACGAACTTTAAATGCAAGCCAGCAGTATCGATCAGTATTCAAACTTCGCGCGTCGAAAGCCCTGAGCCCTTATTTTATCAGCCGATTTGCATAAACAATCTGTTTACAGATGACTGCATTTAGGTTATAACGATGAAGTTTAGCTGCTCATTGTTTATTCATGGCAACCATTGTTATACTGTAAGACAAAGACTTCACTCTGAACACGCGCGAATTTTGAGCCTCGGATTTTTAAGGGCAAAAGTCCACAACTTCTTCTGCTTAAATTTAGACGAAAAAGCTATCAATGTGTAGGGGAGATGTGCATCTTCCATAATCCGTTCTTTCGTACGGAGTTTGTCGCTTATTTGGACAAAAAAAATTTAAACTGAATTTTAATGCGGTCTTAACCCATACTAAAAACACCGAAAATACAGAGTTTTGAAAGCAAAAAGTCTGCAAGTTAATCTTGTTAAATTTTCCTGGTGTTTATGTATTGTTGAAGATTTGCCATTTAACTACAAAGAGCTATAGAATATAAGCATTTTAAAATGGCGATCGTAGTGAGTGGTCTTCGCCAAATTCGTTCATTTTCTCTCTTATTGTGGCGCTTTTGTCGGGCGTTCATGCTTGATTAGCCTGCTGCTGTAAAACATTATTATGCGTAAATGTCCAGCCATTCTGCCCGATGCGGAATGATCATCGGACTGACCATCGGATTCGTAATCGAATTCTTAATCGCAGTCGTATGCGTAGTCTGTGATAACCTCGACGAAACCTTCTTACGATCGAGTGAAAATCTGTTTTTCGTAGACCAAATTAAAGGCGGAGAAATAAGCAGTCTCAATACTTATTTTCACACGTTGTGTTTAATTAGTTTGTTGTTCCGGTTAAGCTGGTGACCTCGAACTCTTGTTCCGTCGCTAGTGAAACAAGCCTTTAGAAATTTTTATCACACCACCCAACGTTGTTTCAAAATCCTTTCTCTACCTTCACACTTATAAAATGACCTTTAGAGCATGCGCTGCAAGTTGGCAGGATACAGTTTGGAACCCAGCCTTATAGCCGGGTGCTTGGTACAGCGGGGGCAGTTTATCACCATCGGCTTATCAATAAAAGGATGGTCGCTCTCGAAAATCCAGTTTAACGAGAGAAAATAAGAAATTCGGGCGGCGGCGACTTCAAAGGCTTGACGCGATTCAGGCATGCGCAGAGCTTCTTTTTCTCCCCATCGATGATCAATACAAAGACAAAAGGAAACTCTGTTTGCAAGGTGATTTTCCTAGGCATTAATATAAGCAGAGCTGAAAAACAGTATTTTTAAACTTCTGGTTCAATTACTGTACGCGTCCCTGATAGTGTGTTAAAAACAACAATATTTTTCAGTTTGATATTTTAAAGACTTATTCATTCCCCAGCCAAGGTTATTATTTAATGATAATAACAATCACAACAATTGTGAAATTATAATTATTAATATTATTGTTACAAATATAAGAATATTATTGTAACTTTATGACCCTTCTTTTAACAAACAATTTTTGCTTGAAACTGGCTTTGTTGTATTTGAAACTAGTTATCAATCGAAATGATTGTGAATGGTTTTTATTATAGTTTTGTTGTCAAATTAAATATTTGCACTAATTAAAAATTATTATTAATAATAATATTATTATTATTATTATTATTATTATTGTTATTATTTGACTCAGAATTTAAGCAAGGGGAGGGGTATTGAAGCCCGACAGTGCCTTCCATCTACCCTCGAGACCAGCCTCTGCCGGCAGCATGCAGCAGCCGGGAAAATGATATTTTCCATTTTTCAATTATGAATCTGCCTTTTTCAATAAAGCTCTTCCAAGACCGTGGGGTAGGAACAAGATCATATGTGTTATTATTACTATTATTATTGTTATTATTATTATCATTATCATTATCATTATCATTATCATTATCATTATCATTATCATTATCATTATCATTATTATTATTATTGTTATTTTGTTTTTTATTTTTATTAAAATATTATCATTAGAATTATTATATTATCATCATCATTATCGTTAGCGCTATTGCTATCGTCATCATTAAAGTTTTACTATCAAAGATATTTCGTTTATTTTACAACAGATTCATTGGCTCGAAAGACGAAAACGAAAGAAGAAAACAAAGAAGGTGAAAATTTTATTTCAAATCTTCAGACAAAGTAATGTTGAAGGTACTAATGTAGGGTTAGCGGCGGAAAAGTCTGCATGTCGATATAGTCATTTTCACGGCCAATCAGCAGAGATTACACATCACAGATCTACCTCATTCCCTTTCCTAGCAAAAGAATTTTGTTGTATAACTTCTCTTACGTAACGGTATTTCGTATATATTTTAAAATTTGTATATCTTTACGAACTTAGAAACAGAAAAAAGACTTGACGACGTTTTAAGAGAAGGCGACTATCAATCTATTGAAGAACACGTCACTCCAAAAACACTTACAAGCTGTAAGACAAACACTCTTATCAAAGCGTTTGAGGTAAGTCGTAGAGTATGAACCGTTTCTAACCCCGTTTAAATTATCCTCGCTGTTTGCCATTATCATGGGCTTAAAATTACCAAGCTACCTCCCTACTCACCTAGGCCATATTCACACTATACTGTGTACCTCTTACGCCGACACGAACACCATACTGGGTACTCGAAGGCCTACTTTGGGACCTAAAGTTGCCTAAAGTCGCCCAAAATCGCCTTAAGTCGCCTAAAGACGCCTTGGGTCGCCTTTAGTTGCCTTAAGTCACTAAATCATTCAAATCTTAACGAGGTTCAAATTGTCTTGTAGTTATTACTTTTTTAGTTTTCTATTTCCAGAATGCATGATTTCTCATAAAGTGTGTAAAAACCCGTGGTATGGTTATGTATGCTAATGAATTTAAAACAAAGGAAAACCAAAAATTAACTGAAATTAAAAATTAACTGCAACATATTCACTAACATGTAACTCACCTAAATGTCACCTTTTTCTCCTTAAGGCGCCTAAAGTCGCCTTAAATCGCCTAAAGTCGCCTAAAGTCGCCTTAAAATCGCCTTACGTCGCGCAACACTTTGACCAAATTTTCCTAAAGTCGCCTAAAATTACGGCTACTTAAGGTCCCAGAGTAGGCCTACTCGAGGCTTCTGCTTACGGTGATTACGGCTCGATTTCTGTGACGGAGCGAAGGCCGCACCGATCTAGAAAGTGGAGCGTTACTTATCGGATAGGTTCTGTGCCACACTTGTGTGGTGTACTGTGATCAGGTATTCGGAACGTAGCGGAATTTAATAAAGGAAAGAGGACTTCAACCCATTAGTATAATATTCTGGAGTGAAGGTTGGGATTTAGTTTACGAAACCCTCTCTGCCAGCCACGATACTCGATGTGTGTGAACGACTTGTTCCAGTTCTGAGTTTTTGCTGTTCATACTATAGAGTAAAACCCCGCGTATAAGAACCTGGGTTTTAAGAACCTGTTACAAGAAGAACCCGTGTTGGACTAAAATTTTCATTTTAACCCCCCTCCACATAGGAACCTATTAAGGCTAAAATTTTAAGTTAGGTTCTTATCAGTGGAGTTGCTGTAAAAGTGTATCAACTTTGAAAAGGCATTTCAAATGAAATATCAGATGATATTTATAATATACTTAAATGAAATTCATATGAAAATATAAGAACTTATTTTAAGAACCTTGGTAGTCTAAATTTGCTTCAAGTACCATTTATATAAGAACCAGTTAAGGCTAAATTAAAAAGTCCAGGTTCTTATTTGTGGGTGTTATTGTTCAGTACACCGAAATTTTTAGGGAGTTATTATAACTCCAAAAATGGAGTAAAAATTTTGGGTACAGGATAACCCCTTTTTGGAGGTTATTTTAACTCCTAATTTAACTCCGAATCTGGGGTCATTTCTACTCCCGAAAAAGAGTTCTTTTTACTCCCAGTCTGGAGCTAAAATAACTCCGAAATGGGGTTACCTTTACTCCTTACATGGGTTGTTTTTACTCTTTTTGAAATTAACTTAATTCTGAAAGTGGAGTAAAAATTTTAGGTACAGGATAACTCCTTTTTAGGGGTTATTTTAACTCCTCAATATCTGGGGTCACTTTTACTCCTGAAAAAGAGTTCTATAAACTCCTTTTTGGAGTTAAAATAACTCCCAAAAAATAACTCCACTGTAAGGAGTTAAATTAGCTCCACTAGAGGAGTTATTATAATTCCTTGAAAATTACTGTGTACCTGATAGCTTTTCGTGTCGGCACCAAACGCTATCCGCTACAGTGTGAACATAGCAAGCCTTAAACTCATTCTAAACTTCTTGATGTATATTTTCTCAAGGTGAATAAAACACTCAGGGATTTAGTAAAAAGTGCGGTTAACCCTGAAACAGACGAAATGGAGACGCTGTCTACGTTATTAGATGAATTCACTTGCGCTTTGGTCGACCCGCTAAGAACCGACAGTGACACAAGAAATACGTTTAAAAGCTGTTGCGATTATGTGGTGAATAAAGCTATTGATACAGAGCAGAAGAAGGTATGATAAATATTGACAAAAATAGTGGCTCAGAGTAAAGAGTTTTGCGGAACAAAATTTTGACGTTACCGGTAACCAGTATAACTTCATGCAACTTCCTCGGTCATATGAGCTTATCGGTCACATTATCGTCCTTTCTAACGTACTATGTCAGTGTAGTACTTCCTGGTTTAGTGTTGGATCAAGGTATAACCTGCATCATTGAATAACGTACACAACGTAAGTGTCGGATCCTGATGTTAATAGCCCAGCACACTTTACTCACTGACAAAAACAGTGAAGAAAAGCTGACTGTTTAGAACGTGAGACGTCATGTGGAAATTATCGATATCGATGAGGGAATTGACTATAATTGACTCAAAGCAGCTTAAGATATTTGGCGTTCATTATTTGTTCCATCCGTTTGCTTAATACTGGTGACTGAACTGAGTCGAGTACAATTTGGTCTGAAATCATACGCGCGATTTTAAAATCGGACAAGCGCGCAGTGCGAGTTCGATTTGAAACCACAAGTATGATTTCAGACCAAAAGTGCACGACAAGAAATTCAAGTACCACAATATTACAGCCATTTTGAAATCGCAGAATTCAGCGGTCAGTAGCAATATTTATTTGACCAAGTAGCCGGTTTGTTGAAAAGCGGAAACAAAAAGACTTTTACATCTCATTTTGTACCCGGAACAGAAATGATGCAATATAGAGTGGAAATCTTTCGATTTAAAACAGAAATAACGTGATTTTGAACATGAATGACGCGATTTAGGACAGAGGTGATTTAGAGCAAAGTAGTGCGAATCACACGGCCGCGAGCCAATCAGATTACAGGGATCACCAGTGATTTCAAAATGGATATAATAAATATACTACATAATTTAGGCTGCTTCTCCGAGTCAGTCATTTTCAACAATATTGACTGGTTAGCTCAGTTGTTTGAGTACCGGTGGGGCTCCTGGTACCAGACATAGGCTTGGGAGACACAGAATGACCATACCAACTCAGGGCCATATAGCCTGGCACCAGGCTCCGAATTGGGGCAAAAAGGAAAAAAATAATCGGCGAGCGAAGCGAGCTTAGAGGTAGTCTGGGGAGGGGCAAAGGGTGGCGGAGCCTCCGCCGCTATTTCCCCCTTCCCAGACAACCGCTGGGCTCGCTTCGCTCCCCGATATTTTTCCTATATTTGTTTTTTGCCTTTTGCCACTGCGGAGCCTGGTTCCAGGCTAAGGGTCATAAAAATATCTAAGCAGAAGGTTTTGCCTTTCACATCTACCAATGATTAACTCCTTTTGGTCTTCTCGGATATAAACGAAAACCGTCTAAAAACAAAAAAAAAACGCTCTTAAATTGAGCGTCAATATCATAAGAACGAAAGTGCTAATTGAGAGCACTTTTTTTATGTCTCCTACTGGAAACACCGGGTCTAGGGATGGAAGCCAAAGGATACGTTTCCGAGATAACATCCAAACGAAGTGCTATTTTGACAGGACTGTCCCTTAAACTTGTTGCTTGTTTACCTTCTGTTTTGCCAGTTTGTCTCTCATCCCGTGGTTTTTAACTTGATGACTTCAAAGTATTACCGCTCATTTACTTCAGAGCGGAAGAAGCCTTGGACAAGCCTCAAACGCTGGGCATATTTGTTTCTTAACGTCTGGACCGTGCTTGACATGTTCTTCTTTCCTCTTTTCTTCGCTCTGTTCTCTGTTGTCCATTTTGTTAACAAGAAGTTAAGAAAGACCACAGGTTAGAAACCAAATCATAGTTCGAGAACTAAGAGGTAGCTTTTCGAGAAGAAATATTCTGCTTGTGATTCGCCAGGACACATTCACTAGCCAATCAGAGGCAAATTCGAATGTTTGGGGAACCACAAGGCGCGGATCCACACCAGTTTCCACCGTTTTAAGGAAATCGGTCAGATTTCTCATAATGAATATCTGACTAGATTTGTAAAATATGGCTATAGAAATTTCTCTCATATCCGTTTACCGAGTGTTGTGGTGGAGCATGTTTTTTTTTTTTTTTTTTTTGCTAGTTTTTATTTATTTATTTTTTAACCGGATATTTGCTGAATACATTGCAGTAGATGGACTGTCATAAGTTTAGTATTACTTCAAAACCCTAAAACCACATTGGAATCAAGGGAAATTCTGAAATAATTAATGATTAAGTTTTATTTTGAATTGCTCTGCTACTATACTTCAACTATAATCATAATGATGGTCAAGATGGAAATGTATTGCACAACTTGAAAAAATGCCAATTTTTTCCTCTTTTTAACTCCTGTGTTGTCGAAAAATTACCAAAAACTAATGATGCTTTATGGAGACTACAAGCAGTCTCTCTTTTTTCTTGGTCCGTCCAGCAAAAAACTCGAGACACGCAAATGACCACGCGCGTGAGTGAAGGCGCGATACGGGAGAGGCACCACAAAAGAGATCCTTTCTTCTCGGGCTGCCGCCCTTGTTTCTCGCGTCTCGCATCTTTGCCGCTCAACGCTAGCGCGCATGTGCACTCCCCTTACTAAACCTGAAGAAAAAGAGAGGCTGCTCGCAGTCTACGCTTTATGTACCCTTGATAAAAGGGTGATATCTCTCTTTTAGAGATCCAAGTTTGAGAAAGAATATCTGAGAACACTTGCCTATAATTTCAGCTCCCCTTTGACCAAACAATGTTGAACTCATCACAATATAGCCCCTTTATAAAATAAAACTTTACAAAGATTTCGTTGGGAGAAATCCCGCCCCAATCACTGGCTCGCCCTGGACTCAGTTCTCGAAAGATGGTTAATTTTAGCCCAGGATTAAGCCAAATTTTAAGTAAGGTTTTCTTCTCTAAGAACATGCAACTTAAGCTTACAAAACACTGTTGAGCCACTCCGAGAAACAGTTATGTACTGATATCACAAAATGTTACTCTACACAATACATAGGAAGGTAAACTCCAAAAATGGATCCTGGATTAGCGCTAATCGGCCTTTCGGGAACCTGGCCCTGGTCGTTAAAAGCCTAAAGTTTGTCACCCACGTTAATACTTAAATTCATTTCCGTTTTGATTTTATTTTTGTAACGAAAGAATTTTTGTTTATCGGGTTTCTGTTGACGCGCTCCATTTGTTTTAGAAACAAAGTTTGTACTGTTGTTTCTTTATAGAAACTGAAATATGCTTCATTTTGGCGATGACCAAAGATCTCAAAGATGCCGTGCGTACTGAAGAAGTCTTTAACTTGATTAAGAAGACAATCAGCTACACGATCCATGAACATGGCTTCCACTTTGCTAAATACAGTTTTATTCTACGTGAAGAGGACAATGCCCTCCGTGCTATCAACGGTGAAAATGCAGTACTTGACAGGGTGGAATCATTACAGAAATCAGACTTTCCCCCTCGGCTCTATGAAGACCTCTGTTCGGCTTGTGATGCCTTCAAAAGCGCAGGTGATCCTCTCGCAACAAAAAAGGTGAGGTGAAAACATAAGGTCAGAAGATTCACTTAATTTTTGAACCGGGGGGTGCTCCCTTATATAAGTTATATAGGTATTTGCCGCCCCCTCGGGTGGGGTTTCTGCGCCTTTTTGGTCTGAAAACAAGAATAGATTTTGCCCGTTTTGGTCTGGAATCGGGTATAAAGTGAAATGTGCGAATTCTAATTAAATGGATTTGAAGAATTTTTTTGTTTACGCTCTAATTCAAGTACTGATCACATAATTTCCGGCTAAAGTTCAGGTCTGAAGACGGGTGTGGAAAATGATATTTTTTGGTCTGAAATAGGATCAGGGTTTGAAGATCCGGGCGGCACACCCCGCCAAGAATTCCCAGGAGTACCGCCGCCCCCCTCCGGGATTTTAAAACATTTCAAATCATTTCGAATGCACACTGAGACAGCTCACCACGAATCGAGACAAATGTTCAAAACTTGTAGTGACTTAGATTAACTTAGAATACCATAAAAACAGCCCTAGTGTTGAAATAAATAAAGCGCACACGAGAAAGGAAAAACTTTTATAGAGCTATTCATGTACTGCCGAACTGTTTCGCTTGAATAGTCCCACTGAGGATATTGTCCACAGACTCACTTTTTAAAAAAAGGGAAAGGCAGAATAGTGAATGTCTCAGGAAAAATAAAATCATGAATTAACATAATAGGTCACATGGTCTCACAACAAAAACCCGGTACATGCACATTTTAATGATGTGCTCGGGATACTGTCAGTACCTTCCGTTTTTTCCTCACGTTGTGCCCTTTTCAAAAGAAATACATTTGTTCTTAGAGGATTGATTGATAACGGGGAATCAGATATACACGGAATGTCTTTCAACCTGAGATCAGGCGGAATTTTAGCCGCTCTCATACGTCCTCTGTTACTTCGCCGTTGGAATCTCCTTTACTTAAACCTGATCTCTAGTTATATTTTTTGGCTGAGGAATTTTTTTGGCTTGAAATTCTTTCACACCTACGTACCGGAAGGCTAGGTTTGCCGAGTTAGACAAGTTAGTGTGCGTTACGTTTTTCTAATTGTAATTTATATTTGTCTTCCCGTTTTAGATACTTGTGGTCTTCACAAATGACACACTAAGAAAAGTTTGTCCTGGGAATCCAAATCTCAGTCATGTTGTCTGTGAGTTAAATGAGAAGTTGGGTGTCAAAATTGTCCCCATTGGCATTGGAGAGAAGGTCAACCCATCAGAACTTAGAAAGATTTCCGGTAAAAATACAACCACCGCTCACTTTGGGGAATACGAGGCACCGAAAACATTAGGAAAAACTATTATACACGGTAAAAATATTTTTCTCAATTCTTCTTTCCCAATTTATAAGTAAATAATGGAAGCCCGTTATCTGACATTCCACAAAAAGGATTGTCCTTTTTATTAAGAATCACATTACGGCAACTAAATTGCTGTAAAGAGTAGAATTTATTAAGCATTTTAAAGGCCTGTCAACCAAGTTGCATGGATGTGCTACTTCTAAATCGTAATTTATTTATTATTTAGTTATTTTTTGGTTTATTTCCAACAACTGTGCAATAACTCATAAACAGTTCTTCCTTGAGATGATTTTGAACCGACGAAAAATCTCTCGTCAGCACGTTAAAAAACGTCTCACAGCAAACAGCAAAGGCAATAAAATAGCTTGAAAAAAATTATGGGTCACCTGGCTATCCCAGTTTGTCCCTCGCCTTTTTGTATGTTATTGAGCTTCTCTATCAATTAACCCGTTAGTTCCTAAGATCAAAATTTGAATTCTCATTTGCCGCCGCTATTCATTTCCTACAGATGCAGTGGGAAGAAGTTGATAAAATATCACGAAAATTCGTCTTGTGTGATCATGTCTTTATTTCTTATGACCAATCTGTTTTACAAAGCATTGATATTACAAGGAGAAATTTGATGCTGATCAATCTTAGGGCTCAAAGGGTTAAACTTCCTCTACGGAGACATAACATGAGATATAATGAATCTGATCTGTGGTTTTCCCCATGACAGGAGCTGATGGAAAGGACATCTATGGTAGGAATTACTACTGTTTCTATAAGCTTCAAATAGAATGTCAGATCAGATGGCCTGTTTTTCTTAGTGCATGCCAGAAGCCCTTTAACAACCTTTTATGAAGAGAGTTACGTCCTTTATTATTATGGGTTTAATTTCTGTCGCCAGTCAAAGGTCTAGCTACTTGTTGTTCTGTCAGTACACAGGCGGCCCAAGCTCACTACAGGAACGCGGACGTGACTCTTGCTTGCGAGTGGTGTTGTGTTACAAACGGTTATTTACAAGGGCTTGTATGGGATGTAAACGGTTTTTCTTAAAAGAGAGGAAAAATGTTATTTTTTAAATAAAATCGACTTACCTTATTGCCTTGTTGTATTCTTTGTTGTTTGCCCGCGTCTTAGGCCGTTTTGAAGCGTTTTCGGCAAGTTAGCGCTATTTTGGTGTTCCACTGCTAAGAGAAAGACAAGGCAAAACAGTGATTTCCGGAGTGTCCGTCGCTCGAGGCGAATAATGCCGCTGGAAAATTACCCCCGGCCTCAATTCCTCCAGAAATTCAAAGCAGAGATGTTGCAGTTCCATGTCCATTCAGTCGATTCGCAATTCCTCCCACAGATCGTTCACTAGTGATGCTTTTATCTCTTGCTCGATCGGCTTCCAAATTTCGAACTAGGCTCTTCCAAACTGCCTTGGACCCGTTCACCGATCGCATAGTGTGTCGTTTAACTAAAATAAACCCTGCGAGGGTAGCCAGCAGGGATTACGGTTTTGTTTGTTTGTCGACTGCAGGCCGCTGGAATACAACAAGGCAATAAGGTATAAGTCGATTCTATTTAAAAACATAACATTTTTTCTCTCTTTTAAGAAAAACCGTTTACATCCCATACAAGCCTTTGTAAATAACTGTTTGTAACACAACACCGCTAGCAAGCAAGAGTCACGTCCGCGTTCCTGTAGTGAGCCTGGACCGCCTGTGGTCAGTATAGCTGCAAGCTCTAAGATATGTAATGACATGGCATATATTTCTAGTAAAATGGCAAAACAAATGTAAATAGTTTCGAATACAGTAAAAAAAACTGCGACTAAGGACCTTGTTTTTAAGAACCTGTTAGGCTAAAATTTGCCAGTTAGGCCCCCTTTTATGGAAGAACCTGTTTGGCCTAAAATTTGAAACAGGTTCGTGTTTTCTACAATCTATAGAAAAAATTCTGTACACTTGGGCAAAAGGGCTTCAAAATTCAAGTGGTCAGTGCTTCAGCCCTTCTTCTCATAACACTATAAATTTAGTAGGCAGATTTTATGTAAGGAATAAGCTGAATACCACTAAATACTCATAGCCACCATGCTTTTGTTTTCTTCGAGTTTGACTGGGTCCAAATTCGCGGTCGCGGGTCCAATGTCGCGGTCGTGGGTCCATTAGTCAAACTCGTTTTCTTCAGAAAATAAGAACCTATTTAAGAACCTAAATTGCCTAAATTTGTGCTAATTACCATTTATGTAAGAACCTGGTTAGGCTAGCTAATGGGCTAACTTAGTTGCGGGTTTGTACTCTATAAATTAAAGAGAATGGATGACTATAGAGGGTCATAAAGGTGACAGAGAGGAGAGGAGATATCGATCGACTGTGGGAAGTTGTTTCCTGGGTAATGATTATCTGGGTAACGACCAAACTAAATCAACTGACCAAAATCATGTATGAAAAATTTGCATTTATCTGAGGGTATAAAACACTGGGCGCTATTTTTTGACGTAATTGAAGCAAAACGTGACGTCATGCTGGTGGTGACGTCTGATGGCGACGTCATGGTGATGTCATGTTGATGTCATGCTAGTGAGCTTTCCTTTCTATCTCCTTTTCAGTCGGAGTTTTGTGTCCATGACAGTCTGATCTTTTCCCTTTTACAGATCTATATCTGGATTATTTCACAACTCCATACTTCATATTCCTCCGTGATTCTTTGAGCTACCTGACGCTTCTTGGCCTGAACTCTTACCTTTGTTTGACGCCTCCAACCATTGCCTTCAGTCGGGTGGAATGGGCCATTTTCGTTTTCTTTGTTGCGCGTACATTGATGGAGATCGACCAATTTATGGGCGCTAAAATAGCTGAGAATA
This sequence comes from Porites cylindrica, assembly GCA_964035525.1. Lineage (NCBI taxonomy): Eukaryota > Metazoa > Cnidaria > Anthozoa > Scleractinia > Poritidae > Porites > Porites cylindrica. Next base: position 41,058,179 of record OZ037778.1, read on the forward strand.
AAGCAACAAAGCAAAGATTGCTTCGTGGATCAACTTACGTAAATCTCCCATCACCACCCGAAAAAAGGGAAACTGCCAAGAGTTCATCAGCTAATCTCCTTAAGGGATTCTCCAAATATTTCAGGTACATTCTGTCTCAAGCTGAAGATGAGGGAGCAAATAGAAATCAACTGTGCAAGTTCTTGTCCACAGCAACAAATGATCCGGTAGCGGATTTTCTTATGAAAAAAAAAACAGGGTGTTCGTCGACTCGCTTAGGGGTGTAAATTACAGACTTTGGTCTCAATTGGGGTGTTGAGGGCAGAACACAATACTTTTACTCATACATGTATCGCTTATCGTTGTGCATAAAGAATTGTCTTAAAACAAACCAAAGGTCATCGTACTGTTCTGAATACAAAATTCGATTTCAACATCTTTAGGAAAACGGTATCACTCTCGCTCATATCTGTTTATCTGTTCTGGTACAGTCTTCAGTAGGAGTCAAATAAAGCCTTAACCGTTGCAAAGTCTATCGAAATCCGCCGGAGATACTAAAAAGAGCAGAAAAATTTAAAAGGCAACATTTTCTGGAGATTCCAAAACGAAATGGCTTCAACCATTTGATTTGCCAACCAGTGTTTTTGGTTTCCCCAAATAACAGTACGTTGTCCTAGTAACCTTAAGAGGCGACTCTGTCTTCATCCGGGAATTCAACCGCTTCCCCAAGGATTTGTCCCTTAGAAAATGGAAGGGGCAAGCAAAAGGTATCCCATGAGGCAACTGAGGTGTATTGCTTCAGTTTTTACAAAGTGCAATCCGTACGTTGTTTTCGGAAGTTGGGGAATTCCGTGCGATGTGACCTAGAAATACACCATACTGTTACATCTTAGTTATAGAGCGCATTAAATTAAACCAGCCAGGGATACAATAAGTATGTTACCTACTTGTTTTCTGGCCCCTTCGGTCAGTTATTCCTTTATTGGGAGGTATTCAAGAAGACAATGTTCCGTATTTTTGCCTCGTTTTGAATTTTTAAATGGGAGGCGATCTCCACAGTGCAAAGCTTTCTAATTTAGAGCCTTTTGTATAGCATACTACCCGAGTTCGTCAGTCCGTAGCTTATATTGGATTATGCGGACGTTTGTGAACACAGACTTCCGCAGAAAAAGAAATCTAAAATAGGCCGAAAGTCCGACATTTTGGTCGTCCTTTTGGTTGATTAGCTCCTGACGATTGTTTTACTAATAAAGCTACACAAGAAACGTACTGTGTAGAGCTTAATTACATTGTATTGGGTTCTAATTTTTACATTTACAATATCTATTCGTAGCGATCTTTGGAACAGGCTTGACTTCGTCATTGTCGTTACCTACGTGGTAACCTTTATTCTGCGCATGTTCACATGGGCGACATCCGTTGCAGTTGCTAACAACAGGCCTTTAGCCGTAGCTGGATGCCTTTATGGCTTTATCACTATGTTCCTCGCCCTACGAACCTTTGGTCACGTGATGGAATGTACGAGAGGAATGGGCCCCACACAAATTGCCTTGTTCTTTATTATTTGGGATGTGCTGGTAATATTTTGGCAATTCGTGGCGACAATAGTGGCGTTTTCCTTGGTCATTACTAAGATCTTTGTATCTGAGAAATACTATCTGTCAAATGGAAAAACTCATGGTTCTCTGTAAGTACCATAAATCATTAGTATCACGCATTTTATAAATATTCTTCCCTCCAAAGAAGTATTCTGGGAATGAATCGAATCAATTCGTGTAGTGTAGTAGTTAAAAGAGCAATGCGAATCATATGTCCTGGTATAGAATATCAGCAAGCTTTGGCGCTTATGAGTTTACCAACGGTTGCGGAGCATCACCACAACATTTGCACGCGCACGTTTGAAAGCATAATGAGCGACCCGAACCACAAGCTAAGAAAGTTGTTGCGGCCTCCATATAAGAGCAACTATAATCTAAGGCACGCGCGCACTTTCACTTTGCCTCGTTGCAAGACAAATAGCTTTAAGAACAGTTTTATTAATGGCCTCAGGAAGAATTGTAAATAATTTTTAGGTTTCTTATTATACGTTTTTAGTTTTAGCTATTACAATTATTGCCCATTTTTACAATTGCTAGTATAAATTATTATCATTATGTAAATACGCAATTCAGCT
>OZ037778.1:41065330-41085330 GCA_964035525.1 Porites cylindrica
AAACCAAAACAATTGCGGCTAAATCGCGTTTTACAAGCTACAGTTGTCTTGTCTCGAAATTTTGACCAACTAGTTGGATTTTACTAAAAGAAATTATTCCTCTCGCCCTCATGGCCTCTGAGTCAATAGCCCATTCGTCCTTCGGCCTCATGGGCTATTGACTCAGAACCCATTAGGGCTCGAGGAATAATAATAGTAATATGTAGCATTCCGACAATTCCTTTGCTAAATTTAGGTAGTATAAATATATTATCAGTATTTCTTATGCGGTTTATAATGTTGCTTGTTGTTGTTATTGTTGTTTGTTTGTTTTAGGATCACTCGCAGAGCGAGTGGTGTTTTAAGAAAGCCATTACAATGAGGACTTACAGCTCATACCACCCCGTTCCAGTTCCTTTCAACCTATTATCTATTCCACTTATGGTAATATGGAAATTGTGCCAAAAATGTGTGGCCGAAAAATATCGATTTACTCAATCGGGCTGTGATGAGAGCGGAAAGGTGAGGTGTATAATATTTGTTGTTATATGCCTGGAAATGTCTTCCCAACAGCGCGCGCTTTCATTGATTACTTCGAGGACACATGACATCTAATATTAAATGAAACTGTTTCCCGCCAAAATCTCTGAGAGGGCAACATTGCAAAATATAAGACGTCAGAGGGTAATTGTGCACTGTTACCCGCGATTTTATGACGGACGACCGCTGTTACAGCGAGGTTTAGTGAATTCCCCTCTTCAAAATGTCCCGCCTCGGGAAAAATTGAGATTACTAAGTATTTGTTCCATCTTATTTTTGCCCTTTTTCCGATATACTTTTTACTTCGTCATTTTCTCAATAATTATTTGTTCCTTTGTTGTCTTGTGTGAAGGTGAATAAATGAAGGCTGATAATACCGCCTTTTTGTAAAACAGTATCTTGAACAACATAACGCCCAATTTTCAGTAATTCTGAACATCGCCCCAATTTAAGGTACTCGATTTTTATCACGACCATACCCCTTGGGTATAAAAGGTTCGAAAAAATAACTACTGGCTACTTCTTTAACCACAACAGAAAGCTGCACTGGATCTGTTGGTAAAGAGGTTAAAGCGGATCTACTTTGCAACACATGGCTTTTCTTTTCCGCTGACAGGTTGGATGTAGTTTTTCACCTTATCATTAGGGACCTTGAGCATCGACAACGAACTGCACCGTGAAACGACTGGGTCGAGAACGTCGTTCACGGCGGGAAAATTCGAGTATTAAGCGCTCGCTTGCTGTAGACGACGAGTTTCGCTTGTAAACAAAGGAAATGCAAATGATCGAAGTGTTCAAAAGGTCTTTTCACGGTCTTCCCTAAACGTTCCGTAGCGCTTTGCCTGTGTTCCCCTCGAGCTGCTCCTTCTTCCTTTTCTTTGTTCTTTACCTCTGAGCTTTTTTTCGTCGGCCAGCTTCTCCTGTCAATTAAATCTTCGAGAGCTTGGTCTAGTTCGGTCTTCCAGGGGTATTTTCCTCTTGGTGTATTTTCGCTTTATACTTGGTAATCAGCAAGGTCATTCTGTCTCTCATGGATCTTTTATTGACTTTGAATTTCGAATGATAAAGGCCACTCAGGTTGACAGCTATCTGGTTACATACATCTTCCCTTTCCTTGCTTCTATACGGATGTTGGCAGGGTTCCATAACTAACACTTCTCGGCATGGGACCAAGTCATGTTTGTCTGACCACCGCCATCTCCTTTACAAAGAAAAATGGAACCAAAGGTTACTAATTTTTGGAGACAATTCACTACAGTTCTTAAAGAAAAAGGGCGGAACAGATTATGATTTAGCATCTTTTTGACCGGTAAACCTTTTTGCCCCGCGAAACTGTGCTAGAAAACACAAACAAGAAAGTTTCAATGCGACTCTCTGGTGCTTGTTTACGAAGACCGATATCAATCGATTTTCTGGTGTTTTTAGTACAAAAATACAAAGAACAAATACGTTGAAAGTTGAATACGCAATTGAGATGAAACTTCTTTCAGGAAAGTTGATTTAGGGGTAAAAATACGAGTAAATTTACTCACGTTCACTGCTGGACGCCAAACCACGGGTTTACACGTTGTTGATAGTATGCGGACGACGAGCCGAGCATGTGCAATAGCGTTCAACTCGCCTCAGCCACTTTCTGTAGGTTGTCGTCAATGCTTAAGGTTCCTATTAACTCGCCCTGTTATTAGTTAGACCCCATACTGGAAATCTTTAAGCCCATTTTCCATGATATAATTACTCCTTCTTAGCAGAAATGTACTGACTTTAGTGAGTCGCTTTGACAGATTTGCATGTTGTTTTTAGGTTGTGTTGTCCTGGGTATGGTCTTTCAAAAGAGTACTAAAGTGTGACGTCATAAAAATGAAATTTCTGAAATTATGGGGTTTGTCAGGATATTCTGAGAGAACAATGTTCAAGAGGCCTACTTGCCAAAAATGAGCATTTCGGGGCAAATTGTCTCTGAGATCGTAGTCCAGTTATGCTTAGAAAACTCCATACAAACCCTTCTAAATTTTTTTGGGTCGACCCAAAAAAGACTAGAAGGGTTTGTGTGGAGTTTTCTGAGTATAAGCGGTTCACGGTTCGCGGGAACTGCCGAAGGGTATTAAGTTGGGTACTCACTTAAGGAGAAGGCTGAAAAATGGCTACAGATTAAAGGCTTCATAACTAACCCAAATAGTGGCTTAGACTTCAACGTCAAATGTTGTGTAATTGAAGAAAATAGAAAGGAGCGGAATGGGCTCGGTCAAACGGGCTCATGATTAGAAGAGCGTTGCAAAGGTTCGATAGAGCTGCTGGAAATGACCATGTTAATCTTTGTCATCCTAGACGAGAACAAAATGGACAAACTGCTAAAAGAAACTGACGGCAACCGAAGACTGGCAAATCAGATCGTCCAACGAGTGTTCACACCACAAGACAAGTGTTTCATGATCAAAGGCCCAACAGTAAGATTTGTTGAAATTATTTTCCTTCTTTACAGGCTCTGTTTTATTAGTTATTTACAGTCTTCTATTTTCATTTAGGCGTGGGAATCCCTTGGTATTGAAATTAAAGACTGTCTGTTAAGATATGAGGGAGCTGATTCTTGCGCGGAGTGCAACGAAAAAGAAAAAACTGAGAAAATTCATGGAGCAAGGTATTTGATGCCTTTCACACGAGAAACACCGCGCATTGAGGTAAGGAAAGCGGTAAGATTGTGAAGATTTTGTTAATTAAAAACTTGGCCCATTATCCAACGAAAGACTTTAAACTTGATGGTCAATTTTGGAACAGTTACAACTTTCTCGATATTCAAGACAATGAGTAAATTTGAACAGGATAATACTGTTCAAATTTTTTGGTCAATTTTGAACAGTAACAGCTTTCTCGATATTCAGGACAATGAGTAAATTTGAACAGGATAATTCTCTAAAAGTATCCGGCAAATTCGCAAAGAAATGATTTGTTTTAAAGAGAAACTCAGTAGGGTATAAGTCGCCAAATGTCAGTTCATGGGAGTCATTCATAATCTGTGACCTGACTGGAACAAGATGGCTGTTTACTGCGCTTTTCAAAAACACGCATATTCCGAAGTTCAAAAGCCAACTGGCGTTTACGTTTTTCGCTGTCGTCAATCATTTTCGCGGACCTCGTAGGAAACAAATGTTTAGTTCAACGGCTTCAAAAGGTCATGGTTTGTGATTTCTGATTGGTGGATTTCGATCCGTTTTGTGTGTTTCTGTGTTTCAAGGTTCGTTGCTTGTGATCGTAATTATGAGTGACGGCAGCGAAAAACGCAGTTGTGAAGGTGGCTTTTAAACTTTAGAGTTCGCGTGTTTTTGAAAAGCGCAATAAAGGTTTCCAGTTTTAGTTTACTTTTATTTTAATGTTACTGTTTACTTAACATGTTAAACAACACATTAACAGCAAAGAATTTTCTTTTCTTTCTTCAAAAGTGAGAGACAGCTCATGCTGTGTGGTTTACAAGACCAGAGTTTCTCATTTCAAGGTTAAAAATACACCGCTCAAAGTCGATCCCGCAAATATCCAAAAGGGTTTCAAAAAAAAAACATAATTTCCTGCTGTTTACAACATCGACAACATCTTGAATTTCAAAAAGCAACGCACGTATGCGCGTTCTGTTTTTGTCTAGGCGTTTCCCGCCCGGGACTAGGCAATAGCAGGTTTATGGTCGAGTGGCTTTCATTTTTTATTATTATTATTTTATAGCGTCAAAACATTCAAGAAACTTGCTCCTTAATATGATCAAAAGTGAACTCAGCTAAAATTGAGCTTATTTAACTTCAGGTGTTGATTCAAGAAATTGGTGAACGGTGCATTTTAGGCGTGGGTGCAGTGTTTAAATGTTACAACTGTCATCGAATGCCTGGAAAGGAGGGAGGAACAGTTGGCTATCGTGTGGAAGATGGGAAACTATTCAAGCCTGGCTGTGAAAAACTGGGGGAAGAAATTCCAGGTAATTGATTGGGTGATAACAGTCTCGTTCTCAGGCACTCTCTTGTCCCAGTCACCTAGAGTGAGAGAGTGAGAGACGGAAATGCAGGAGACCTGGACACATGGTTGGGTTGATAGGTAGTGTTGGAGGATTCTAAATTGCTGGATTTCAGTCTAAGTCACGGCCGCCATGCTGGAGGGCAAAAGCGTTTCCCCTTCACTATGAACTACGCTCTTTTGAATGCTAATTCTACCAATTTTGTTTAGCTTTCATATCGGAAAAGGTCATTATAAAAGGCTATTTTATGCCAGAAACGTAAAGTAATAAATTCGTCTAGACGCATTCAAATTCTGAGACGTTAAAATCGTCTGGTGTAAAAACGGGAAGCATAAAAGCAGACGACAACAGTTAAAAGGCGAGTTCTTTGGAAAAAAGACAAACAGTGACCCTTCCCAGTCGTTTCTAGTCGAGTTGAGAATGAATACGTCCCACTTTACGGCGTCCCATTTTTATGCTAGACAAGTTTAATGTCTGAGACGTTAACTTGTTAAGTGCGTCGTTCGGACGCATTTAGCAGAAGACGTGAAAGTCGTCAGATGTTAAATGCGTCTGTCTTATCTACCGCTTTTATGCTAGACGTTTAAGTCGTTTTAAGACCACTTTAACGTCTCCAGCATAAAAATGGCCTATGCTTGCAGGCTCCATTTCCCCGTCTCTCCACAATCCCTACGCAGTTTTTTGCGCAGCTTTTCTAAGTCGGCTCTTCCTACTACTTTGGAGCGTGGAACAGACTTAACCTCCCCTACAGACACAAAGACATATATAGAGATCTAGGAGCTATAACGTGACAGGTCACTTGACAAATTCTCAATATTTTGGTCGTTTTCAGACGCCATGGCCAGACGTGGTGATCTCATCGCCTGTGAGGTGAATTTCGATGGTGCAACCGATGACACCATTCCAGTTGTGTTCTTCTTGAACGGTAGAGAGATTGCACGTGCTTCGATGATGTGCACCGCTGGACAAGCGAGACCATTTCCTTACATTTCAATGGGGATAAAAGGGATTCAAGTTCTTGCCCAAGTACGTTAGTTTCCTTTATTGTCCTTCTTATATATCTTAATATTTCAAAGCTGATTTTTCTCGCTTAAAGATGAAATGTCTACAATTTCATCATAATCTATCTGAGATTAGAAAACCTTTGTGTTCGTATTCTACTACAAACCTGCATTCTGATTAGTCGAGGTACTCCTAACGTAAACCCGGGTTAAATCAGCTCAGTCAGTAGAGTACGTGGTTGACTGCAGAGCGGGGGTTGGAAGTTCGATTCCTTGGGCCGGACCAATACTCAACCTTCGCGTGGACTTTCGTTCTAAGTACTTTGACACTCAAATAAAGAGCTTTTTTTTAGACATAGGTGCTGGATAGATTTACTAATTAATAATTAAAAGGCTGACTCTCCATTTCCATCGATTTTGAAAATTAACAACTAAAATTTAGTAAAAGAAGAGGACTATCGTCGAGTCATTCCGCTTTAGGCGAGAAATTCTCTATTTGACGCCACTGGGAAACAGTTGAGCCATAAATGAATAAAATCATAAATCATTTTTGTTAATTTAGATCTGTCCACGTGACAGTGGTGTGAGACAAGTATCAGTAGCAGCTCCTGCGGTGCCACTCACAAAGGATTCCTGGTCAGAACGCCACTCGTCCCTCATTGTACAAGAACAGTACATCAAGTTAAAGGAAGACATGGAGGCAATGGGAAGAGGCAGAAGAGCACAGGCCAAGGAGTTTCAAGAAAAACTCGCTAATCAGTGGAAAATCTTGACCGAGATGTCGACACAAATTCAAAATCTCGTAATGATTTCTGGTCCGAAAGAGTCAGTGCAAGAAAGAGCTGATGGTGCTGTTTTTTTAGGCTCTGAGCAAAGCGTGGAAACTGAGTCTGTTTTGTGATTATTACAAAATCATTTTAGACAGTCCATGGTCTCACTAATGCTGACCTTCTCTTCAAGTATTTTAAAACAAAACTTAACAAGTTAAAACAAATCATCTTTACCCGTGTAAATGTAACGTAAACATGGCGGATGCCATAAGTCCTCATTTTCCAACAATTTACACAAAAGCTGAATTCTACCTGATTATTATAGGAAAACAAGCGGCTCTACCGAATTTTTAAATGACGGCGAGGCATTTTCAAAAGAGTTGTTTATGTTTAATTATTCAAAGTGAAATTTGAATTCCTACATGAAGGAAAAAAACACTTTTAGCTTTTTTAAACAAAATTTTTTTACAGTGTTACGAACTCAACCGAAGCCTTCCACAAATAGGCCAGCCAATTCAATCACAGGTTACATTCACAGCAAAGGAGTCTGAGCTTTGGTGACTATTAACCAATCAAATACGAGAACATTTTAGTTTTTAATTTTCAAAGTATTGGTGGCTTCGCGTAAACTCGTTGCACTGCAGCTGGTGAAATTATAAATCTGTATGTCGGTACCCATGACCGAAAGAAAATGTATAGCCTGCGTGGCAAGCGTTTCAAGGGTATGGGCAAAGGTAAGTGATACACAAGGCGCGCTACGTGAAGTCCTTTTTTTTACCGGTCAACCTTTGTCACTTCGCTTTTAGTTTATACGATATTACATCAGTTCAAACAAAAAGTGGATTTTACCATGTCGAGCGAGAACACCACAATTAACTTTTAAGATTTTTAAGGGAAAGATCTCTAAAGTTCATTAACTTAGGGAAATAATAAAAAAATAATATTCGAAGGAGGGATTGAAGATGAGGCTCAAGACTAATTAGATTTTCTAAGCAAGAGATCAGTTTAGTCAATACCGTTTTGAACCACGTTTAATCTCATTACAAAGTTCAGTTAAAACAGAGGATATTTAGTGCGTAACAGAGTAAAAGGGCTGTAAAGTTCCTAACGCCAAATCAGTATATGCACTATTGCGTTGTTTTCCGGTGTAAAGGCTACTATGTTATTTTTTAAGGGCTAGGGCTAGTTTTGTTCGACGTGATGCCTCATTAGGGAGTTTAAGATACGGAGACTACGGACTACGAACTACGGCTGGACGAGCGTTGTCCTTTGTTCGTAGCACTGGGTTGAGTCGTGCAAATATAGAACGTTAAGATTGCACTAGAGACAGTAGACTACGACAGAAGAGGCGGAGAGGGAAACAACACGCAAAGATTTTCTTGTTTTCATCACAGTTCACAAAAATGCAAGTCAGTTTTGCATGTGATCTTATCTTTAGAACTATGAACAAATTCTTCCATACTTGAAGGAAGCAATTACGTCGGGTGAAATTGGTAAACAAAGTTTTGGTTACACAGGTTTTATTTTTTCGTCCATGAATACTTATGTCAAATATTAAAGATATAGACAGAAATAGTAATAGCTCATTTATTAGATTTAGAAGATGGACTTCTCCGACTACTGATCTGATGTAGTTTGAAGTACTGAAATGCCGAGTTCCGATTGTCTCGAGCATGTTTACATTATTTTCATTCAGCAAATGGCGCGATACAAAAACTCGCATAAATAAAGGTTACACAAGCACAAAGACTCACTAATCAGTTCGAACAAACACTGAAACTTTTCAAGTGCGAAGAGAAAGTAAATTACCTGCATGATTTCTCTTCTCCTAGGCCGTCAATCTGAATTCTGCGTATAAACAGCTAAGCTTATTTAAACATGAGCTTAGCAAGATAAAAATGTAGTCACAACAGTGGATTAAAAGCGTAAATCTGAGCAGAAATTAGACACAACTTACATATTTCGCTTCCCTCTCACTTAAAGCAGGTGAATTGAAAACTTTTTTAAGAAAAGACCAGATTCTTGAATTACCGAGACGGCAAAATACGAGCAAAATGTTCTCCGTAGTCCCGACTACGCGAAACAGCTCAACAACTCACCGTAGCCGCAGGACTACGCGGGAAAAATGAACAGTCACGTGGTTTTGATCATGCGCAGTGGCATATTTATCCGTAACCGTAGTCCGTAGTCGCCGTATCTTAAACTCCCTATTAAAGACCTCCTACAGACTTGGCATAGGGAACACCTTAGGACAGAACTGAAAAAAACTATTTGTTTTCAACGCGAGTGAGTAATTTTATGTTGGTAAAACAGTGCTTTTCTGGTCTGTACAATATATATGCCTTCTTGACTCATATGACTATGTTCACTTCGATATTTGGTTTCAGAAATGGGATAAAATTGCGGTTTTGTTGAATAAAATGAAAAAACCTCGCTGAAATGACCTCTCGGCCGCGACGCTGTTGTCCGGCCTACTTGAGATTAGTGTACAGCTACTTACGTAATGGTTTGATGCTTGATGAACTACTTTTAAAAGCTTAAGGAACATCGGCCATTTTCTAAAAGTCGTTAGGATAATATAACTACGCCATTCCAATCAGGAGGTGCTTCCTACTCAACGTGGCTAGTTGTAACTGAGCAAGAATATAACCTTCCACAGAATAATTATTCATAAGCACTCAACTAGACAACACGTCTGTGATATATATACAACCAGTTGTTTATTCCTACAATAATGTTTTTTCTGCATTGGATTGTCACCCTCACTTTTGGTTTAAGCCCCCAAAATGACTTTAAAAATCGAGAAAAAGACCTGTGTATTGTCTTAGTTTGTTGTTGTTGATGATGCATGCTGTTCATGACACAAACTATTGGAGGTGCAAATCAGCATAGGTCAGGTGTGCTGTGGTCCGATAAGGAGGTTGTTCTGCGTCAGAGAGTCTTCAGACTCTTGTTTTTCCCGCAGCCTCGTTAGAAATGTAAGCTTTGCATTTATTATTTGTAACATTCATGTAATTTTCATTAACAGAAGAAATTAAAAGAAAAGAAAAGAAAGAAACGTACATCTGAGTTGAGACTTCCTGTTCCCAAGTACCCCTTAAGGGCGCAGTCGAATCTCCTTCGTATATCACAAAATTATCATTCTATGTTTTTAAGTGAACTTTAAAAGTTCGTTACTCTTCACGTGACTTGAAAGTGTACATGTAGTTCTCTTAGGTTACTTCTCATTCCATTACCATGACCTTCGAAAAAGTATTTAACTGGGTAATTCTTGTGAAGAATTTAATCACAAATGAGGTAGCTAAATAGTTAAGGCTGAGATATTAAACGTTTTATTCAGTACATTCATTTCATGGTTTTTTCCAAGTCAAACGAAAAATATATTATTCTGCGCGCAACCTTTCGAAAACCTTTCGAAAAGACTTTCGTTCATACACTCAGAACAAAAAAGGAATCAGTTGTACAGTTCTTCTGATATAGAACACAAGGGCATTTATGCATGCGGTTTTCTCTTTCTAAAGTAAGCGACCCATTGAACAAAGGACTGGTAAACTGACATTTTGTTCTCCTCTTACTAAAAGTATTACAACTCTCTATTTAATGCCACACAAAAAATATACAAAGTAGGCTAATTAGGAAAGCCGAACGGCTACTATAATTTATTTTGCTTACCAAGGAAATGTAGTCCAAAAGAGAAACAAACTACTGCTTGCATTCCGCCTTTTCTCGTAAAAATCCGTGTAGTTCTTATCTCAGCCGGCGCGGTTGCAAACCACGACGTTATATTATAAGGGATTGGGACCAGACGAGAAAAGACGGTCTGCGGACTCTTTTGTACAAAACAAACCCTCCGTTAGCCCAGAAATGGAGTAACCGATTGGTCAATTTTACAACTGTTGACAGATCATTGACTGGTCTGTGGTGGAGATGCAAGCGATAAAAATAGTCAGGCGTCACAACTAACTACGAACAATTACGAACCTGGCGTAATCGCTTGTAAACTAAAACGTTTAAGGATATCTTACGGAAAGAAACTGCAAGAAATTTCCTCAAGGGAAAGGAATTCAACAAGGTAATCTTACCGGATTTTAAAAAAATAAAATTTGACAGTTGTTTATGTTCTATTTATAAATCGTTTCAAGTTACTCGGGTTTAATTGGGTAATTAATTAACGTTTACAGCTTCGATGTCCGCAGAAAGAACAAAAGAGTCAGCAGTCTCTTATTTTTTCTTCTTGGGCTTACGCCCTCGTTTATCGCGCGTCGCTCGCGTGCTTGGGTTTCGCGTGCAGTAACTTTGCAAAGAAAAATAAGAGACTGCTCACAGTCTAGAAACAAACCGACAATACGAAATATGTGTCGTCGGACAAGTGAGATACATGTACAGGTTATAATTTTCTTACTATCAGCACTTTTTAAGTTCTAGTCTTCGCATTCATGCTTATAAAAATAAGTAATAAAACAAAAGTGCTTGCAACAGTTTTCGGAGAAACCAACCGTCGTTTAGGCCACAATTATTTTTACCAAAATCTGCTTTAAAACATCGTTCACGACCTAATTCATAATGTGGATACAGTCTTCGGTAAAATCACAAACAAGCAGATCGCCATTCTTAGCAATGGCGACAGACCAAGGATTTTTGAATTCTTCAGCAACTGAGTTCAGGAATTTTCCATCCAAGGAAAAAATTTGAAGTCTATTGTTTTCGTTATCACATACAACTAGATTTTCACTTTTGTCTATTGCTAGGCCTTTAGGTCCCTTTAACTGCCCTTCACGAGATTCTTTGCTACCAATCTCATAAAGTAACTGTCCCTCGTCACTGAAAACTTTGACACAATAGGGTCGTTTATACGAGGAAAAATAAGACGCGTCTTACATAAGCCGCGTCCTAAAGAAGACGCGAACTGTACCATTTATACGAGCATGTCTTATATAAGACAAGAACAGCTCGTATAAATGGTACGCGTCTTATTTCTGTTCTTGACTCGTTTTCATGTGAATGTTGCCCGTAGCAACGGCAATCCAACGTGGCGCGCAAAAATTTACGCATGCGTACTATGCGTTCGCGTCTTATGTAAGACGCGAAGGTCATTTATACGAAGTTTTTCTCGTCTTAGCTAAGACGCGTCTTGTCTAAGAACAGGTGTTAAGGGGTGTTCTAAAATAAGACGCGTCTTAGTTAAGCCGCGTCTTATTTTAGACGAAATGTGCCGTTTATACGGAAAGTTCGCGTCCTATTTAAGACGCGTCTTATGTAAGACGCGTCTTATTTTTCCTCGTATAAATGGCCCTAATTTGCTGAATGGTAGGAAACAAAATACATGCTTTGGTAATGTACTGCAAACCAAGGGAAGTCATCACAATTGGGGGCTTTGATGGTCTGCATCAGCTTTGTGCCATCGGGAAAAAGACGTTTGATTGCATCATCACTCCAGTCACACACGAACAGTTTACCGTCACTTAAAACAGACACACTCTGTGGCTCAATCAAATGCCTACTAATATCAGTAATAAGATGACCAAGCTCAGGAAATAGGGACAGTCTACTTCGTTGCGATGATTCAACATCACATAATGTTACCAGACGATGTGAATGCCACTGATATCGGATTACCTTTAATCTTCGCACCAGTCCCCTTGTCTCCTCTCGTCCTCAGAAATTTTCATTCAGAATCAAACAGCTGAACACTATGACTGAGGCCCTCCGCTACCACAATATACCCAGTATTTTCATTCACTGCAATGCTACACGGATTGTGGAACACTCCTTGCCCTTTCTCACGTGATTTAAATGGTCGTAGACCTTTGTTCTGATGTGCAATTTGCAAACCACGAGGTCAAGCAGTCAGCGGCTTCTCACAACGGTTAACAACTACGTCATGTGCTGCACTCGCATTGTTTGGCGTGTGTTGTGCTGTCTTGTCTCCATCTTTAGAATCGTTTGAATTCCTACACGGCTTGTGGAACACTTCATGTCCTTGCCCAGGTGATTTAAATGATCGGAGACCTTTTGTTCTGATGTAGACTCATTTGCAGACTCCGAGGCTGAGAGGTTAACCACAACGTCATGTGCTGCGCAAGCAGCATTTGGCGTGTGTTGTGTTCTCCATCTTTAGAATAATTTGCTTCATTTTTGTTCCCCACTCCGCTTTCTGACCAACCAGTTATTGTTCTGTGAACTTCTTCCTCCTGCTATTCGAAAAGCTCCTGTTCTTTGGACAAGAGCCGCGGTACAGTGAGGTTCCAATTCAACAGTACCCTGAGTAACTGAGTCTTTGTCTGCACGATAAGTAACACGCCTAGGTTTATAGATTTCCATTTCTTCGTCATTCAAACCTTTCTCAAAGCGAATTAAGTCAGCAGCACACTCTGTTTCCAGAATTCCAGGACCATTCATTCTTTTTAAGAAATCCTCGCCTTTTTCAATATTTTTCCTTGTCTGGGTAGCGACCATTTTAAAGTTTCTTATCCTAGTCTTGTGCTCTCGTTGTTGTGCTTCCAGAATCTCAGAAAATTTCATTTTCATGTCTGTTTTATGTGCGTTCAGAAGGCGAATCTTCTCTTCCACAATCTCAACCATGTCCTTTTCAGCAGAAGAGATTTTTTCCTGGCTTTTCTGCATCAGATCAGTTTGTTCCTTCACCTTTGCCTCAACATAGATCGCTTTCTCTTTCAGTTTCTCAACAACTTTAGCCATTTCACTTTTTCTCACTTGCTGTACATCCTTTTTGTTGTGATGGTTAGAACTGATCTGTCCACTACATTTCTGACAAACTTTGCAATCTTCACAAAAGTTCTCTACTGGCTCATTCTCGTGATTTCCCTCTTGACACGTGTTGGATCCATGCAGCATCTTTTCTGGCAACCTTTTCACTAAAATAACAATGCGCTTGTATTTCAGTCAATTATCGCTTTCTTTCTCAGTGTAACCTTTCTTAAATCTGGCTTATACCCCGAAGGGAAAGTGCTAAGAACGTTCCGCATACAGACAGAAGTCACCTTCCTTCAGTAGTTAGAAGGCACTGTTAAGTCTGTTAAGAGGTGCAGGCCGTTTTAGTAATAGATCTGTTAACCCTTCAATTGCCAATAGTGGCCAACAACAATTTTCTTCTAACAATATCCATACATTGTCAAGAAATAGAGTTATGAGAATTAATGAAATGATCACCAAAAAG
Source organism: Porites cylindrica (assembly GCA_964035525.1). Classification (NCBI taxonomy): domain Eukaryota; kingdom Metazoa; phylum Cnidaria; class Anthozoa; order Scleractinia; family Poritidae; genus Porites; species Porites cylindrica. The sequence goes on from OZ037778.1 coordinate 41,078,789, forward strand.
AAAATGCCGTGATCTTTTATAAAACTCTCTCAACTAATTCTTAAAGGAAATGTATAGAGATCAGTTTGGAGAATTTATAAATGGATATTGGGACTTAAGAGAGCATCACGGTTGGTTTTTTGGGGAAATGATGTTGATTTGGGAAAGAAATAAATTAGCGTTGAAAAGGGATACACATAAACCAGTTAGTACGCTGATGAGATCAGAGGCACCTTGTTGGGGTGATGGATTATCTGGTAATTGTCTACTAATTATTCACTTCACATTTTAATTTTTAACAACCCCCAAATCCAATATTTTCCCATTTTCTCAAAATTTTAAACATCTCCCGCCCTAAATTTTATACGTTAAAAACATCCGAAAAATCATCCAAAAATTCACAAATAATTATTGAATTAAGGACTGACTGTAACTTAATTGAGTCATTTTTGGATTGAATGATATATAAACGGTACAAATGGTCCTTTAAGGAGGTTCAGGCATGAACCGTTTTCAAGGTTAATCTAAACTAAAAGAAAAATATCCAGATATTTCTTTTTCAATCATGTATCCCTGCGTACCTCATGATCAAAATTTATGAACACTCAGAGAGGCCAAGGGTGAAAGGAATCATAACCTCTTGAAGACCGTGCGTTTTATACCATTAACACACTCCAACAACAGAGAATAATGCGACAGAGGGAGAATCTTAGGGCTTTGGCCGGGATACGTGAATTTCAGTTAAGTTATTTTTAGAGGTTGTAATTAAAAGGAAGTATAATTGCTGGGACGTCCACACATTTTGATCGATTGTTTGAGACTTCATCTAGTCCACGCGCGACAGGCAAAGCAATTGAATGCAGAATATTGTGATGGCGACACAAGTTCGGGACAAATCTAATTTAAACATTCGATAAGAAAATTATCCGAAAACTGTTACGTTTTTTAAATAGGGACCTGAGAGCTGGTCACGTGACCCCCTTTTTTCCCATGTGACTAGCGGGTTGTTCGGCGAGGGTTAAGTCGTTGTTTTATTGCAGGGAGAGCACAGAACTTTTTTCATCTTTGGAGTTGAAAAATTCTGTATTTATCCCCAACAACACACCAAGAGAGCATATTATGTCCCAATATTTTCTTTTTATAACACTGAATAAGAGCTTGGGGACCTCTCCGGAAACCAACTTCCGATTAATTTCAAGCTTTTAATTGGTTTAAAAATAACGTTGGTGAATTTCACACATCCCTAGGACAAGACTCGGCTTTTTTTCTCTCTGTTCCATTATTCTCTCTTGGCTCCAATCAACCAACCACCTTTCAGAATTTCCTACAGAGTGAAATGTTTTAACAACAAGTTAACTTACTTTCCGAATTGATTTCAAGGAGCATTTTCATGACTTCATTCAACTGATCTTTTATTTTTTATTTTTTATTTTATTTTATTTGCCACACTAATTACAAAAAATATAGGAAAAGAAGAAGAAGAAAAAAAAAAAAAAGAAGTGGCGAGGAGACCTAACAGAAACTATAGGAGCTTATGAGAGGTTAGGCCTCCTCGAACTATGAGCTAGAGCTGTTTCACATCAATTGAAGAGAAGAAGGCGAAAAGTCGAAGATGGAAAGATTTATAAACTGTTTTCATACTTACTCAATAATTTAATCTTCAGTTTTTTCTTAAAAGAGGAGAGGGATTGAGAGTTGATGATCTTGTTGTCAAGTGAATTAAAAAACTTAGGCCCTTGAAAAAAGGGCGAGAACTTCTTCGTGTTTGTACGACAATACGGTAGGCGGTAGGCCTGGGAATTTCTTGTATTGTAAGAGTGGAATTGATTGCTTTGAGAGAAATTGTTATTAAACTTTGGAGGTAAGAATGAATTTTTGCAAGAATACATAAATTGGCCCAGTTGAAGCAAATGGATATCATTAAATTTTAGTATACCGAGGTCCTTAAAGATGGGGTCAGTATGAGCATTATGCATTATGCATTATGCATTATGTCAGTATGATCTTTCATGTTGTCCTCGTCTTTCTTCCACTGTTCCAATAGCTCAATGTAATGTTGTTCAGTCTTAGGATCCATACATACCGTCTCAAGATCGTCCATAGCAGTTCTGTACTGAGATCCTCCAAGACACACCAGAGATTTCCGAATATCCCGCCATTGGCTATTAAATGTTGTATCATCAACCGAAGCGTGTCGAGCATGCGCGTACACCGTGTTTCTAAAGAATTTTATTCGAGCAATATTGGCTTCACGGCTCAAGTCTGTTGCGGTAGGCAAAACATCCCAGCCAGTGGTAGGTGCAGCCAGGCCACAGATGTTCCTTAACAAGACTATCAGAAGAGTAATGTCGAATGATGACGACGAAACTGAAAAAGGGTTAGTAGGAAATAGCTTTCCCCATTGTGTTGGATTAATAATCTTTTTGCCCCTCAGTGACCGCAGCACAGTTTTGTTTGTCGCCAAAACAGCATGCAGGCGTGCTGGTGGGTGTATGGAATCAAAAGTGTCCTTAAGGGCCCTGGTACCAAGCTCTACCAAGAGTCGACAAAGCCGCGCATAATTAGTAGTTTCCTTGGTGGATGGAGCTGCTGGTGCTGCACAAGCCATCAGTGATAGTTCCTTTGTAATAAAATTTTAAGATTAAGATTAATACTACTTTTTGTACTGGTCAGCATAAGTTTCGACAATTCACTATTTTCACTTTACCCATAACGCCCATAATACCCTAGACTACGAGTGGTCCTCCATTTTTCCTCAGGGATAGTAGATCGAGCGAAACGCGAGCGTGCGTGAAAATCACCCCACGCGAGAGGTGATTTTCACGCGCGCTCGCATTTCGCTCGCTCTGCTATCCCTGAGGAAAAATGGGGAACTACTCGTAGTCTAATAATACCCTCCAAAAGTTTGCATAACCAATGTCTTCAATTTCTCAGGGCGACTGTAATACAGGAGAAATTGGAGACAATGGTTGTGCAAAATTGTGGGCGGTAAACAAGGTGTATTATGGGAAAGGTGAAATAGCCAATATCATCATCTACTAAAAACTGCACGAGGTCTATTCAAAAGCTCGACACAACAAGTGGGCGATGACTGGAGAAAAGCGGAAAACATGTTGGCGCAAACTTCACACTGAAACCGAATACGAAAGCCAGACCACTACAATTCTGTAAAACAGAAATAAAAACAGATATTGGTGGCGAGAAAAAGAGAAATAAGCGACGGATATATGGCCTACTTGTCAACGGAAGAGACCTCCGCCATTACACAAAACAGGTCAAGTCGAGAGCGGGTGAAAGATTCATTCACGAGGCTTATTCATTCATGTCAGTGTCATTTTATACATATGTATGGATATATGTATGTCTGTATTTACAACTGCCTTTGGATCATATTAATTCCGTCGCTTTGGAGCGAATTGTTCGAGGTACGTTGGCAGAGCTTAGCAAAAACCTCATGATTTCTTTGTCATTGCGAACAACTATGTTGCGAAATAATTAAAAATAATTTTATCAAAAATTAGAAGCTGTAGTGTGTGAATCTTATGGCTTGCTAGTTGCCTGGTCTCCTTTTGGGCATTATCTCAGAGAGCTTTTGGTAAAAAAGTGGTATAAAGCTTACATTTTACTAGGTTAAACCTTTAAGGCAATGTTTGTGTCATGACTGAACACGGCAAGCTTCTGTTTCGAATAATTAAATTCGAGTCTGGATCCGTTCAAGAAGACCATCATTTTATTTATTTATGTATTCTTCAACTTTAAAATATTATGGAACATAAAGTTAAAACTCTTAACAGCCAAAGATAAGAAATACGAAATTACTCGCTGAAATGATATGTGTCCGGCTTACCGAGTCTGCCGAGTAACAAGTTGAAATTTTGAGCGTACTCCACTCGATCGCTCCTGCATTCATACTAAAAAAATAGTTCTTCGAAACCTCAGTCACCTGTTCTTTCCTGTCTTCCTTTTTTCCATCTCGACTTGAACTGTTTTGTTCAACGGCAGACGTCTCTTGCGTTAACAAGTAAGCCATACATCTGTCGCTTATTTCTTTTTTTCTTGCCACCAAGATTTGTTTATATTTCTGTTTCACCGAATTGCAGTTAGCTGGCTTTCGTACTCGGTTTCAATGTGAAGTTTGGGCCAACATGTTTGCTGCTTTTCTCCAGCCATCGTCCAGTTGTCGAGCTTCTGATGCTCAGGAAACCTACAAAATCATCCTGTTTCCTTGAAGATATAGCGTCCCTTTTGATTGCAAACAGCAAATCATTACTTGACATTAAAAGCAGAAGACATCCGACGTAATTGTATTTAAAAAGAAGTCCGTACAAAGTTGTTTTAGGTGGAATCCGTGCTAAACACTCTGCAAGTTTCACTGAAAGTCTTCATTTGTAATTTTTGTTTATCCTCCAACGCCTCGCTTTCATGACTAGGCACCAGTTTTTTCCCGCGTGTCCGCCATTTGTGAATACGGTGTATTGGACTCCAGGTTTTGTCCACTGGAATCTAGTCGAGAGTATTGGACACGTGTGGTATTTTTAGGCGAAAACCAGTTGGCACGAAAGTGTAATGAACCGAATCGGATTAAATCTTGTGGCAAAACACAGAGAATACAACTAGTTCGTTCAGTGTGCGTCGACCAATCAGAATGCGTTATTAGTACAGTGATTTTCGCGCTTGGAAAGAGCCGTTTTCAGAGGTAAACGTGATGAAATTTTCGCATTATTCCAAGCTTGCGTAGGTAATTTCGACACTATACCTCCGTGGAAAGTTGTTAGAACACTTTATATTGATGATCGTTACGTTACTTTTAAATATTTTGCTTTCTTGAACGTTTGTGACAAGTTTGAATTGCTCGGTCATATGCAGGCCGCCATGATGATTTGAGTGTTATTTTCGTCGTTCTTCTTGGATTCGTTGCTGGTTACTGTTAGTGGTGTTATCGGATTATTTCGGTCATCTTATTACTTCAACCTTTCCTCTTCCAAAATGTCGGCGTCTTCCGGAGTCTACCCCCGTTAGTTTCCCCGTTATGAGACGTTGAGAAGCGATTGCAGAATACCCGGCCCACTAATCGTACTGTAAAACGGACTTTCACCAGGGGCACCCAACGACGATTTCCTCCTAAATGCATTGAAAGCACTTTTTAGGCTACCAGGGTACTTTTAGATCTCTAGAAATGTATTCTAAGTGGCGCTAGAAATTTTTTATTTGTTCGGTCATCCTAGGGCAACTTGAAACTTAGTGGATTTATTAGATAAGCTTCGAAAATTGTACATGAATGAAACGGTCATATAGACATTTTTAGGCTTCCTCAAGCCATAGAAAATTCTAGGCAATTTTTGCTTCTCCGAACAGATATTTCACAGAAAATGGTCATTAGGTGCCCCTGTGCCACCGCGGTCCGCAGTCCCGTAATGGATGAATGAAAATTGTTGAAGGGAAACCAGTAAAATGAACTGCCACCGTGGTCCGCAGCCCCATGGTCGATGAATGTAACTTTTATAACTCCAGAGATTAAAATGGTCTGCCACCGGGGTCCGAAGTCACGTAGTAGGTAAATAAGAATTGGAAATAACGGCCAGTTTTTGAGTGGCTGTTATAGGAATTGTGGATGACGAGGTATATTACATGTGCAGTGTTCTTTCGATTCATTGCTTAACGAAGTGGCTGTTGATTAATTTTTTTAGTAATGGCTCTTATGCAAATTTTGATGACCGCAAGTTCTTTGGGGACAGTTAAGCGAGCGAAATACGCGATAGCGCGAGAAATTTGCCACTTGCGAGGTAATACTTAGGCGACGCGCGAGGTGAAGCGAGACGCGGGGGTAGGAGATCAGCGCCTGCGTAGGATTAGTGAATTCGATTTGAAAACGTACGCGGTTAAGCTAGCAACGTTTAAACAAGGGCTAACAGAACCCTACCCAATTAGTGGTATCGTTAACGCGAACCCAAATAAAGAGCAATGATTCTTTTCAAATATCAGCCATCAATTGTGATTATATTTAAATTACATGGTACATCATTGAAAAAAAGAAAATTTGTTCGATTAACTAACCAAACTGGAAAAGCACCTAACTTGGAAAATATTCGAAAGGGCGTGGGAAAGTTGACAGTCATAAATGAACTTCCATGCATGGGGACTTAAAAAATTTCTCAACCACGGTAGACGCCTGGAGTTGATGAAAACATTTCTTAAAATTACTGACAGAAATTATTGGACTACAGAAAATTAACCATTGGCTGGGTAATGTCTCTGTGTATTGGTTTAGCGAGAACACTGTCAAACTGACACTACTTGTTACTTGTTGACTTCACAAAGACTTTGCTTGTCGCTCTGGCCCTTGGAACACGGAATTGCACGCTTCTTCAAAACCCATCCCCGCCTGCATGGATTCTGTGGCGCGCTCATAATCTGCCTCAGCGATTGTTCGGCAAGAGGATCTCTTTCCATGCTTAAAAAGCTCTGTACGTTACGGCCGGTCCAGGTTACAAAAGGATGCTCTCCTTGACTGAATCGCTCGTTGGTTGTTCGATCGTTTTATCGCAAATAGAATTTGGTGATTT
>OZ037778.1:41090330-41152830 GCA_964035525.1 Porites cylindrica
CCCATTAGGCTTCTCATCACTTTATGTAATCAGGTCCAAGTTGTTGATACAAAAGGCTTGGCTGGAGGCACAGAATTGGGATGAACTGTTGCCTACATCTCATCAGAAAGAATGGACAAAGTGGTTTCGAGAATTGAAAGACTTTGAACTTGTGAAAATCCCAAGGTGTTTAAAGACCCAAGTCCTAAGGTGGAAGAACTGAACATTCATACATTCAGTGACGCCTCAGAGAACGCATATACAGCTGTAGTTCACACACGTCATGTGTATGAGGGTGGCAGCATTACTGCTCGATTGATTATGTCGAAGTCTTGGCTGGCACCATTGAAAGCAGTGAGCATCCCCAGGTTAGAGCTTTTGGGTGCATTAGTTGGATTACGATTAACAAGACAAGTTTGCTCTGCACTCAGATCAAGATACCTACAAATGGAGTGACCTACTGGGTGGACAGTATGAATGTGGGGTACTGGATCCAAGGTCAGAGTAGAGAGTGTAACCCTTTCATAACCCATCGTGTTGGAGAAAGTCATGAGTTCTCTGCTCCTAATCAGTGGCGCTATGTTCCTACGGATGTAAACTCCGCCGATCTTGGAACAAGAGGCCTGACAGTAGAAGAGTTAGCAAGCGCAGACTTGAAGTGGAATGGGCCCGAATTTCTGAAGAAGTCAAGACAAGACAGGCCATAGTGCAAGTTTGAAAAGCCAACCTTGAACTTAAAGGAACAAAAGAAACAGGAACAAATGATGCTACCAGTTACCAAATAATTGAAGAAGGTGAAGAAACGGCTAGTGTCGAAGAAGTGTGGCGAGGTTTCGACCCCTCAAGATACTCGAAATGTTATCGAGTCCAAACAAAAGGAGAACTGGAAATTGGGTTGTCTTTAGTTCGTGTGACAGCGTGGGTGTACAATTCTTTGGAACGAAGTGACCGGATACGGTTGAGATTAAGGAATTAATCATTATATAGTTAGGGGGTAAAATATATTAAATTCAGTTCGAACCACCATGCAAAGAAGTAAAAGTTACGAACTTTGCTATATAAATTTGAGAAATGAAATGTATAGGTTCTCACTGTAAACAACGTTAAACGTGGCAGTCGATAGAGAAAGCATTTAACAAAAGTTAGGTAAAATGCGACTTATTAGTGTAACTTGTTGCCTTAAAATAATTAAATGTCTGATTTTTAACCTGACGTAAGAATTCCTTCTGACTCTCAAGATGGTGAACGAAGGCTGAGGCGTTCTCCAGCGTTGACTGGCTTATTTTGGTTGGAGGTTCCGTTGAAGGGACACCAGCGAGCAGTTCGGCGATTACGTGATTAATAACGTGTAGGGCTGTAGCTAGGCGGGGTATAAGTTCTGGTGTCTTAGATTTTGGAGGTACTCTGCCCTCTTAAATTTCTTCATTTTCCTCCGCGACAAACTGGTCAATGGTCTCTCGTAAAAGGGCGATTGCATCATCTTCAAAGCTGTACACTCTAATGTTGGCAATATTATTAATAGCCTGAAAGAGTTCCTCAAAATCGCTGATGACTTTGGTTGATAGGTCGCTGCTTTAGCAGCCTCCATTTCAGAAAGCGTAGGCTTGAAAGCTAGAGGAGTGGCAAATACAATTTTGTCGATTAAACCGTGGCCATGGTCTATCTTCTCGATGAGCTTGGCGACATTTAACAATTGTGTTGAGCCAAGGATCCTAAAAGCGGTGTTAGATGGTATGAGTCTTGTGTCTTCCGTTGAGTAGTAGGAAGTAGTGATACGAACAGCGCTCACCAGAGAACAGTTTGCCGAGTAGCTGGACGTCTCCGGTGGCGTTGCCCTCGTCTGACTTCATCAATTTGTTGGGTAGGTCAGTCACCTCCGGAGATAAGAGAATGGCTTTCTTGTTCTGGGCCAGATACTTGACCAAACCTGACGAGGTTGTTTTGCTGAGTACAGTTGAGGTTAGGTCTGAGGCTTCGAGAGAATCTTGAGCTGCGTGCTGTATCGCAGACGATTCCTGTTGTAGAAACAAAAAGTCTTGTTTAAGGTTGCGAACAAGTGAAAACGGCCTTAACAAAAATTAGGGTTAAGTTAGAATTAGACTGAGTGGGTTTGGAAGACTAACCAAATAAGATATAAACTATGTAGGATGTTACCAAACGGAGGAAAAAGATAGGAAAGTGTTGGTAAAAGGACCGTAAAACCAAATCTACATATTTTATACTCACCAGTCCCTGGATATCCAACAAATATGGTGAACAGGTTAAGAGGCTGATTGTGTGTGGAAGCCTCAATCCAGGCGTCGTTGCATACGAGGATAAAGGCTGTTGTAGTCAGCAAAGTTGGAATATAATAGCCTTCAGAGCTTCCAACCGATAAAGCCTTATTTTTAACAAAACGGTGTACCTCGTCGTTCGTGAAGAGCTTGCTGTAAGGAAATTGTACATAATTCAATAGTCGCTGTAAATTCACCCATGCCTGTTCGTTTTGCTTGTTAAGCTTGGAAACGGTATACATTCTGGAAGGGATTACCACGAGTATAAGTAGAATATATCTTCTTCGCTTACTGCAGTGAACTAAGCCAGAGGTTCAGATGACTGGAATAAAGTGAGCTGTTTTTTGAGACGCCGGCGAGTAATTGACAGCAATTTTCTTTTGTTCTTTATTGAAAAGTTGTGAAATGGAAATTCGAGGTAAAGAATCAGCGATGTGAGACCGTTTTTGAGGTGAGAGGTTTTCATGGCACAATAGGAGGGAAGTCATGAAGTACAAAATATCGTTGGAATATCATGTAGCTGCATATGATAAGAAAAAAGACGGCACTCTCGATCACTGATGCGGAAGAAGTGAAATGGTGCTTGGAAAAGCATGTAAAGAAAAGTGCAGAATATTCATTAATAGTCCTTACGTTTCGTTCTTACATTTAATAACATATCATATCTTTACGACAAACAAAGGGAGGCGATTTCTTAAATTAAAAAGGGTAGTTTGTTGAGATCTATTGATAAAAATTCTCTTTTGTTTTGCGTTAGAGTGAGGAGGGGTGTTCTTTGTTCAAAGGAGATAATGAATAAGTGCAAAGAAAATCGTTTGCTGGCTAAGCACCTGTTTACTTGAAGGTGGGGGACCCCAGGTAGGTGAGGTACGTGCCGGGTTACCCCACCTAACATGTAAACGTGATCACATTAAACTATTAAACTATGAGAGATTATATGGACCGACGGGTTACCCTACCTAAGCGGGTTACCTCACCTACCAGGGGTCCCCCACCCTCATGTAAACAGGCCCTAAACCTAATGGATTGGTTTCAATAAATGTAACGCCAAGGCGCGTGGTTAAAAACAAGTAAAATATAATAGAAAATTTCAAAAAATATAGGTATCTGTTGATATCACTAGTCTTAAAGCTCTTTGTATAATGGGTAACGAAGTAATCTGACAGGCGGTAAGTAAATGAATACTTCTTAAAAATAAAATAACTACCGACATTAAATTATCATTTACTTGGTTAATTAGAGGGTGTTAAAAATTACCAAGTGTGAATGGTAAGAGATTTACAAGCGTCTTTTGGTAAACTTACCGGGTAGTTGAATAAGCTATTCAGTCAACAGTATCTGTAATTTCGTAGTTTCGAGCAACAAAATGAAAGAAATGGGGACGCAACTGTCTATAGGATCGAAAAAACCACGTCAAACCAGCACTGGCACACAAACTCCACCAGAAGCCCTAAAAAAAGATCAAGAGGCGCAATATGTTAAAGTTATGCGCGAGATGAGAGAAAGCAGAGAAAATGCGTTACGATGACCTGATTGTTGTACTGAACGATAAAGACAGACTTATCAAGTGGGTAATGGGGGAAAGTTTGCTGGCCAAATCTCGATTATGTTCTGTTTGTGGAGGCGCCATGAACCGTGTTAATTAAGTTCGGATGGTTTTACATGGCAATGCAGGAGACGGATTAATAGCAAAAGACACAAAGTGGAGATGTTAATAAGGGCAGGGAGCTGGTTCGCCTACAGCAAGATGACGATGGAGGAGTTCCTTAAATACACTTATTGGTGGTGCCACGATTTGAATCAAGCGCAAATAAGACACGGACTTGGACTGGCAACACACACAGGCTTCGACTGGGACAGTTTTTGTCGAGAGGTTTGTGAAATTACGTTAATGGAAGAAAGTGAGAGCATAGGGGGAGAGGGAAAGGTCGTTCAAATTGACGAGAGTAAGGGCCTGTCTACATGGAGGTGGGGGACCCCAGACAAGTGAGGTAACATATGGCGGGTCACCCTACCTATCATGTAAACATAATCAAAGTAAAATGAGAGATTATATGCACAGGCGGGTTACCCCACTAAAGCGGGTTACCTCACCAACCTGGGGTCCCCCACCTCCATGTAAACAGGCCCTAAGTTTAGTAAGCGGAAGTACCATAGCGGACATCATGTGGAAGGACAGTGGGTGGTCGGCGGGATCGAGAGTGATAGCAGGAAATCTTTTCTCATACCGGTGGACAAAAGAGATGAACAAACTTTATTGCCGATCATCCAAAAGTGGATTAAACCGGGAACGACAATAATTTCAGACTGTTGGAAAGCATACACCAATTTAGAGAAATATGGATACCCACATAAAACTCTGAACCATTCCGAGGAATTTGTCAACAAAGATGGTGACAGCACGAACAAAATAGAAGGACACTGGCGACACCCTAAGGTTAAAATGCCACTCTTGTGCGTCCGAAAACACCCCTTTTCGCCATATTTATCAGAGTTTATGTGGCGCTACAGGAGCAGAGACAATGACTTATTTGAAATGTTCGCAGGAGATGTAAAGAAAAATAATGCACCAAATGAAAATTAAGCTAATGAGGAGAGTTGATGGTCAAATATGTTTACGGTTGTTCCACTGTTTACGCTTACTCTTACGGATGTTCAATTTTGATCTGATGCGTCGTTTAGCTTAGCTATGGGGGACTAAGTCAGAAATAAAAATTTTGAACAGACTTTTTGCGACCCATGGTGAGTTCGATAGATTTTATGGAATCTTTTGTAAATCTAGTGAGAAGTATTCCACGATAAGCTTGCGCCTCCTTGGAGTAGCCTGGGTTGCAGCCGGCCAACGCACTCGTCTACACCATTAATACAGTATTAATGTATGGTATTAATATATTAATATAGATTTATACAGAAGATTTAGAGCGTCTGCGACGCAGGCAACAATGCCGTGATTACACTGTATTTAATAGTTCGCGTAAGATTGGCAATGCCGCGGCTATTGATCTGCAGTATATAATAGTTCGCTTCGCTGTTTGTTAATCCGTATTTATTTTTTATTAAAGTTCGTGGAAACAGAATTATAAAGGAATGAATCAATATTTATTTCTTTTGGTTGAGTCGTGGATGCGGTCGGTTAAGCAACAGAGTTGTTTATATGAATATCATTTTCTCTACCATGCCACTGCGGTCTGCAGGAGCAGCGTTGTTTAACACGACTGCGGGACTGCGGTGGCAGTAATAAGTTTGAATAATCTAATAACCTTTGGAAACAAAACATTTTTCTTAACGCAGTGCAGGGTTGTCAAGCCCCCATGTCATCAAATATTGAGAATTGATAGGAAAGAAATAATGGATGACATCATATCACACGACAAATGACGTTATTTGTGCCAAAAAATGTCGTGGGAATTGAACATTTTTGGAATATTTTTCGGAATGTAAATCCGTCAACTTCTATTGTGTAAAATGCGAAGAGTAAATTGAGTGAAATATATCATGTTAGGCCACTTAAACACAAAGGAAGACTCAACTTTTGTGAAATAAGTCCAACAAATAGTTGCTTTCGTAACAGTTACTTCAAATGACAGCGGGCAAACATTAAATCAGCAACGTCATCACATTTAGCAATATTGCGCGACAGTAATCGATCTTTTATATAGATTTTACTATTCCATACTATACACATTTGCCAGAGCAAATAACCAACTCAGTGGTGAGCGTAAGAGAGATCACGGTCCATGGTCGAATATGCAAAACGGAAATGGAAGCCAAATTCATACCGGTGAATGGCGGTGACGCGATGAGACAACTTGTCTGATCGCTTCACCGCCACCGCCACCTCTACTTCCAGTACTGAATATTGGTAAAATTTACACATAAAAGTGAACCTTTACGTTATGTATATATAAAAAGACAAAAACAAACCTTGGGTAATTCAAAGGTTAGTATTACAGTGGTTAAATTCCGCGAGCGTCGACGAGATACAGAGCCGTCCTTACCCGGCGACACTCTCGCAGTGCAGTTGTTAGAACCACAGCTTCTTACGCCCCTCTGACTTCTGTAAACGGAATAAATTTACTTCTTGTAATAAGCTCCTGTTTCTTGTAAGCTTTCTCTGCAGACGTTCAAACTGGTCACCGGCTGACTCATACAATGTAAATTGAAAATGCTTCCTCTGCAGAAAGGCAAGGAATCACCACATGACGTTTAATCAAGCCAATATCAGAAACCTCCCTGCGGGGTGGAATTCTCGTAATTTTCTTTTTGAAATGCAGTTAGTTTCAACAAAAGAATTACGGACCCTCGCCATACGTAGCCGGCATGGCAGGAGTTCCAAAGAAAACGGGAAGGGGTTTTCAGACTAGGGACAAGACCAGTTCACTCTTATCTTTTTGGATCCGGGAAGCACACGCGGACGCGGTCGTACGCGGGTAGACTACAAGCAGTCTCTCTTTTTTCTTAGTCCCTCGAGCCAAAAATGCGAGACACGAAAATGGCCTTGCTAAATCTGAAGGAAAAGAGAGATTGCTCGCAGCCTACACGCGTAGAACGCGAGAAGCGTGACCGAAGGGAGCGCGAGGGGTGATGGGAAGGAGGAAAACAGAAAGGGAGGGATTGCCCTCTTCCCTCTCTCCCTCTCCTAGCTCTTCCAGATTGATCGCGCTTCTTTTCAATAGGAGAAGAGACAACTGGGGACAGGACCACGCGACAAGCGGCCACTCAACCGCAGACGAAACTAAAAGAGTGACCTGCCTAGCCGGGTCGCCCTCCTTACTCGACCAACGTTTCTCCTTACAAACACTTTGGCTGGCACAGCTGGCTCAACTCTGTTAAGGCAAGGTTATCAGAGCATGCGCGAGTGCTGTTTTAGACATTCAGAGCATGCGCTTTCCCTTTAAGCACGGGCAATGGGATTCTCATATTAATTAAACGGTCGCTGAAGTTAACTCGGCTGTGAGGGCCTGTTTACATGGAGGTGGGGGACCCAAGACAAGTGAGGTAACATATGGCGGGTCACCCTACCTATCATGTAAACATAATCAAAGTAAAATGAGAGATTATATGCACAGGCGGGTTACCCCATAAAAGCGGGTTACCTCACCAACCTGGGGTCCCCCACCTCCATGTAAACAGGCCCTAAGTTTGGAAAGGGGAAGTACCATAGCGGACATCATGTGGAAGGACAGTGGGTGGTCGGCGGGATCGAGAGTGATAGCAGGAAATCTTTTCTCATACCGGTGGACAAAAGAGATGAACAAACTTTATTGCCGATCATCCAAAAGTGGATTAAACCGGGAACGACAATAATTTCAGACTGTTGGAAAGCATACACCAATTTAGAGAAATATGGATACACACATAAAACTCTGAACCATTCCGAGGAATTTGTCAACAAAGATGGTGACAGCACGAACAAAATAGAAGGACACTGGCGACACCCTAAGGTTAAAATGCCACTCTTGTGCGTCCGAAAACACCCCTTTTCGCCATATTTATCAGAGTTTATGTGGCGCTACAGAAGCAGAGACAATGACTTATTTGAAATGTTCGTAGGAGATGTAAAGAAAATTTATGCACCAAATGAAAATTAAGCTAATGAGGAGAGTTGATGGTCAAATATGTTTACGGTTGTTCCACTGTTTACGCTTACTCTTACAGATGTTCAATTTTGATCTGATGCGTCGTTTAGCTTAGCTATGGGGGACTGGGTCAGAAATAAAAATTGTGAACAGACTTTTTGCGACCCATGGTGAGTTCGACAGATTTTATGGAATCTTTTGTAAATCTAGTGAGAAGTATTCCACGATAAGCTTGCGCCTCCTTGGAGTAAGTATGTGAGGTTAAATTCGCAATGCAGTAGCCTGCGTTGCAGCCGGCCCACGCACTCGTCTACACCATTAATACAGTATTAATGTATGGTATTAATATATTAATATAGATTTAAACAGAAGGTTTAGAGCGTCTGCGACGCAGGCAACAATGCCGTGATTACACTGTATTTAATAGTTCGCGTAAGATTGGCAATGCCGCGGCTATTGATCTGCAGTATATAATAGTTCGCTTCGCTGTTTGTTAATCCGTATTTATTTTTTATTAAAGTTCGCGGAAACAGAATTATAAAGGAATGAATCAACATTTATTTCTTTTCGTTGAGTCGTGGATGTGGTCGGTTAAGCAACAGAGTTGTTTATATGAATATCATTTTCTCTACCATGCCACTGCGGTCTGCAGGAGCAGCGTTGTTTAACACGACTGCGGGAATGCGGTGGCAGTAATAAGTTTGAATAATCTAATAACCTTTGGAAACAAAACATTTTTCTTAACCCAGTGCAGGGCTGTCAACCCCCAATCTCATCAAATATTGAGAATTGGTAGGAAAGAAATAATAGATGACATCATATCACACGACAAATGACGTCATTTGTGCCAAAAAATTTAGTGGGGAAGTGAACCTGTTTGGAATATTTTTCGGAATGTAAATCCGTCAACTTCTATTGTGTAAAATGCGAAGAGTAAATTGAGTGAAATATATCATATTAGGCCACTTAAACACAAAGCCAGACTCAACGTTTGTGAAGTAAGACCAACAAATAGTTGCTTTCGTAACAGAGACTTCAAATGACAGCGGGCAAATATTAAACCAGCAACTTCATCACATTTAGCAATATCGCATGACAGTAATCGATCTTTTATATAGATTTTACTATTCTATACTATACACATTTGCCAGAGCAAATAACCAACTCAGTGGTGAGCTTAAGAGAGATCACAATCCATGGTCGAATATGCAAAACGGAAATGGAAGCCAAATTCATACCGGTGAATGGCGGTGACGCGATGAGGCAAATTTAGGACCTCTACTTCCGGTACTGAATATTTGTAAAATTTACACATAAAAGTGAACCTTTACGTTATTAGTCTTTTTTAAAGTCTATATATATATATATATATATAAAATACTAAAACAAACCTTGGGTAATGCAAAGGTTAGTATTATTGTAGTTAAATTCCGAGGACGTCGACGAGACACAGAGCCGTCCCTACTCGGCTGACACCGTCTTGCAGTGCAGTTGTTAGAGCCGCAGCACCTTACGCCCCTCTGTCTTCTGTAAACGATAAACGGAATAAATTTATTTCTTGTAATAAGCTCCTGTTTCTTGTAAGCTTTCTCTGCAGACGTTCAAACTGATCACAGGCTGACCCAGACAATGTAAATTGAAAATGCTTCAGTTGCACTTCGGAAACGCACGAAATCAACCGCATGACGCATTTTAATACATATTTTAAAATCAAGCCAATATCAGGAATCCCCCTCAGGGGTGGAATCCTTGTTATGTGTTCTTGTAATTTTCTTTTTGGAATGCAAGTAGTTTCAACAAAAGAATTACAGCGGACCCTCGCCATACGTAACCTGAATGGCAGGAGTTCGGAAGGAAAGGGGAAGGGAATTTCAGACGCGCAAAAAGGGGACTGGGGACCAGTTCACTCTATCTTTTTGGATGCGGGAAGCGCACGCCGACGCGGTTGCACGCAGGTAGACTACGAGCAGTCTCTCTTTTTTCTTAGTCCCTCGAGGGAAACGCGCGAGACACGAAAATGGCTTTACTAAATCTGAAGAAAAAGAGAGAGTGCTCGCAGTCTACACGAGTAAAACGCGAGAAGCGTGACAGAGGGGGGCACGAGGGGTGATGGGAAGGAGGAAAACAAAAGGGACAGAATCCCCTCTTCCCTCTCTGCCATTCCTAGCTCTTCTTTCCTTGATTGCTCCTCTTTTCAATAGGAGACCAAGAGACAACTGGGGACAAGTCAGCGCGACAAGTGGCTACTCAACTGCATTCAAAACTAAAAGAGTGACCTACCTAGCCAGGTCACCCTCCTCGCCCGACCAACGTTTCTCCATATAAACACTTTGGCTGGCACAGCTGGCTCAGCTCGGTCAAGGCAAGATAATCAGAGCATGCACGAGCGCTGTTTTAGACAATCGGAGTATGCGCTTTTCCTTTAAGCTCGGGTATAAAGTAAACGCTCGCTAAAGTTAACTGGGCTGTGAGGGTGACCCTCCTACTCGGGACAGGTTTTCTCCACATAAAAGGTGCCTTAGAAACTTGTAATACCACCAGATCCTACCAATTTTCCCCTAGGATGAAAAACAACTTATAGACTATTTTTTGCTTTATCTAACGCTCATCTGGTGGCCTGTTAAATGCTTAGCATCTCAAATTGGTGCAATCCCTCACTTAATCGAAGCATATATTCAATTGAAGCTACTTCCAAGTCATGTTTACAGTTATTCATAGCAGTGTTCCTATTTTGCTAGGAAAAAGCAAAAATGATGGAGCTATACGAAGAAACATGGTATTTATGGACCCGGTCTGAGATTCGTTTCCGTTTTACATGAGAACGGTACAGTCTCAGACCGGTGCGTGAGTAACTGGTGTCGGGTCAGCGACCGAGACGGCCCCTTTCACACTTAGGGGCTAGATCGATCTCAGATCGATCTGGCCTTTATACGAACTGAATGTGAACGTTCGCACTTTTTTGAGATCGATCTGGGATCGATCCAACCTGGATCGCTTCAGGAGGTGGTCTGAGATCGGTCCAAGATCGATCTACATTGTTCCGTGCTGAGTGAGAACGCAAACACGTCCTGAAAGCGATCCAGCTTAGTAGCCTTCACTGAGAGTCACGTAAGCCAATCGCACGTGAGGTCAGTGTTGGTTTTGCAAGTTTCAAAATAATGTCTGCAAAAATGGGCGAGAACGGTGGAGACAAAAAGACAAGAGCACTTATCGCTGCTTGGGGGAAGCGTCGGATTCTCTATAAAATAGACAAAAGTCACCGAAACGCAGACGTTTATGCGGACATCCCAAAAGCTGTAAAGAAACAGGGGCTTTCCAGTGGTGAAAAAAGTCCGCCAAACATCTAAAAGCTGTAACTATCAAACTCGGATTTTCGTCTCTTTTTCTCAACTAAGTGGCCACAAATCGGCGGCAATGATGAAGAACTTACTAGACTTTTTGGAATTGAGCTTCTAGCCACTCAAACCAACGGCAAAAGCGGTGAAGATGCTTTGTAAATAATAGAGCCTGAGTCATTGAAAAGTCTGAGAAGTCTGCCGAAAAGACTTCTAACATTCAGCTGGAAAAAGACCGCAAATTTGTCCGTGTCGGCAAAAATCCAATATGTATAAGGTGTCCTCCGTTTTTAACGTTTGTTTATCCTTATGAAAACAAGTTAAATATCATGATAAGGTAGCAGCGAAAAATCATGCGCTTTTGTTATATTAAACCGAACAGTCCGGTTGAGGCAGGAAACGTTTTCTTGCAATAACAAGACAAATTACACAGAAGGATATAAATTTATAAGTCACAAAAACAACTGCTGCCAGTTGCCCTCAAGAAGCCTTAATTGACCAGGCAGTACATGTAAGACTTCTTCAATTGTTTGTAAATTAACAAAACGGAGGATGACAGTTGTCTGCGCTAAAAAAAAAAACAGTTTTCAGGATTTCGCCCACCGGGCAAACATAAACATTTATTTAACGAATCCAAACCATACTCCATGTCCAACGAACATTTGAGTATTTAAGACTCTTTTACCTTTGTTTCTGCTTTATATCTTCCACTGATCGTTGACGAATAAATAAGCAAATTTTCACTGTCAGTTTTACAAAAAAATTCTATGAAACTAGACTATTGTGGCCTGTTTGTAACCAGCCAATAGAAGTGTTTTTCTTGGTTATGTGGTGCACTTGGGAAATTTGGAGAGCACTCAAGAAGCTAGAGCTGCTCAAGGCGTAACTCTTACGCTTCTTTCGTGCTCTCCAAACTTCCCGCGTTCATAGCTGTTCATCCATAACTCGATATACGCTCGCTAAGCATGAACCAATTCTTATTTTAAAAAAATTATTCCTGGGAAACGTCAGGAAACGCCCGAAAAAGAAAGCCGACTGGTGTCACACAACCCATCCCACCCGAAGCCAGAGGGTAAACAAACTTCTTAGTCCTCTCTAGTTAGGAATAATTTGTCTTATTAGAAGGTGTCGGTGTGAACAGGTCCTAAAGCGATCTCAGAACCGATCGATCTCGTTTTAAGCGATCTCAGTATGAACGGGACCGAAGTCAGACAGGTTTGAGTTCATTTTTAGGCCGGTTCTAAGTAGACCGGTCTATGTAAACGCATAAAAAGAAATGTATGGGGATCGATACGAACTCACACCGGTCTGAGCCGGTCTCATGTAATTACCCCATCCCCCAGGTAGAGTGAATGGAAATCGTTTGTCACCATTGTGAAGAGCATTATCTGAGTCAAATTTACCTATCCCTACTTCATTTTTGGAGGCTTAATAATGCAACTGATTCTAACAGAAAACTCATTCAAATTCACCGACAAACACTACCTACAGACACACGGTGTTGTAATGGGCAGCAAAATGGCGGTTGCTTTCTCAGTCATTTTCGTGGCTCACGTTGAGAAAAAACTAATAAATGCTAGCCCTTGCAAACCATTTGACTGGAAGAGATTTATTTATGACATGTTCTCAGTATGGACTCTTCCTGAAACCGATATCAACAATTTTATTGATTTCGCCGCGAACTCTTTCCACGCAACAATAAAATTTAGTCTCGAACCGTCATCAAAGAAGATTGTTTTCCTTGACACTAAAGTTTTTAAAGGACCAAGATTCATTCAAAGCAAAATACTTGATGTTCAAACACATTTCAAGCCTACAGAAACATTCCAATGCACGCATTTCTCCTCATGAAACCCTCTCAGCGTTAAGTAGGGCTTTGTGAAAAGAGAAGCCTCACGCTTACTTTGAACGAAATCGGTTAAGGAATCATTCGAGTTAATGAACAAAGAATTTTTAACTCGCCTTATAGAACAAGGCTACCCTCGGGACCTCGTCGAAACAATCCTAGGCCTAAAGCATCAAAAGAGATTTTCCGTTTTGTTACGACTTTTAATCCTGCTACTCCGAATCGCAAAAAGATTCTGATGAAACACTGGCACCTTATTAAGGGGAAAAACACACTCGCGCATGTATATCCTAACGCCTCCATTGTTGCTTATCCGAAGGAAAAATCTCTAAAGGATTCTCTTGTTAGAGCTAAAATTCCTTCACTTTAAGAGTTATACACGGTAAGGGTCGAGTGACCATATTAGGGAACTTAGCAAGGAAGCTTCGGAAGTGGGCTTTTTGCATCCTTGGGCAGTGGTTTTACCCAACGTTTGGGCAAATCTTCTTTATAAGAGAAAGAACACTTAGCAGCACAATTTTGGTAGCGTTTAGGCAGTGTTGCATGGGAAAATGCCGCACTTCCGGTTGACGTATGTCGCTCAAAAACGTCTTTGCTAAAGTTCCCTATTAAGTGCACTTAAATGGTGAGTTCTATTACCGAAATGATCGAAATCATTCATTTCGATTGAGTTCGGAATTACGCATTAAAATGACGTTATTTAAGTATGGTAGTTTATAGCGGCGCTTCGCCGCGCGTGGGCGGAGCCCCATAGCTAAGGAAATGTGCTAATCTACCCATCCGAGAAAATTTGGTAATCACGTGACCGTACACCGAGCGAGCGAGCGAGTGAGCGAGCCAGCGACCGTCCGTCCACACCAGAGGCATACCAGTGTAAAATAACTCAATCAACTGGTGTGGCAACCCAAATGCAACTCAAGGTTTTATTTGGAAGGAAATCACATGGCCGCCCGGACAACAACAAAGTCGTGTCTTTTTCGGCGTTATTTCTTATGTTTGCACTAACGTAGATAACAGAGAAAGAGCTAGAGCGAGTTATTGAAAACAATGGTAACGAATTTCGTAGGAAGAAAAACATGGAAATTCAAAGTCGCGGTGAGAAAATGGGAAATGCTAGCGGCCAGCAAGTTGAAAATTAGCGGCAGTGAAAAATAAAAGCGAACATGAACACAGGAAACAAAATATTAAAATAATGTGTAACTAGGAAGTTTTAGTCGTACAAAACAGCGTTGTAGTCGTGCAAAACAACGTCAAGGGAAAAACAGAAAAGCGTGCTGAACGTGCAAATTTATTTTTGCTAATTAGAGGAAAAGGGTGCTGCAGGTGCAATATGTTTTTTTGCTAATTAGATACATTAGTCTTGAAGCCATTTTCATTGTCGTCCCCGTTTAGCATTACACGATTTAATTTTTTTTTTACACGTATTCTGATTAACCAAAGCTTCGCTTTTAGCCCTGGCTAAATCTATATATTAACATACTTGAGAGAGAATTTATTTCGATCCTCACTGTTCAAATTAACTTCTCCCCTTCTTTTTGGGACTAGCCCTTAGCAAACTCCTGCAAACTCCCAAAAACGCACTTCAGGTATACACTAGATTGAAGTTTTATAAACTCTGAACATAGACATAGCCAGCCTCTGTTAATAAGCATCACTTACACTTTCTTTAACAACAACACTAAGAATTTTTACTCTTCTCTTGCTTCTCTACTGGGCTGCCGTGTTGTGGTATTTCAAGCCCACACACAAGAACTCATTGGGCCAAGTAGCTCCAATTTGAAAACCGTTTAAACCAGTTTCCAATAAGAATACAATTCAGAGTAACCGAACGTTTGATTAGCTCGATTGGCCAAATTTTCTAGTCGGTTTGGTTTAGTTTCAGGACGAACCCAGTCGAAATGGATCGACCTATATTGAAGTTCCACAGTGGGTACCATAAGGGAACGTTCCGAAGATCAATTACGCTGGCTAATAGTTCTCCTGATCTAGACCAAAACTTCTTTTTTTGTTCGTGCGTGCTTTCTCTTCGGAGAAATTGTACTAAGTTTAAACAAGTGAATACCTTATAAATCACAAAAGAGCAGGTCGCCATTCTTAACAACAGTAACAGAGTCAGGTCGAGAAACTTCTTCAGTAACAGAGTTCAGGAATTTTCCTTCCAGAGAAAAAACGTGAAGCCTCTTATTGTCGCTGTCACATACAACTAGATTGTTTACTTTGTCTATTGCAAGGCCTTGAGGCCTTCTCAGCTGCCCGTCGCCAGATCCTTTGCAACCAATCTCATAAAAGAACTGCCCCTCATCACTGAATGTTTTCACATAATGTAATGAGTCATAAGAAACAAAAAACATGCCTTGGTGAGAAACAGCAAACCAAGGGCTCTCATAACAGTACGGAGCTTTAATGGTCTGTATGAGTTTTGTGCCATCAAGAGAAAGAACCTTAACACGTCACACATTAACAAATTACCATCTTTTCTAACAGATACACTGTGTGGACGTAGCACGTGCTTGCTAATATCGGTTATATAATGACCACGTTCTGTAAATACGGACAACTGTTTTTTCGACGGTGATGAAAGTTGAACTACTAAGATGTCACCAGATGATGTGAATGCCACTGAGATTGGTTCATCCATTATCTCTTTACCAGTCCCATTGTCTCCTATCTTCCTCAAAAATTTCCATTTAGAATCAAACAGCTGAACACGATGACTGAGGCCCCCGCTACCACAATATACCCAGTATTTTGATTCATTGCAATGCTACACGGCTTGTGGAACACTTCATGTCCTTGCCCAGGTGATTTAAATGATCGGAGACCTTTGTTCTGATGTGAACTCATTTGCAGACTCCGAGGCTGAGCAGTCACCGGCTTCTCGCAACAATTAACCACAACGTGATGTGCTGCGCAAGCAGTGTTTAGCGTGTTTTGGGCTGTCTTGTCTCCATCTTTAAAATAATTTGCTTCATTGTTTTTCCCCACTCCGCTCGCTGACTGAACAGTTACTGCAATGTGAACTTCTTCCTCCTGCTATTCGAAAAGCTCCTGTTCTTTGGACAAGAACAGCGGTACAGTGAGGGTCCAATTCAACGGTACCCTGAGTAACTGAGTCTTTGTCTGCACGATAAGTAACACGCCTAGGTTTATAGATTTCCATTTCTTCGTCATTCAAACCTTCCTCAAAGCGAATTAAGTCAGCAGCACACTCTGTTTCCAGAATTCCAGGACCATTCATTCTTTTTAAGAAATCCTCGCCTTTTTCAATATATTTCCTTGTCTGGGTTGCGACAATTTTAAAGTTTCTTATCCTAGTCTTGTGCTCTCGTTGTTGTGCTTCACGAATCTCAGAAAATTTCATTTTCATGTCTCTTTTATGTGCGTTCAGAAGGCGAATCTTCTCTTCCACAATCTCAACCATGTCCTTTTCAGCAGAACAGATTTTTTCCTGGCTTTTCTGCATTAGATCAGTTTGTTCCTTCACCTTTGCCTCAACATAGACCGCTTTGGCTTTAAGTTTATCAACAACTTTAGCGATTTCATTTTGTCTCTCAGAACTGAACGGTCCACATTTCTCACAAACTTTGCAATCTTCAGAAAAGTACTCTACTGGCTCATTCTCGTGATCTTGATACGTGTTAGATCCATGCCGGATCTTATCTGGAGACTTCAAGCTTTTCACTAAAAGATCAATGCACCTATATGTCAGTCAATTATCGCTTACTTTCTCATTGTAACCTTTCTAAATCTGGCTTATACCCAGGAGAGAAAGTGCAAAGAACAATCCGCATACAGACACAGTAGTCACCTTCTTTCACTATTTAAAAAGCACTGTTAAGTCTGTTAAGAGGTACAGCTCGTTAATAGATCGTGTTAACCCTTTAAGTGCCAATAGTGACCAACGACAATTTTCTCCTAAAAATATTCATACATTGTTAAGAAATAGAGTTATGAGAATTAATGAAATGATCACCAAAGAGAAAATGCCATGATCTTTTATCAAATTCTCTCAACTAGTTCTTAAAAGAAATGTATGGAGATCAGTTTGGAGAATTTGTAAGTGGATATTGGGACTTAAGGGAGCATCACGGTTGGTTTTTTGGGGAAATGCTGTTGATTTGCGAAGGAAGTAAATTAGGGTAGAAAAGTTATACACATAAACCAGTTAGTCCACTAATGGGATCAGAGGCACTTTGTTGGGGTAGTGGACTATCTGGTAATTGCCTACTAATTATTCATTTCATATTTTAATTTTTAACAACCCCCAAATCCAACATTTTCCCATTTTCTCAAAATTTTAAACCTCTCCCTCGCCCCCCCCCCCCCCCCCCCTAAATTTAATACATTAAAAACATCCGAACAATCATCCAAAAATTCACAAATAATTATTTTTGAATTAAGACTGTAACTAAATTGAGTCATTTTTGCATGGAATGATACTAAACAGTACAAATGGTCCTTTAAGGAGGTTCAAAAATGGACCGTTTTTCAGGTTAATCTAAACTAAAAGAAAAATATCCAGATATTTCTTGTATCCCTACGTACCTCATGATCAAAATTTGTATGAACGGTCAGGGAAGCCGAGGGTGAAAGGAATCATAACCTCATGAAGACCGTGCATTTTATACCATTAACACACTCCAACGAAAAAAATAATGCGGCAGATAGTGAATCTTAGGGCGTTGGCCGGGATAAATGAATTTCACTAAAGTTGTTTTTAGAGGATGTGATTATGAGGAAGTATAATTAAAGGGACGTTCGCGCATTTTGATCAATTATTTGAAACTTCATCTAGTCCACCCGCGACTGCCTCAAACCAATTGAATACAGAATATTGTAATAGCGACACACCAAGAGAGCATAATGTCCCATCATTTTCTCTTTATAACACTGAATAAAGGCTTGCGGACCCCTCCGGAAGCCAATTTCCGATTAATTTCAATCGTTTAATTGGTCTAAAAATAACTTTGGTGAAATTCACAAATCCCAAGGGCTAGACTGCGCGTTTCCCTCTCTGTTCCATTATTCTCTCTTGTCTCTAATCAAAAAACCAGCTTTCAGAATTTCGCACAGAGTGAGATGTTTTGATAGCAAGTTAACTTACCTTCAGTAGTTATTTCATGGAGCTTTTTCATGACTTCCTCTAACTGATCTTTCACGTTGTCCTCGTCTTTTTTCCACTGTTCCAGCAGCTCAATGTAATGTTCTTTAGTCTCAGGATCCATACATTCCGTCTCAAGACGGTCGATAGCAGTTCTGTACTGAAGTCCTCCCAGACACTCCAGAGATTTCCGAATATTCCGCCATTGGCTATTGAATGTTGTATCATCAACCGAAGCGTGTGGAGCATGCGCGTACAACGTGTTTCTAAAGAATTTTATTCGAGCAATATTGGCTTCACGGCTCGATTCTGTTGCGGTAGGCAAAGCATCCCAACCAGTGGCAGGTGCAACCAGACCACAGATGTTTCTTAACAAGACCATCAGAAGAGTAATGTCGAATGATGACGACGAAACTGAAAAAGGGATAGTAGGAAATAGCTTTCCCCATTGTGTTGGATTAATAATCTTTCTGTCCCTCAGTGACCGCAGCACAGTTTTGTTTCCCGTCAAAACAGCATGCAGGGTTGCTGGTGGGTGTATGGAATCAAAAGTGTCCTTAAGGGCCCTGGTACCAAGCTCCACCAAGAGTCGACAAAGTCGCGCATAATTAGTAGTTTCCTTGGTGGATGGAGCTGCTGGTGTTGCACAAGCCATCAGTGATAGTTCCTTTGTGATAAAATTTTAAGATTAAGATTATTACTACTTTTTGTACTGGTCAGCATACGTTTCGACAATTCACTATTTTCACATTACCCATAATGCCCATAATACCGTCCAAAATTTTACATAACCAATGTCTTCCATTTCTCATGAGACGACTGTAATACCCAGGAGAAATTGGAAGCAAAGGTTGTGCAAAATTGTAGACGGGAAACAATGTGTATTGGGGGAAAGGTGAAATAGCCAATATCATCATCTACTAAAAACTGCACGAGGTCTAATCTAAAACCTGCTCAGCCTGAGATTTATTCGTGTTGGCTTCAATTATGTGCAAGAAAAGAATTTGCTTTATTTCATTCTTTTACGAGATTCATTTATGCACTCAATTATGTACTTGTTTAAACCCAATCGAACACGTAGTTATTGCCAACCAGCAGTCTCGCGGAGACGCGAGGCTGCGAGGCGGCAGCCTAATAGAGTTGTGCGCGATTGTTCCAGGGGCAGAAAAAATCTTGAATCGATGTAACATAGAGTAATGTAAGGCAACCATGACGTAATGCAGGACAGAGAACTTATTGTTTTCGAGCGAACGCGAGATACAGATCAGAGAATCCACGAGCCGTGTGCGTGTTTGTGAGTCCCGTGCTCATTCCGTCTTCAACCAATCGTCGGGTGGATCATCTATCCTAAGCGATATCTGTCGCATTTGCCCGCTGGAATTTTTTATTGCATGCCGCTAAGAAAAATAATAACGCAGCGGAATTTTTGTCTCTTTGAAGCAAAATAATTCGGAAGGCTTCACTGGCGCACCATAATTCTTTTAGCTCTAAAAAGAGACCAAATATTAGTCTGTACGTTGAATATTCGGGGACTTTAATACGATTTATCGAGGATTTTAAGTTTGCTTATAAGAGCACTAAATTTTACGCAAAATGACTTGTCCGCAACTTCGGACAAAAACACGAACTTCAATATCTCGAAAAATGTGCTGTGTTCAGTCGGGATTTCAAATTCTTTATGCAGTAGAACAGTTGAGATCACTATTTTCAAAAGAAAAATTAAAGCAAGAAGCACATACACACCAAACCCATGATCCGCCTTCCTTGCGCATGTCGTGGGAGAACTGTCGTTGGTGTATGGGTGCCCCTTGCTTTAATTTACTGGTAACTCGTGATCCATCTTCCCCACGCATGTCGTTGTAGAACTGCTGTGCGGTTTCCAGCCAACAGCCCCCACATGTGTTGTGTGGAGCTGGCGTTTGATAGACTGCTTGCACTCACCTCGGCAGTAAGGGCTGATATGGCTGTACGCCTGCGTGAAGCACTGGCCCGGCCGTGGGTTTGTGTATATGTGTGCCCCTTGCTTTACGTTTGCTCTACTTTCAAAGCAATCAAATAAAGTTCACTCTATTTTTCTTCAATTACTGTATTTCATGACATTTCTAAACAAATTCAACAGCGCGCGCGTATAGGTAAAATCTTTGCTCGTTGGCACTTAGCGATAACTCACATGGCAGTGGTGAAAGATGGTCTACCGGCTATCCTCCCGATTTTGACCGAGATCATAAACAGTTCACTTTTGACATCTGTATTTCCCTCACCATGGAAAGAATCTGAAACTGTTCCAATTCTAAAGGATGGTGGAGATCCGGAAGTAGCCAACGGGAATAGACCTGCATGCATGTGTCGTTGTTACCTGCCCTATCTAAGATATGTGAACGAGTAGCCTTAAATCAATTCACCGAATATGCAATAAGGAGAAACTGTCTCAGTGGACATCAGAGTGGGAATAAGAAACGGCATTCGACAGAGACACTCAATATTTTGACGCCAGATCTAGCCTTGGAGGCAATGGACCGCAAGCAAGTCACTGCCTTGGTGTTGTTAAATCTTTCCAAGGCATTGACAGCATTGATCTCATGTCCTTGTTAAAGAAGCTATGTGCAATGGGTACCTCTAAAGAAGCAATAGAATGGTTTAGAAGCTACTTAACGGGAGAAAACAGTCGGTGAGAATCGGTGCGAAACATCTGAACCCCGCCTAGTCTCGTATGGTGTACCACAAGGATCAATTTTGGCCCCGGCATTGTTTAATATCTACACCAACGATCTACCATCTGTACCTAAGGTAGTGTCGTTAGAGTGCTATGGTGATGACTCACAGTTATACCTCTCATTTCCTGTACGTAATGCCACCTTAGCCGCAGCTCAGCTGACAGAAGATCTTCGGAACATAGCCGCATGGTGTTGCAAAAACAGTTTACTCCTTAACCGGGACAAAACAAAACTTCTGGTTCTGGGGATTCCGCAGTTGCTGATGAAGATACCAGATTATCTAAGCATTATATTACTCAGCAAGGAGATTACATCATCAGAGTCTGCGAAAAATCTGGGGGTTACAATGGACTGTAATCTAGCGTACGACGAACATGTAACTCAATTAACTTCGAAAAGTATAGGTAGCCTTTGTCAAATAAATCGCGTAAAATACCTGTTTGATAGGCGTACGTTGATCACTATAATTAATTCTCTCATATTCAGTAAATTATTGTATTGTTCATCAGTATGAGCTAATACCACCAAGAAAAACGTCGAGCTATTACAGACAGAGCAAAATTTTGCAGCCCGGATAGTTTCTGGAACGAGGAAATTTGATCATGTTACACCTATTCTTAAGCAGTTACCGTGAGTGGCTGCCAATTATTAAACAACTTGAGGTTAGGGATGCTACCATGGTATTTGACATCGTAAATTAAGCTGAAAACCCTTTTTGAGAAGATTAATAAAGTTATTATTATTATTATTACTATTATTATTATTACTATTAGTAATGTAGCGTGCTTGTTTCGACTCATAGTTTTAAGAACGAGTTATGTCATTTGTGTGGCGTGTTTGTTTCGACTTTCCGACTCATGTTACATGTTATGCGTGCCAGTCTCGACTTAGGACTTAAAGAACGAGTCAATGTTACACGTCAGGAGCCGATTAAGTAATCGCCTCCTGTACACGTGCAGTATGCTTGTTTTGACTCATGGCACGACTAGTGTGTTTCCAATGGATCTCACGGACTCCGGACGACTTTTGAAGGTATTGTTTACACTTCCGGTTTCATCTTTCGGCCAGAATACATTGGACTCCAGGTTTTGGCCACTGGAATCTAGTCGAGAGTATTGGACATGTGTGGTATTTTTAGGGGAAAACCAGTTGGCAAGAAAGTGTAAAGAACCCAATCGGATTAAATCTTGTGGCAAAACACAGAGAATAAAACTAGTTCTTTCTGTGCTTCATTTCGTGGCAGGCAGTGTGCGTCACGAGATTCGACCAATCAGAATGCGTTATTTGTGGAGTGATTTTCGCGCTTGGAAAGAGCCGTTTTCGGAGGTGTACAGGATGACATTTTCGCTATATTCCAAGCTTGTGTAGGTAATTTCGACACTATACCTCCTTGGAATGTTGTTTGGACACTTTATCTTGATAGTAGTTACGTTAGTTTTCAATATTTTGCTTTCTTGAGCGTTTGTGACAAGTTTGAATTGTTCGGTCATATCATTAGGCTGCCATGATGATTTGAGTGTTATTTTCGTCGTTCTTCTTGGATTCATTGCCGGTTACTGTTATCTGTTTTATCGGATTATTTCGGTCATCTTTTTACTTCAACCTTTCTTCTTTGTAAATGTCGGGGTCTTATGGCGTTCCGTTACGGACAAAATTATCAAACCGTACACATATACAACGAAATTCAACATATAGACATCGAACCGTATAAATATACATTGAAATTACATAGGGGATATTGCACGGTGGCGCGTAGATATGAATAAGCCGCCGTGTAATGTTCTTTTTATTATATAGTCAAAAAGACGTCGATAAAATGATAAATTTTTATTCGCCAAAAAGTAATTGTGCCTGCTCAAATTTACAGTGCAGCAATATGAGACATTGTTTACAATAATCTTGAGAAATAACACAGAGCTGAATAGGGCTCTAAAATGACAAAATATAAGCAAAGCTTTGAAAAATGTGTAGGTAAAATTCAAAAGACGCAAGACGCCTAGAAATTTCGAAGGGAAATTACCGAAATTGCGTCATCGATAAACTCACGTGTGAGATTATGGAAAATAAACCACTCGGGGCCCGGATGTAGTTTTTATGAATTTTACGAGTGGTATATTTTCCAGTAAAACACTTGTGTGTATATAATAAAAAAATATATATCGAACCGCATTAATACAATTCTTAATTACACACATGTACATCGTACCGCATCGAAGTTACCCATTTATACATCGATCCAAATACACATTCATCGAAATTACACATATATAAATGATACCGTACAAATTAATCGAAATGCTTTTGTACACATCGAAATAATCCGTTTGTACTTTGCACTTGTGTACTGTGAGAGTACTCTGGATATGAAACGATCAAAGAATAGATCGCCAGGCGTGTAAGGACGTGCCCACCTAGTCCTAGTCCTCAGGCCCCTACCTCAAGCCCATTTAGTAACCGCTGACTGGTTCCCCAAAGTTTCGACTCACGGTTCAGTCTTCATATAAGCAAGCTCAACTTACACAAGTAAACAGATCGAAGTAAAAACAGATTATTCGATGTGTACGAATAAATTTCGATCTATTTGTACGGTACCATTTATATATGTGTAATTTCGATGTATATGTATTTGGTTCGATTTATATATGTGTAATTTCGATGTATACAGCTATTTTGAGAAAGGTTGTCGGAAAAAATGTGCACGCGACAATCCCGAAAGGTAATATGGGATATGGTCAATACGCTGTTCCTGACACTGTAGCGGTTAAATCTTCTTTTGTGGCTTTCCTTTAGCATTTGCAAACATACGTCCATGGCCTCTCGTGCCATTCTTTCAAATTTCTTTGAAGAACATAGAACTCAAAACCACCCACAATACCTTTCGGGATTGTCGCGTGCACTTTTTACGACAACCCTTCTCGAAAGAGCTGTATGTATTTGGTTCGATGTAGAAATGTGTAATTTCGATGTATACTTACGCGATTCGATGTACATGGATGCGGTACGAAGTACATATGTTTAATTTCGAATTATATGAATGCGGTTCGATATATATATTTGTAATTTCAATGTATATTTATACGGTTCGATGTCTATATGTTGAATTTCGTCGTATACGTGTCCGGGTTTATAATTTTGTCCGCAACGGAACGCCATATTCTATTGTGTAATATGCGAACAGTAAATTGAGTGAAATATATCATATTAGTCCACTAAAACACAAAGCCAGACTCAACTTTTGTGAAATAAGACCAACAAATAGTTGCTTTCGTAACAGTTACTTCAAATGACAGCGGGCAAACAGTAAACCAGCAACTTCATCACATTTAGTTATATTTTGCGTGACAATAATCGATCTTTAATATAGATTTTACTATTCCATACTATACACATTTGCCAGAGCAAATAACCAACTCAGTGGTGAGCTTAAGAGAGATCACAATCCATGGTCGAATATCATAGTGCAAAAGGGGAATGGAAGCCAAATTCATACCGGTGAATAGCCGTGACGCGATGAGACAAACGTAGGAGCTCTACTTCCGGTACTGAATATTCGTAAAATTTACACATAAAAGTGAACCTTTAAGTTACAGCGTGCAAAGAAAGTAATGTACGATAGCCCGGGACTAGTGGATTTTGTTATCAGGCTAGTGAGTTCTGTTTTTAACTCCGACGGGCAAGTGATGTTTTTTTGAGCAATTCGAATAACAGAAGAACTGTGAAATCAATTCTGCTCGTCAAAAAGCTTTTGGGGCTAGTTGAAATGATGTCTGGGCTAGTAAATGCTAGCTTCAGCTTGCCCAAATGGCAAGCTGTAAAAATGATTTTCTTTGCACCCTACGTTATATATATATATATATATATATAAAGAAGACAAAAACAAACCTTGGGTAACTCAAAGGTTAGTATTACAGTAGTTAAATTCAGCGGGCGTCGGCGAGATACAGAGCCGTCCTTACTCGGCTGACACCGTCTTGCAGTGTAGTTGTTAGAGCCACAGCACCTTACGCCCCTCTGTCTTCTGTAAACGATAAACGGAATAAATTTATTTCTTGCAATAAGCTCCTGTTTCTTGTAAGCTTTCTCTGCAGACGTTCAAACTGATCATGGGCTGACCCAGACAATGTAAATTGAAATTCATGTATGACGTATGACCCCATGACGGTCAGTAATGCTTCCTCTTCAGAAATGCAAGGAATCACCGCATGACGTATAATCAAGCCAATATCAGGAACCCCCCTCCAGGGAGGGATTCTCCTTATGTGTTCTTGTAATTTTCTTTTTGGAATGCAAGTAGTTTCAACAAAAGAATTACAGCGGAACCTCACCATACGTGGCCTGAATGGCAGGAGTTCGAAAGGAAAGGGGAAGGGAATTTCAGACGCGCAAAAAGGGGACTGGGGACCAGTTCACACAATCTTTTTGGATGCGGGAAGCGTACGCGGACGCGGTCGCACGCGGGTAGACTACGAGCAGTCTCTCGTTTTTCTTAGTCCCTCGAGGGAAACGCGCGAGACACGAAAATGGCCTTACTAAATCTGAAGAAAAAGAGAGATTGCTCGCAGTCTACACGCGTAGAACGCGAGAAGCGTGACCGAAGGGACCGCGGGGGTGATGGAAAGGAGGAAAACAGAAAGGGAGGGATTGCCCTCTCACACTCCTGGCTCTGCTTCCAGATTGATGGCGCTTCTTTTCAATAGGAGAACAAGAGACAACTGGGGACAGGTCAGCGCGAAAAACAGCCAGAGTGACCTGCCTAGCCGGGTCACCCTCCTTGCCCGACCAACGTTTCTCCATATAAACACTTTGGCTGGTCCAACTGGGTCAACTCAGTCAAGGCGAGATAATCAGAGCATGCGTGAGCGTTGTTTTAGACAATCGGAGCATGCGCTTTTCCTTTAAGCATGGGTAATGGGATTCTCTTATTAAGTAAACGCTCGCTAAAGTTAACTCGGCTGTGAGGGTGACTCTTCTACACTGGACAGGTTTTCTCCACTTTATATAAACGGTGCCTTGGAAACTTGTTATATCACCAAATCCTACCCATAAAAACAATAAAGATGGCTACTGTTTATTTTTTAATACTGTATAATACCAACCCACACCAAAGGGTACAACTTTGCAACCACATCTGTACACTTGATTCCGTTTTAAAAAAGTGAAATTTACATTGTACGATGCATAACCTTTTTTCTTCCAGAAACGATTACATTTAAAAAGCTGTTGTATTTCAAAAGTAAAAAAATAATGCAACACAATATCAAAAATATTATTAATCGAATCATTTTTTTGAGGCATAAGACTCGTAAATATTTGAACTATACAATGGTTTTTCTTAATATATTTAAATAACCTTGTTTTCTACTCACGGTTATGTGAAAGATCTTTTAAAATATATCATTCGCGAGTGCACTGCTAAAACACTGCTATTTCAGTTACAACGCCAGGAAATGTAGCCCCATCGAAACTAAGGCTGTGGTAACACTATACTGGCTAGCTTTTGGTGCCGACACGAAACGCTATCAAGGCTACGTTCACACGAGAAAGGATAGCTTTTACCTCCGCGCGAAAACCATACGGGATAGGGCTTCTGTTCACACATAAGAACGGTGATTTCGGCGGAATTTCTGTAACGTAGCGAAGCTGTGCCGCGCCAATCTCTAAAGTGGAGAGTCACATATCGGATATTTCTTCATACAATACCGGAAAGCTTTTCGTGTCAGCACGAAAAGATATCCGGTATAATGTGAACATAACCTAAACGTCAAAAAATGTGCTAACTGTATTTTCATGTTTTTACGCTGATAACGACGGTAGGGAATGAGAGGTTATCACATTACTATTAGTATAAACGCCAATGATTCGTAAACAGTCTGCGATTCAGCTACACTTTACGTTACACACTTAGAGTGAGTTCGAATGATCGTATTCCGGAATAAAAAAAAGTGGAGTAAACTCTGGAAAGCACTTGTTTTGGCAGTCATTCTATTACATTATCTAGAAATTTGCTGGAAAAGAAACGGTTGAAGGGATTTGTAAAAAACATTTTGCGAATTATGATTCCGGAATTTGATCATCGAATATCGTTATTATGGGCAAGAAACCGACAAGCAGGTAAACATCAATCTCCGTTGGTTGGGCGACAAGTTAGTTATTTTGATCAGTTGAAATTATCACTTTTCGCGCGCTCTCTATTAAGTCGGTTTCCCGCCATAGAGACAAATGCGCAACATACCCAACCATGTAAGCGCTTTAGCGCGTTTCTTAAATGGCACGCACTTTACAAATGAGGCAATTTAAACTTTTTAAACTTGGCGCGCGCCCTTCTCAGTACATAAATGGCACTACTGTTATGTTGTTTTCGCCCCACAGAGTCAAATGCGCCGACCAGACCCAACCCATGTAATTGGTTTTGCGCGCTTTTTAAATAGCGTGCACTTTACAAATGAGGCAATTTAAACTTATCGCGCGCTCTCCTCAGTGCATAAATGGCCATATAGGTAGGTGCCGCCCCAAAGGATAGGGTTTTTGCACCAACTGGTATACACTTCGTTCATTTTGATCTGGAATCGCCGGGGTATGGTTTTCAAGGGAACTACGGGAAAGTACAAACGTATTT
Organism: Porites cylindrica; assembly: GCA_964035525.1. Taxonomy (NCBI): domain Eukaryota; kingdom Metazoa; phylum Cnidaria; class Anthozoa; order Scleractinia; family Poritidae; genus Porites; species Porites cylindrica. The sequence goes on from OZ037778.1 coordinate 41,117,774, forward strand.
ATTGTTTCAATTCCAAATGAGTAAGAAAGAAAGAGAAAAATGCGAATTCGAAAAGGATTTTAGGAAATCCTTTTTGTTGCTGTTCTAATCTAAATAATGATGACATAAGTTCTTAGTAGAGAACAGGTCTGAGAATTGGTATGGATTTTAGAGGCCAGGTTTGAAAACGGGTGTGAAAATGACATTTTTTAGCTGACATCGGAAAAGGCCATTATAAAAGGCCACGCCAGAGACGTTAAAGTCGTGTACACGCATTCAAATTCTGAGAAGTTAAAATGTAAAAACAGGGCGCATAAAAGACAACGGCAGTCCACAACGGTTAAATGGCGAGTTCTTTGAAAAAGCATAAATGCGTCCCAGTTTACGGCGCCCCTTTTTTATGCTAAGCGAATTTAACGGCTGAGATGTTAAAATCGTCTGTTAATTGAGTCGTTCGGACGCACTTAGAAGGCGTTAATGTCGTTAATATACTTGGTATTTGCGTAACTTTTCTAGGTCGGCTCTTCCCACTACTTTGGAGCGTGTAACGGACTTAACCTCGCGAACGGACACAAAGAAATGCATGGGGATCAAGGAGGTATAACATGACAGATCACTTATCAAATTCTCAATCTTTTGGTCTTTTCAGATGCCAGGGCCAAACGTGATGATCTCATCGCCTGTGAGGTGGATTTCGATGGTGCAACCGATCACACCATTCCAGTTGTGTTCTTCTTGAACGGTAGAGAGATAACACATGCTTCGATGAAGTGCGCCGCTGGACAAGCGAGACCATTTCCTTACATTTCAATGGGGATAAAAGGGATTCAAGTTCTTGCCCAGGTACGTTAGTTTCCTTTATTGTCCTTCTTATATATCTTAATATTTCAAAGTTGATTTTTCTCGCTTAAAGATGAAATGTCTAAAATTTCATCATAATCTATCTGAGATTACAAAACCTTTGTGTTCGTATTCTACTACAAAACCTGCATTCTGATTAGTCGTGACTGCAGAGTGGGGGTCGGGGGTTCGATTCCTGGGGCCGGACCAATACTCAACCTTCGCGTGGACCTGATGACTGCGAAAAATGGCGGTCCCGTCTGTAGTTGAAGAAAATAGTGTGCCGAATGTACTTTTGTTCTAAGTACATTGATACTCAAATAAAGTGCTTTTTTTAGACATGGGTGCTGGATAGATTTACTAATTAATAATTAAAAGGCTGACTCTCCATTTCCATCGATTTTGATAATTAACAACTAAAATTTAATAAAAGAAGAGGACTATTGTCGTGTCATTCCGCTTTAGGCGAGAAATTCTCTATTTGACGCCACCAGGAAACAGTTGAGCCATAAATGAATAAAACCATAAATCATTTTGTTAATTTAGATCTGTCCACGTGACAGTGGTATGAGACAAGTATCTGCAGCAGCTCCTGCAGTGCCAGTCACAAAGGATTCCGGGTCAGAACGCCACTCGTCCGTCATTGTATAAGAACAGTACATCAAGTTAAAGGAAGACATCGAGGCAATGGAAAGAGAGAGAAGAGCACAGGCCAAGGAGTTTCAAGAAAAACTCGATAATCAGTGGAAAATCTTGACCGAGATGTCGACCCAAATTCAAAATCTCGTAATGATTTCTGGTCCGAAAGAGTCAGTGCAAGAAAGAGCTGATGGCGATGTTTTTTTAGGCTCTCAGGAAAGCGTGGAAACTGAGTCTGTTTTGTGATTATCACAAAATCATCTTAGACAGTGCATGGTCTCACTAATGCTGACCTTCTCTCAAGTATTTTAATTATCCGAGTAAATGTAACGCAAACATGGCGGATGCCATAAGCCCTCATTTTCCAACAATTTACACAAAAGCTGACTTCTACCTGATTATCACCAAATTTTTAAACGACGGCGAGGCATTTTCAAAAGAGTTGTTTATGTTTAATTATTCAAAGTGAAATTTTAACCGAACTTAGAATTCCTACATGAAGGAAAAAACACTTTTAGATTTTTTAAACAAAATTTTTCTTACAGTGTTACGAACTCAACCGAAGCCTTCTACAAATAGGCCAGCCAATTCAGTCACAGGTTACATTCATAACAAAGGAGTCTGAGCTTTGGAGACTATTAACCAATCAAATATTAGAACATTTTTGTTTTAAATTTCCCAAGTATTGATGGCTCCGCGTAAGCTCGTTGCACTGCAGCTGGTGAAATTATAAATCTGTATGTAGGTACCCATGACTGAAAGAAAATGTATAGCCTGCGTGGCAACCGTTTCAAGGGTATGGGCAGAGGTAAGTGGTACACAAGGCGCGCTACGTGAAGTCCTTTTTTTTTTACTGGTCAACCTTTGTCACTTCGCCTGTAGTTTATACTATATTACATCAGTTCAAATAAAAGGTGGATTTTACTATGTCCAGCAAGAACACCACAATGAACTTTTAAGATTTTTAAGGGAAAGATCTCTAAAGTTCATTAACTTAGGGAAATAATAAAAAAAAGAATATTCGAAGGGGGGATTGAAGATGAGACTCAAGAACAATTAGATTTTCTAAGCAAGAGATCAGTTTAGTCAATACCGTTTTGAGCCACGTTGAATCTCATTATAAAGGTCAGTTAATTAAAACAGAGGATATTTAGCGCGTAACAGAGTTAAAGGGCTGTAACGTTCCTAACGCCAAATCAGTATATGCATTGACTACGAGCAGTCTCTCTTTTTTCTTGGTCCGTAGAGCAAATCGCCCGAGACACGCAAATGACCACGCGCGTGACTGAAGGCGCGAGACGGGAGAGGCTGCCGCCCTCCTTTCTCGCGTCTCGCGGCTTCGCCGCTCAACGCTCACGCGCGCGTGCACTCCCCTTACTAAATCTGAAGAAAAAGAGAGTCTCGCAGTCTAGTATATGCACTATTGCGTTGTTTTTCACTGTAAAGACTACGGTGTTATTGTTTAAGAGCTAGGGCTAGTTTTGTTCGATGTGACGTCATTAACGACCTCCTACAGACTTGGCATAGGGAACACCTTAGGACACAACTGAAAAAAACTATTTGTTTTCAACGCGAGTGAGTAAATCAGTGCTTTTTCTGGTCTGTACAATATATATGCCTTCTTGCATTACCATGACCTTCGAAAAAGTATTTAAATGGGTAATTTTTGTGAAGAATTTAATCACAAATGACGTAGCTAAACAGGCAAGGCTGAGGTATTAAACGTTTTATTCAGTACATTCATTTCATGGTTTTTTCCAAGTCAAACGAAAAATATATTATTCTGAGCGCAACCTTTCGAAAAGCCTCCAAGATTTTCGTTCGTCCACTCAGAACAAAAAGGGAATTCAGTGTACAGTGCTTCTGATATGGACCACAAAGGCATTTTCATGCATGCGGTTTTCTCTTTTCTTAATTATAAGTAAGCGGCGCATTGAACTAAGGACTTGACATTTTGTTCTCCTCTTACTAAAGGTATTACAACTCCATATATAATGCCACACAAAAAATAAACAAAGTAAGCTAATTAGGAATGCCGAACGGCTACTATAATTTATTTTGCTTACCAAAGAAATACAGTCCAAAAGAGAAACAAACCGACAATTAACAATTATTGGACGAGGTTGAGCAAAAGATCGTGATTTGTCTGTGACGAGCAGATCAATTATTTGCCGACTGCCAGACACTGACAAATCACGATATTTTGCCATAACCGAGTTCAATAATTGTTTAATCATTCGATCACCGAGTTTGTTTTTTTAATGAATATCCACGGAAGGCGAAGCGATCTGCCATTTTCACGCAAGAGCGATCGCAAGAAGAAGAGCACGGTTTCCTTTACAGATGTGCAGAATATTATTTGCAGCCAAACACTTAGCCAAACACAGTCGGACGGCATTTCGCATGAGCAGACCATTATTTGTAGGCAGTTATTTGCAGGTCACGTGGTGGGCTCTCGGCCAATGAAAAGAAAGAAAAATTTGCTTCGAATGATAATACGAAATGTGTCGTCGGACAAGTGAGATACACGTACAGATTATAATTTTCTTACAGTCAGCACTTTTTAAGTTCTAGTCTTCGCATTCATGCTTATAGAAATAAGTAATAAAACAAAAGTGCTTGCAACAGTTTTCGGAGAAACCAACCGTCGTTTATGCCACGATTATTTTTACCAAAACCTGCTTGAACACATCGTTCACGACCTAATTCATAATGTGGATACAGTCTTCGGCAAAATCACAAACAAGCAGATCACCATTCTTAGCAACAGCGACAGACCAAGGATCTTTCATTTCTTCAGCGACTGAGTTCAAGAATTTTCCATCCAAGGAAAAAATTTGAAGTCTACTCTTTTCGTTGTCACATACAACTAGATTTTTGCGTTTGTCTATTGCCAGGCCTTTAGGTCCCTTTAACTGCCCTTCACGAGATCCTTTGCTGCCAATCTCATAAAGTAATTGTCCCTCATCACTGAAAACTTTGACACAATGTGCTGAGTCGTAGGAAACAAAATACATGCTTTGGTAATGTACAGCAAACCAAGGGGACTCATCACAATTGGGAGCTTTGATGGTCTGCATCAGCTTTGTACCATCGGGAGAAAGAACTTTGATTGCATCGTCACTCCAGTCACACACTAACAGTTTACCATCACTTCTAACAGAAACACTCTGTGGCTCAATCAGATGCCTGCTAATATCAGTAATAAAATGACCAAGCTCAGTAAATAGGGACAGTCTACTTCGTTGCGATGATTCACTTTGAACAACCACAATGTTACCAGACGCTGTGAATGCCACTGATATCGGATTACCTTTTATCTTCGCACCAGTCCCCTTGTCTCCTATCGTCCTCAGAAATTTCCATTCAGAATCCAACCTCGTCCCCAGGGTCTTCTCGCTTTCCAATATGGCGGCGGCAGGAGAGAAGACCCTGGCACACAGCAGAAATCACGTGACTGATTTGTCCACGGAGAGTGGAAATTTATTCAAAATGGCGGCCAAGATAAAGAGTGAGAGGATCTGGGCACGAGGTCTTGAGACTGGTGAAAAACAAACAAAATGGCGGCAAAGGCAAAATCAAAAGAAGCTGAAAATATGAAAGAATGCACTTACAAGCCACAGGAATACGGTAGAATGATATAGCGATCTTATTTTCTGTTCAATGACCTTCATTTGTTTTAACCCTGAACGTTCTGTAGCGTACACGGCACTCGATACCGACCTTTTTTCACTGTTTACTTTTTTTGCCCACCCTGAGTGCCAGAGGTTCAGTTTTCTTTTTTCGTGAAAGGAGGAGCTTTTTCTAACCGTGAGCGCAATTTATTTCATCTTAGGAATTTCGAGAACAGACCTCAGAAGCCAGGGAATTTTTTGTCATGACGCTCTAAAACCTCTTCCGTTCCGAAATTCAACTAAGCATTAACTTAAGTCGCGGACACTTTAAGCTGATAAGTTATCGTCAGTTTTGTTACAGATCTTCATGAGGTTTTTGACTATTGTTTTTCTGTCTGCACTCATTTTAACTGAACTCTGATATGTAAAAAAACAATTTTTTTTCTCAAAACAAGAACCAGAGAACACTATTTTGTTAAGACAATTCAAGGAAACTTTGGTTGAAAATTAAATAGTTCCTTTTCAGTTTGGATATTTTGTCACTTGATCTGGTGCAGGTAATAAAATTATTGTCAATCTTCATCTACCTCTCAGTTTTTAGACTTTGTTATTGGCTTTGATATCTAACCCTGTTCACAATGCTTCCGGGCAATAGAGTTGGGGGCCTTATTTTATCTAGCAAAGACGCTGATATTAGTTCCCCAAACAAAAAAAATGCCAACTGAAAAAGCCCAAGTACAAGAAGGTTGGAGGTCAAGCAGCCGATGATCAAAAACAAATCCGAACTTCCAGTTGCTGAATAAACCATCCTGGATCGGTCCACACAAAGTTTTACAGTTGTCATTGATTGGTACAGTCTTTTATTTATTAGTGAAGAATAAGAAAAGGAGGGAAGGTGGGATGGGGGTTAAAAGAGAGGGGGGCTTATTGTTAAAACTTTCTTCCACTGAAAAGGAGGGCTTATTTGAGAGAGTGGGGCCTTAATAGAGGATTTAATATGTTGTTATTGTTGGTTTTTTTTGCCTCTCAAATGTAAAAAAAAGCATTAACCCCACTTTAATAGCTACCACAAAGTGAAGAGTGTTTCCATTGGTTGTAATTAAGCAATCCAAAATGTATTCTTCACTGTGAAATAGATTTTTATTTTTAGAGCAAAAACTTTCTTAATCCCTGACTTTGGTTTATTTTACATATTACTTGGGGCTGCACTTTGCCATGACAATTTACAAATTGACTAAAGGCTAGACTCCAGTTGTTCAAAAATTTGATAGTCCTATCTGACTCATGTGCACTGTAAAAGTTCCTATCTCATTGGAGATAATAATTTTTTAAGTCAAACACGCTTTGCATGTCAGATGGGCCCTTTCATAGTCTAATTGAGACATAACTTGGTAGTGGTGTGCTGATTATGTATCATAATCTATCATTGATCTGAAACCTAAAGCAAAGTGAGTACTGCTTAATATACAAACGTTCAATTGATTGTTGTGGAAAATACACAAAAACATTGTTAACAAATAAGGACATTAATACACCTGTGTTGTCTTTTTGATGGACTCTTAATGTAGTTTATATGATGTTTAGTTGGTTTAGCTATGTGACAGATAAGCTTCTGCTTGCGGGGTAGGTTTTTGTTTTATTCACTTACAAAAGTATTTTCAGTGTTGAAAGTGGTACACAGGGGTCACAAAACTATTATCTACTATAATTGATTATCAGTTTAATAGTTGGGTTAATCTGATTATTTCAGATGACGTGATTATGATACAGACACTATGACTAAGACTAACCAACACCTTAAAGTAGACTTCGGAAGTATTTGAGCCAGCACATCTAACAGCTGCATCCTCACAGCCCAACACCTATACAAGCTAAAAGCCTTGCCTTGTCCCTGTGTGGCATTTTCCCAGGTCTTCTTGGTCAATTCATTTCTGTGACTTATCTTAGGCAAACTGGAGGGAAACTGTTTCAATATATTGCTTGGGGCCACGTGACCCGAAAATCATTGGCCATGACTAGGCAACTAAAAGCTCACTATGGTAATGGGGACTCTGGTGCAAAACACTTCAAAAGCCTTGGCATCCCTAAATGAAAAATCCCGGGATCAAGATGCTGCAGGCCCCTTCCGCTCTTGTTTATTCAGTGGATAGTGATATATGTACCCTTTGAAGCAGTTTATTTTTTTAAATCCAAATTTTAGAACTGAATTATAGCTGCTTCATAATCATACCCAGCTGGTTTTGGAATACTACAATGCCAGCCACTATTTCACCTGGTCCACAAACCCCCTTTTCAAGCATATGGTGACAAGAACAACATGCAGTGACAAGAACAATATGCACACTTAGCCTACAGTAATTAGAAGGTCAATTAACAGGTTTTGGTTTGACAGACAACTTATTCATCTTAGGATCACTGTCACCCCATCTAAGGGAATCTGGAATCTGGGAAATTTCAGTTCTCTTGGAAACTGAAATAAAGGTCAAGTACTCTGGATCCCACTTATAATTGGAATCCAGAATCCAAGTTCCACTGACAAAGAATCCAGAATGCAGTATCCATGGCACAGAATTGAGAATCCAAGACTGTCAGATTTCCTTGCATGGGCTGATCATTATTTTCAACTTGATAAAATAAAAGACATCATGTGCTTTCATTATTTTATTTTTGCAACTAGAAAGACTAACTAGAAATATGCAAGTTTTTCATTTCTGAGAAAAGGAAACAGTTTATTTTCCCAATGTCTCTGTATTTAACAGTATTTTACTGCCTATGAAATGAGCAAATAATAATAAATTATCATTATTGTGACACTAAAAACTGAATAAATGAAAAGTCAGGATTAAAAATATGGAAGGATACCGACAATATGTTTGGCTTCAATTTCTAGTTTTGTTTCGACATCTGCCTCTCTCGCTCCTCATGCCCCTTCAAAATCACAGTGAAAAAAATTAAAAGAAGGCCAGGGGCCCATGCATGTTACGATCAAATGAAAAAAAAAATGCTTCACTGGACAAAAAACTGCTGAGACAAACCACAGATTATGCACGATTTCCGTATAACCCCATACATTAATAATATTATGCATACAGCTATTGTTCAAAGAAAACAAAAGGCAGTTCGCAAACGGACAGCTAAATTTATTGATAAGCTGAAGCCTTGCAAGTATTCTTTGACAAATCGGGAATTAAAGAAACAAATCTTTAGTAATTTAGAACACACAAACCAAATAGAACGAGCAACAGAAATACCTCTACGCCTCATAATATTCCCAGCGATTACCATTTCAGATATCACTATCTTCGAATCTTTGCCTTCCAACGGTAAAGTCACTGTTTTCCGAACAATCAGACCTGAATTCTGTCCACCTTTTAGGTCTCAAACACTGACGAAAGCACTTCTCAGCCTACGAAGCCCTCAAATGTTAACCATCTTTGTTTTGGAAGGAATAAACCAATGAGAGCGCACGTATGAACGCACCATGGAATGCACCAATCAGCGATCGTTTTAGTTCGCTGTGTGCCAGGGTCTTCTCTCCTGCCGCCGCCATATTGGAAAGCGAGAAGACCCTGGGGACGAGGTTGTTCAGAATCAAACAGCTGAACTCGACTACTAAGACCCTCCGCTACCACAATATACCCAGTCTTTTCACTTACAGCAATGCTACACGGATTGTGGAACACTCCTTTACCTTTCCCACATGATTTGAATGGTCGGAGACCTTTGTTCTGATGTGGACTCATTTGCAAACCACGAGGCCAAGCAGTCAGCGGCTTCTCGCAACGGTCAACAACTACGTCATGTGCTGCACTCGCAGTGTTTGGCGTGTGTTGTGCTGTCTTGTCTCCATCTTTAGAATCCTTTGAATTCCTACACGGATTGTGGAACACTTCATGTCCTTTCCCAGGTGATTCAAAAGATCGAAGACCATTGTTTTGATGTGGGCTCGTTTGTAGACGCCGAGGCCAAGCAGACAGCGGCTTCTCGCAACTGTTAACCACTAGGTCATGTGCTGCGCAAGCAGTCTTTGGTGTGTGCTGTGCTGTCTTGTCTTTATCTTTAGAATAATTTGCTTCATTTTCGTTCCCCACTCCGCTTTCTGACCGACCGGATACTGTAATGTGAACTTCTTCCTTATGCCACTGAAAAGCTTCTGTTCTTTGGACAAGGGCCGCGGTAGAGTGAGGTTCCAATGCAACAATCTCGCCTAGAGTAACTGAGTCTTTGTATGCACGGTAAGTAACACGCCTAGGTAAATAGATTTCCATTTCGTCTTCATTCAAACCTTTCTCAAAGCGAGTTAAGTCAGTAGCACACTCTGTTTCAGGAATTCCGGGACCATTCATTCTTCTTAAGAAATCCTCGCATTCTTCAATAGATTTGCTTGTCTGAGCTGCGACCATTTTAAATTTTTTTATTCTAGTCTTGTGTTCTCGTTGTTGTGCTTCACGAATCTCAGAAAATTTCGTTTTCATTTCTATTTTATGTGCGTTCAGAATGCGTATCTTCTCTTCCACAACCTCAACCATCGCCTTTTCAGCAGAAATGATTTCTTCCTGGCTTTTCTGCATCAGATCAGTTTGTTCCTTAACCTTTGCCTCAACATCGACCGCTTTCGCTTTCAGTTTATCTTTAACTTTAGTCATTTCGTTTTTTCTCAGAAAAGCCATCTGCTGTAAATCCTTTTTGTTGTGGTGGTTAGAACTGATCTGACCACATTTCTGACAAACTTTGCAAGCTTCACAAAAGTACTCTACTGGATCATTCTCGTGATTTCTCTCTTGACACGTGTTGGATCCACGCAGGATATTATCTGGAGACTTCAAGCTTTTCACTAAAATAACAATGCGCTTATATGTCAGTCAAATATCGCCCTTACCCCGACGGGAAAGTGCTAAGAACGTTCCCCATAGAGACAGTAGTCACCTTCCTTCAGTTTTTAGAAGACACTGTTAAGTCTGCTAAGAGGTGCAGCTCATTATGAGGTCCTTATAAAGAAAACTTCAGTCAATCGTGTTAATAGATCACAATTACGGTACAAATTGTCCTTCAAGGAGATTCAGGCATGTACAGTTTTTAATGTATATCAAAATATTTATTTTTCTATCATGTTTGCTTACGTACCTCATGAATCAAAATTTTGGGGACGTCATTCGTTTACATCAACTTTACCCTGCACAAAAGTTAGTAGGTGTGCTACATGTAAAATGTTTACATCAAACAAGGGTTATAAAATACTCCGCAAAGTTCAAAAAACGGTCAGGGAGACCGAGCGGGGAAAGGAATCAACCTCATAAAAACCGTGCGTTTTATACCATTAACACAATCCAACAAAGGGGCGTTGACCGCGATATATGAATTTCACTTAAGTTATTTTAAGAGGTTGTAATTAAAAGGAAATAAAATTGCTGGGACATCCGCACATTTTGATCGATTGTTTGTAACTTCATCTAGTCCACGCGTGACTCCCTCAAAGCGATTGAATGCAGAATATTGTAATGGCGACACATGTTCGGGACAAATCTAATTTAAACATCGGATATATGAAAATTATCCGAAAACTGTTACGTCTTTTAGATAGGGACCTGAGCGCTAGTCACATGACCCCCCTTTTTTCTCCATACGACAAGCGGGTTGTTCGGCGAGCGTTGTTTTATTACTCCCTCAAATTAATAATCGTTTCAACTTTGGTGAAATTCACATATCCCAAGGGTTAAACTGGGCGTTTCCGTCTCTGTTCCATTATTCTCTCTTGTCTCCAATCAACAAACCAGCTTTCAGAATTTCGCACAGAGTGAGATGTTTTAATAGCAAGTTAACTTACCTTCAGTAGTGATTTTATCCAGCTTTTTCATGACTTCCTCTAACTGATCTTTCACGTTGTCTTCGTCTTTCTTCCACTGTTCCAACAGCTCAATGTAGTGTTGTTTAGTATCAGGATCCATACATTCCATCTCAAGACGGTTGATAGCAGTTCTGTACTGAAGTCCTCCCAGACGCACCATAGATTCCCGTATATCCCGCCATTGGCTATTAAATGTTGTATCATCAACCGAAGCGTGTTGAGCATGTGCGTACACCGTGTTTCTAAAGAATTTTATTCGAGCAATATCGGCTTCACGGCTCAAGTCTGTTGCGGTAGGCAAAGCATCCCAACCAGTAGCAGGTGCAACCAGACCGCAGATGTTCCTTAACAAGACCATCAGAAGAGTAATGTCGAATGATGACGACGAAACTGAAAACGGGCTAGTAGGAAATAGCTTTCCCCATTGTGTTGGATTAATAATCTTTTTGCCCCTAAGTGACTGTAGCACAGTTTTGTTTCCCGCCAAAACAGCATGCAGGGTTGCTGGTTTGTGTATGGAATCAAAAGTGTCCTTAAGGGCCCTGGTACCAAGCTCTACCAAGAGTCGACAAAGCCGCGCATAATTAGTGGTTTCCTTGGTGGATGGAGCTGCTGGTGCTGCACAAGCCATCAGTGATGGTTCTGTGTAATACAATATTCATATAATACTAACTATTATTATCATTATCGTTATCATTATTACGGGCAGTTTAAAACCTCTGGATGCCAGATCCAACTAAAATCACAAAGGTTAGGCGACGAACAGTTATCAGCCTTCTTGTTTTCTAAAACATAGTAATTAATAATAATTAATTAATCAATTGATCAAAAATATAACATATCAATATATACACTACATTAAATTAAAAATTGTTATCTGGAATAAATACATCTACAAACAGAATTGAATTTCAATCATCTAACACATACAATTTAAATGAACAAATCAATTTCCTTAGCGGCACGCACAAAAACTGTTCCATTGTCCATTATCTAAAAATGTAATGACATCAAAATACATTGTCCTTCACTTATGGTCGCACCTATTTCGCTCTAACACAACAGGGGCACCCAATGTCAATTTTCGGAAAATATCTGTTTGGAAGACGATTTGAGATCCTGAATTCTCGGAACATTTTTTTGTATAATTTCTTGCCTGCCTGCCTCTCCAAGGATTTTCGAACATCTAAAAATGGTATAATTGCCCATTTTTAACGGATTTTTACCCTAAAAACATCACCTAGAATTTCCGGGAGCCTTTTATCAGGCTGGAATTTTCGAAAAGGTAAGTTTTGATCCCTATAATTTTCGGATCACTAGACTTTCGGTTAGGAAATCCGAACCGATGAAAAATTTTTAGGAGATAAAAAGATGCCTATATCCAACGTTTAAATACTAAAATACGTTTAATAATGCTAATTGTTTAAGTGGTTTTGAACTATATTCTCGTTGGGTGCCCCTGACACAATACTTTGAAGGACCTTGCAACGTTTTTATTATTAGGCTACTGCTTCGAACAGTGCTATTAAACAATCCATAATGTTATTAATGGGAGCCAGAAAGGTAAAATGGTGGTGGCCATTTAGATTGAGCTGGTTACTTCACAAAGTAAAGGACATTGGGCTTCTTGTACTGACTGAACTAATACAGGTAAATCAATAACTTGAACTTGGGGTACGATTTCCTTATAATCCCATACATGTAGTATGCATACATGTTTCGACTCTTTTCATATTAAACTATTTGTGAGAAAAAGTATGAAATTGCTAAATGAATACTAAATGTATGGGGTTATACGGAAATCATACCGAACTTGTAAATAAGAGACCTCTTGTGGGCTAGTTATTCAATAATGTTTCTTAGGCCCGGTTCAGACGCCGAACTTTTCATGAGCCGAACCTAATTCGAATTAAGGCCGACCCAAATTATTTAGACCGGCTAAAGTGATTCAGACGCCGATCTTAATTCCAGCCGAACTAAATTCAGAAGGCGAAAAATGCGCATTTCGGTCAAACTGCTTACAAAATACGTTGTAAGAATTTCTGCATTTGGTTCGGTACATGAAAAGTTCGGCGTCTGAATCAAAGGCGTTCCAAAGTCGATCCGAAGGCGAAATTCCCGGCCGGGCTAGGCGAAAAGAACGGCTGAGCCGTTCCAAATTGAAACAGGCGTTCCTAATTGATTCAGACGCCGAACTTTTCATGCACTTAATTCAATGTATTAGGTTCGGCTCATGAAAAGTACGGCGTCTGAACCGGGCCTTACAGCTTCTTATATTTTTCACTTTGCTCGGTTGCCTTTTTTCTTTTTAGGGGAATATATTATCCATAACTTCGGTTTTGTATCATACGTTCTTTAAACGTTTTGAGCGTTTGTTTGTCAGTTTGGTGGCAGTTCTCTTTGTTTAAATTTTGATAGTTAGTTTCGTGACACACCATTGACGAGTTTGTCATTTAGCAAGTTCAATACGGCTGGGTGGAAAGGTCACTCGGACTTATATGTGTAATTAACAGAATTTGATCGAATTAGATTGTTGTTATCTACTTTGTAGCTACACACTGTATATAATTGCTCATATATAAGTCCCTCGAAAAAGCTTGCAACTGGGTAAAAATATAAAATGAGATCAATCGAAATTGTGCTCCGCCATCATTGAAAATAGGGGAGACTTTGGCAATTCTCAATCCATCAAGGAATCCATCAAGAAGTTATAACTGACAGAGATGGGACAAGGGAAGTACAGCCGCTGGAGCTGTGATTACAATCAACTTATTGGATATTGATCATTTGAGATTTTTTTACCACTCCGGCATTTCGGTATTAAACCGGCCTTTGGCAAGAGTCACCTGAACAGTGTCCCTTCATTTCAGACTTTATTTCGTGGTACTGTCACGATAGCTTGTGTTATCTACGGGCCTTGGTAAAGTGTATACAGTCCATGTTTATTTAAAAAATGGCTGCTATAAGATCTCATAGCTCTTCATTGCCCAATGACTCAGCAAGAGACCGGGGCAATTATAAAAAAACTATTTTAAAATTCACTTAGTTTTAATCTTGTATGTATCACCTCTTCGTTCAGTAATTGTATATTAATTGAATTTACGTTTTACTTGGCTGGTAATCATACAAGACCCCAAGCGTATATAGATATATATAATATATATATATATATATAAATAGGTCAGTTGAATGCAATGATTCGAGCAAAACAAACTGACAACCAAAAACTTGTGAGTTAGCATGTTTCGTTTGCTCGCTCGTAGAAGTTTAGGCGCGCGACTAGGGCAAGTAGTTAAATGTTATTATTCACTTTAAATACTGTATATCGTTAACGGGACAAATGAAAACAAACCTGGGAAAACATGCGGATGAAGTAGATTCGGTGTTCGCGGAAGTTGATGGCGCTCGGTACCGCTGTCCAGCTGTGCCACTAATTTACTACGCGATAAATCGCACAAGTGTTCCTTTCTTGGCTGGACGGGAAAATAAGCTTTAAATCTACTTCTTCAGTCGCTTATACCATTTGCTGATCTGCTGTTCACACTAAACTATCCGTTTACACGATCCCGAAAGTGCTTGGCTTTCACAATTGTGCAATCCAACTACTTCTCAGCAAGAGACTGGGCGGGGGGGGGGAGGTACTAGCTATAATGGCCTGTACGGGGAAAGGGGAGGCTCCGTCCGAGATGGATACATTTTTCATGCCTCTTGTTTTTGTGCAAAGGTGGGGATTTGTATAGTTGAAGTATATGAAAGGGTGTGGAAATCTGTTATTCCGCTCTATAGAAAGGCCTTAAGGGCTAACGGCTGGTAGAAAAGACATGACAACATCTTAATTCCTGATTAAAGTGATTTATTCATACACAAACGACGGTGTATTTACAGGAGTTAAAAGGGATGAAGCCAGGGATAAAGCATTCTAAACAAGGCACAGTATAGGCACTCATTTGTCAATAGAAGATATATGAAAGAGGTCCTTATATCTGTCAAAAATAATACTTAAACGGTTAAAGAGGATCTAAAGAGGATGGACCTTAGGACGGAGTCTTCCAACATAAGACTTTGTTGAGTACCCCCCGGGATTTTAAGGAAATTATTGCGCTTTCGTTTGACCAGTGACGTGACTAAAATTCAACTTGAAAATAACGAATTAATAATCGTTTCATCAAATATCAAACGTAACTGAACACTCATCTTTTTTGCTTCAACTTTTCAGCTCAATATAGTTCTTGCTTTTTTGTGGATTACAAGTTTGAAATTCAAAACTTTGCGTCACGCGATCGTCACCTACGTTGAAAAGTAGGAGTTTTTGATATCTGAACGCCCTATCTCCATGGATATGGATCAGAATAATAAGCTATAGTTACTGTTTATGAGGTCGAATAAGTGATAACTACAGCTTGCTTTCAAGGCTAAATACATGGTTTTTTACCGTATTTCCTCGAATAACAGCCGGGTGCGATTATTTCTTTTTTCGCACGAAAAGGGGGCGATTATTCGAGGCCCTTCGAGAGAGGCGATTATTTCATATATATATTATTCACTGCTGGAAGTCGTGCTCTAAATTTTCTTCCATTTTCCCATAAAATCACAAAATAATCGCATCAAAGAAGCCGAACATGGGCTTTTTAAGAGTTCCAAATCTGGTTTCTTGATTAATTTTCATTGTCAATATTCTCGGCATCATCACTGATCAGTTTAGCTGGATCAGACTCCTCTTCAGCGTTATCCTCCAGATTTTCCGCTATGGGTATCGATAGCGGGTCACCTACAGTGGTGGGAAGTGGCGGGGGGGCGATTATTCGCACCACCATCATCATGCTCTAGTGATGGTGGTGCTGATTATGATGATGTTAAGTAATGGTAACAGGACTGAGTGGAGTCCAATTCGGTCTGTAATCATACGAGTGATTAACAAAATCGGACGACCATGCACGTAGCGCGAGTCCGATTTGTTTAATCACTCGTATGATTACCGACCGAATTGGACTTCACTCAGTCCAGTTACCAATTAATCATAACTTAGACGAATTTGTGATATATAAGGCTCTTTTTAAAATCAAAACACAAGAAATTCCAAGATTTTTTTTTTGCTAGCAGTGACTAAAAAAGGCCATTTAAGCGCACGCATGATGGCGCGTACTGTCCAATTACTTAAGGCTGACATCAGGGCATCTCTTGTAACCAATCAGATTTGAGAATTTTGTTATAGTTATGATTATGATGACAATAGTGACGATGACAAAGATGTTGCTGATGCTGATCATGATGATAATAATTTTGTGTTTTATTTTGAAGTACAGACCAATTATGTTAAAGACTTACAAACATCATTTATTTTACGTATATTATTTTTACATAAATTGTGACACAGCCACCGTGGTGATGGTTTCCGTCTTTTCCAGTCACATCATAACCACCAAGAACGAAATGCGAATCAAGAGCAGCATCAGAGCAGATTTCATTTAATACTAAGACGCTAATTTTTGAATTACGTAAAGTTATTGTAACTTGGTCTTTGTACTTTGGAAGACTAATAATTTTATGAAAAATCACTTATAAAACCGCTGCCGTTAGGAGCAGAGTAACCTTGAGCGGGGCTATTGCTTTGTTTGTTACTAGATTCAGTATGGAAGGTATTGACTATTATTCGATATTGCCAATCACATCGATCACTGAAAAATTCTTTTTGGAGCTATGATGTTCCAAAATGTTCCAAAAGAGGAGAGCCATACCTTTTTTATAAATATATTTAAATGAACACCGTCTGTATTGAAATGATTAGAACGAAAACAAACAGCCCATGAGTGAACAATTTTTTTTTTTTTTAATTGCCACAACAAGTATTGACATACATATGGCGGTATATACATATAGTAAAACTTACATGGAGTTTACAGCCTCATATGTACACCAAAAAACTGGCAATCATCTTCGATCACATTTAAGAGCCATAATGGCTCTTGATCACCGTAGATTAATTATGCCTGGGAAAAAAATAAGGCCGAATCTGCCGAATTTTTTTGCCTTCGACAAGTTTACTTTACAACATCTCGCGAACAAATCTGGGTGCGTGTAAACCAACCTTTTATACCATTTATACATCACATCTGAGGTGAAACAGTACAATGAGGCACTGTTTTTATCATACAGACCTCGGACAGAATGCAGTTTTTCACAATTTTGCAATACAAATTGTTACTCATTCAATATTCAGGACGATCGAAGCACGCGTGGGCTTTTAGCTAAACCGTTAAAAAAATTTCCAAAATCACCTGTACGACCAGCCGGTTCTCACTTTTGCAGTGCGAGCCGCAGTTGGCGAGTGTTTGAATGAACATTAACAGAGTTAAGCTCCAACATAAAAAAAGAGTTTATTGTGTTTATTTTTTATTTAATGGTTTAACGCGCGGCATTTTGAGTACTCCTGCATGCGATGTTCACTGAACGACTGAAAATACATGGAAATAAGAGGAGATGACAAAATGAGGAGCCCTACTCCATGGAGTACCCTGTGGAGTACCTAAAATGGAGTACCCCTAAAAATGATGTATTGGTCAAATAAAATACTACGCAAATCCCCTCTGGCTGTCGACCTGTTCTTGGCCTTTAGCAACATCACTAAAGATTTTTCCTTTTTTCTTACTGCTTTACGAGGTTTACATGTAATTCGTGTTGTGGTATTTCAAGCTAAGTTATAATTACGCTAAGTTGAAAACCGGTTCAAACCGTTTTTCAATCAATAGTTGAGAGTAATCAAACGTTCGATTGGCTTGATAAATTGGTCATATTTTATAGTCGCTTCGGTTTTGTTCAATTACTGAACCCAGTCGAAATCGGTCGAACGACTGAAGTACCTCTGCGTTCTGGCTAATAGTTCTCCTGATCAAGACTAGAAGTCCCTTTTTCTCGTTTGCCTTGACAGTCTTTCTGCTCAGTAGAACCTGTATTATAGTAAACAAAGCAACAGATCGCCATTCTTGGCAACAGCAACAGACTCAGGTTTTAAAATTTCTCTAGTAACTGAGTTCACGAATTTTCCTTCCAGAGAAAAAAATTGAAGTCTGTTATTTTCCTTATCACAAACAACTAAATTGTTTAATTTGTCTATTGCAAGGCCTCCGGGGCATCTTAGCTGCCCATCACCAGTTCCTTTGCAACCAATCTCGTAAAGGAACTGCCCCTCATCACTGAATACTTTCACACAATGTAATGAGTCATAACATACAAAAAACAAGCCTTGGTGATGAATAGCAAAACAAGGGCTCTCATCACAGTATGGAGCTTTAATGGTTTGTGTGAGATTTGCGCCATCAGGAGAAAGAACTTTGACGCTACAACCGTCACACACTAACAGTTTACCATCATTTCTCACGGACACACAGCTTGGATTTAGTAGGTGCTGGCTGAGATCGGTTATATGATGACCACGCTGAGTAAATACGGATAACTTTCTTCTGTTCTTCTGTTCTCTTCTGTTCTCTCCATGAACTACTACGATGTTACCAGATGACATGAATGCCACTGAACGTGGTACATCGATTAGGTCTGCACCGGTCCCCTCGTGTCCTATCGTCCTAAGAAATACGGTGCTTTCAGAAAACAAATAAACTCGATCTTCGAGCGTTTGTGCTAAGGCAATTTTCCCTGTTTTTTCACTGACTGCAATTCTTTGCCCCTCAAAGCTTTTTATCCTCCTTTCTGGTGTAGTGGGGTCTCTACTCAGAAATCGAAGATGTCGAGAACAAGGAGGAGAAACCATCCGCGAGCACTCATTTTCCACAGGAGTGGCACGGTGCGAATCAAATTCAACTATCTTACCCAAAACACATTCTTCTACTTGATAGGCAACGTGCCTTGGGTTATAAATTTCCATTTTCACGTCATTCAAAAGTCTTGCAAAGCCACTTAAGAAAGCAGCACAATCTGATTCCAGAATTTCAGATCCACGGATTTTTTGTAAAAAAACTTCGCCATTTTCAGCAGATTTTTCAATCTGAGTAGCTACCATTTGAAAGTGGTTAATCCTGTTCTCGTGCTCTTTCTGTTGTGCTTCACGGATTTCGAATAATTTCATTTTTACATCTTGTCTATGTTCGTTCAAGAGGCGAATTGTTTCTTCAACTGCCTCATCTATCTTCATTTCAGCGGAACGGATCTCTTCCTGGCTTTTCAGCATAAGATTAGTTTGTTCCTTCATCTTTCCATCAACACTGACCGCTTTCGCCTTAATTTTTAAGATCATTTTTTCCATTTCACTTTTCATGTCTTCAGCAGCGTGTTGCATATCCTTCTTTTTGTGATTGTTGTGAACTGTCATTCCACATTTGTGACAAATACAAACTTTGCAGTCTTCACAGAAGTATTCCACTGGCTCATTCTCATGATATTTCTCTTTACACTTGATGGATCCATCAATCTTATCTGAAGATTTCCAACCTTTAACTAAAAAGGACAATGCGTTAATACGTGAGTCAGATATGCACGAAGAGGCCGGTTATGTCTCAGTAACACCTGCCCAACATAAGAACGAAACAGAAAGTGTTAGAAGAAAAACTCGTTCAGCTGTACTCGTTATGCATTGTTTAATGTTTGTAATTTTAAAGAAAGAATCGGATCATGTCATTTTCTCATGATGCCGCTAAATCCTTTTACCATATTTGCGCAACTAACGATCCAAGTTTTGCAAACGCGTTTATAAAACTTGGCGTTCAAGTCAATAAAAGCAAGTATGTGAGCTGGAAAAGCAAACGCAGGAATTTTTTGTACAAATATACCAATAAGAAGAAATATTAAAAAGTTGTCACAGCGTTTTTGGAATTTGGTCACATTATCAACGCCTTATTAAATGGTTCACATACTGTACTTGCCTGCTATTATTAGATATTGACATTCCAAGTTCAGTTTTCTCTCTACATTTTAGTACCTTCTTTTTTAAAAGTTAGTTTGATATGATTACCCCAAACTGAAGTGGCTGAAAGGTAGTTTTCCGTTGCTTTCCATGCTACATATTGCTTTTAAAAATGCCCACTAACCTTCAGAAGTGATTTCATCCAGCCTTTTCATTACGTTGCTCATGTCGCTTCCAATACCCTCCAGAAGGTCCTTTACATTATCCTCGTCTTTCTTCCATTGCTCGAGAAGCCCAATATAATGCTCTTCAGCTTCAGGATCCATGCATACCGTCTCAAGACGGTCGATAGCAGATCTGTACTGAACTCCTCCCAGGCGCTCCAGACATTCCCGAATGCTCTGCCAGTGGCTTTTAAACGTTGCATCATCAACCGAAGCACGCTCAGCATGTGCAAACACTGTGTTCCTAAAGTACTTGATCCGAGCAATATCGGCTTCACGGTTTACGTCAGTGGGGCAAGGCAGAACATCCCAACCAGTCGCAGGTTCAACCAGACCGCAGATGTTCCTTAACAAGACCATCAAAAGCGTGATGTCGAATGATGCCGACGAAACAGATGAAGGGATGCTAGGGAATAGCTTGCCCCATTGTGTTGGATTAATAATCTTTTTTCTTTTGCTACTCAGTGACTGTAGCACAGGTTTGTTTCCCGCCAAAACAGCATGCAAGGTTGCTGGTGGGTGTATGGAATCAAAAGTGTCCCTGAGGGCCTGGGTACCAAGCTCTACCAAGAGTCGACAAAGCCGCGCATAATTAGTAGTTTCCTTGGTGGATGGAGCTGCTGGTGCTGCACAAGCCATCAGTGATAGTTCCTGAAGTTTGTAATACAATTTTAAGATTCAGATTATTGCCTCTTTTTGTACTGGTCAGCATACGTTTCGACAATTCGTCATTTTCACATTGCCCAAACTGCACCTTGTTTAGCCCCCAAAAATTTGCATAAGCAAAGCATTGTCTTCAGTTTCTCATGGGACGGCTTTAATACCCAAGAGAAATTGACAACAATGGTTATGCAAAATTGTGGGGGTAAACGTGGGAAAGGTGAAATAGTCAATATCGTAATCTACTAAAAAGTGCACGAGATCTATTCAAAACCTGTTCAAGCCTGAAATATATTCGTACTGGCTTCGATTTAATTATGTGCAAGAAAATGATGTTCTTTATTTCTTCCATCTACGAGATTGATTGGTAAGGAACTGTACTTTTAATGATTTTAAGCGACCCCTTCAAGCTCTCAATACGTTTGATTAGTTTTCACTAATTTTTTCTTATTTTGTGTGTATTTTTTTTTTCAGTTTTTAGATATCTTAATTTGTTTCTCGAACATATTAGCTATATAGTGTAGCTACTCTAAAATTCGAGTTGGAATAAAGGCTATATGTATGTATGTATGTATGTATTGATTTATGAACTCAATTATGTACTTATTAAAACTCAATCGAGCTCATAGTTATCTATTCTTTACCCACACCTATTAGAGTGTGCAGAAAATGATAATCAATTTTAAAAATGAATATTCCCTTCTCAATGAAACAACTAACACGTTACATGCTTCATCGATTATTACAGAAAGAAGACACTAGGATTAATGTATTTTTAGGCCATTTGGCAAGAAAGTGTAATGAACCAATCGGATTAAATCTTGCGGCAAAACACAGAGAATCAGTACAACGAGTTCGTTCAGTGCTTCATTTCGTGGGGAAGTGAACCATTTCGAAATGTAAATCCGTCAACTTCTATGGAGTAGTTATAAAGTTTAGAGATCGAGAACACATTAAAATGCGAACAGTAAATTGAGTGAAATATACTATATCAGGCCACTAAAACACAAAGCCAGACTCAAGTCTTGTGAAATAAGACCAACAAATAGTTGCTTTCAAAACAGTTACTTCAAATGACAGCGGGCAAACAGTAACCCAGAAACTTCATCACATTTAGCAATATTACATGACACTGATCGATCTTTTATATAGATTTTACTATTCCATACTATACACATTTGCCAGAGCAAATAACCAACTGGTGAGCTGAAAAGGTCACAGTCCATGGTCGAATATGCAAAAAGGGAATGGAAGCCATAGCGGTGAATGATATGACTCGATGAGACAAATGTAGGAGCTCTACTTCTGGTACTAAATATCACAACTGAACATTTACAGATAAAATTGAACCTTCATGTTATTACTCTTTTTTAACGACTATATGTATAAAAAAGACAAAAACAAACCTTGGATAACTCAAATGTTAGCAATACAGTAGTTGAATTGCACGGGCGTCGACGAGATACAGAGCATTCCTCGGCTGACACTCTTGTAGTGCAGTTTTTAGAGCCACATCACCTTACGCCCCTCTGTCTTCTGTAACCGATTAACGGAATAATTGTATTTCCTGTAAGCCTTCTCTGCAGTCGCTCAAACTGATCACAGGCTGACACAGACCGTGTAAATTGAAAATGCTTGCTCCACAGAAACGCGCATGACGTATAATCAAGCCAATATCAAGGGTGGAATCCTCGTGACGTGTTCTTGTAATTTTGTTTTTGGAATGCAAGTAATTTCAAAAAAAGAATTTCAGTGGAACCTCGTCATACGTAGAGTGAATGGCAGGAGTTCGAAAAGAAGGGGAAGGGGATTTCAGAAGCGCAAAAAGTGGACTGGGAACCAGTCCACTCTCGGCTTGGATGTTCAGGGCGGAAAAACGTTCTGCGGAAGCTTCTGCGCATCCTTTATCGCAGGCTCAAGGCGGGCTTTTCTGTGTGTTGACTGTGTTTGTTTGTTGCTGGAGTTCTGAGTGAAATGCACGAGGTGCGAACGTTTGTTCCCTGTAAAGCATTTTTATTTGACATGTTTGCTTTTTTTACGTCGCTTGAAAATTACTTTGGATTCGGAACAACCAATGTTAAAGGAAAAACGGATCATTCCGTCAGTCTGAGGTGGAATAAAAGGTTTTGAACATTTCTTAAGAGGCGAGTATTTTTCTGATTGTGCATCCGATTAATTTATGAGTTGATTTCGCCGGGTTGAATTAAAACCCGCTTGTATTCTGTTATTAGTAGTTACGGTTACTTTTTTACATGCCCAGATTTATTACCTTTGCAGAACCAGCTTTATCTTTGTCTTCAGTCAAAGAACCATATTGCTGTTATCACGCATCAGAGTGAACAAACTTGTGCGCTTATTAAACTTTCTCGAAAATAGAAGGCCAGCAAGCTTACTCAAGATCATTTTTCTGTTGCTCAAGTAATAATACTTGGAGTTTTTTCATTTTTCATTACATAGTTTTGTTTTCCAGTGCACTGCGAAAGTTTCTGTTCTTTATAAGAATAACTTTCTGTACGCAAATTGTCCTTTTCACTCGCTGTGAAGTAGAGAACGACAACTGCCAGCAGTAACTTCAAAACAATTGACTCTTTTCCCTTAAACAATTGCTGCAGCTTGATTTGACTGAGGCGAGCAAAACAAACCCTTATGTGCAATCTTCTGTATTTTCTAATGATCGGCTGAGTTTAATTTGCTTAAACGAAGACCCTTGCATTGATAATAGCTAAATGGTGAATCATGGCTTGGCTGCCAAGTTGCAACTGATCTTTTGCTTTTACGATCTTTAGGTGGGTTGTTTTCGTACAGAAAATTCATTTCTTCATTGTCAGCAACAAGTTTTTGAAATAATGTAACTTTAATTTTGTTTGAAGGAAATCCTTCTTACTTGTAGGTTTTTGACAGATGTTATGCGTGTTCAACTTGACAACACAAAGCAAAATTTATATATCTGCGCGAAACGAGCAAGTTTAAAAAACTATAGTTGCTTTGAAACCGATTTTTGGGAATATTTTACCAGATAAAGATTGACCTTCTTTCTGCTCACATATCAACGCAATAACTTCTACATTGAGGATTTTGTTTATATTTTAGTGATCTGCGAAACTACGAGTGTCCGATCGAGCGAGGGTTTTAAAATATTCGCTCGAGTGCGACAAAGTTCAGTGACTTCAAACACATTGTGGGCAAGCGTTAATTTTTTTGGGCAAATCACTGTCCAAAGATATATTGTTTTTGTGCCCACAGTAGAGCTCCGGACCTTATATATCCAGAAACTTCCTTATATGAACACATTTTGTGAATGCATCTTGAAAAAAATGGGACTTACGCATGCACATTTCCAGTACAACGCAAGGAAATTAATGTCGTTAAAGTCCGTTTTACTATGAGGTATTCTTCGAGAAAATTAAGTAACCACAAGGTTATATTAAACCACAGCTTGCAACTTTTGAAGACAAATTGCCTGTTCTTTCCAGGTTATGGGTGGAAACATTTTATTTTTAGGCAAGAAAATATTTGAAATCCCGCCATTTTTTCAAACCCGGCCAGGGGATCTGGACTAAAAAGTCCACGCATGCTCATTACGTTTTTCCGCCCTGAAGCTTGGATGCGGGAAGCGCACGCTGTTAGACTACGAGCAGTCTCTCTTTTTTCTTAGTCCCTCGAGCGAAATGCGCGGGACACGAAAATGGCCTCACTAAATCTGAGGAAAAAGGGAGATTGCTCGCAGTCTACACGAGTAGAACGCGAGAAGCGTGACAGAAGGGAGCGCGAGGGGTGATGGGAAGGAGGAGAACAAAAGGGAGAGAATCCGCTCTTTTCAATAGAAGACCAAGAGACAACTGGGGACAAGTCAGCCCGACAAACAGCCACTCAACCGCAGACGAAACTCAAGGGGTGACCCGACCCTGCTTGCTTGACCAACGTTTCTCCATATAAACACTTTGGCTGGTCCAGCTGAGTCAACTCAGTCTTAAAACTCAGTCAAGGCAAGATAATCAGAGCATGCGCGATCGCTGTTCTGGACAACCGGAGCATGCGCTTTTCCTTTAGGCTCGGGCAATGAGATCAACTTTTTTCTCGTAAAGTAAACGCTCGCTAAAGTTAACTCGGCTGTGAGGGTGACCCTCCTACTCGGGACAGGTTTTCTCCACATAAACGGTGTGTTAGAAACTTGTTATATCACCAAATCCTACCAATTTTCCCTTTGGATGAAATACAATTTAGACGATTTCTATTTTTTTTTATTACCGTATAATACCAACCCACACCAAGGGGTACAACTACATCTGTACACTTGATTCCGTTTTAAAAAGTGAAATTTACATTGTACGATGCATAACTTTTTTTCTTCCAGAAACGACTACATTTAAAAAGCTGTTATATTTCAAAAGTCAAAAAATAATGCAATACAATATCAAAAATATTATTAATCGAATCACTTTTTGAGGCATAAAACTCGTAAATACTTGAACTATACAATGGTGTTTCTTAATATATTTAAATAACCTTGTTTTCTACTCACGGTTATGTGAAAGATATTTTAAAATATATCATTCGCGAGCGCACTGTTAAAACACTGCTATTTCAGTTACAACGCCAGGACATGTAGCCCCATCGAAACTAAGGCTGTGGTCACACTATACTCGATAGCTTCTGGTACCTACACGAAACGCTATCAAGGCTATGTTCACGCGAGAAAGGATAGCTTTTACGCCAGCACGAAAACCATATCGGATAGGACAAACTTGACGTGTACGGCACGAAAAGCTACTCTGTATAGTGCGAACAAAGTCTAAACGTAAAAAAACTGTGCCAGCTGTTTTTGCATATTCTTATGTTAATATATTTTTTAGCCTGCGAAAACATGCGTTTCTCCTCGCTCTACGCGAGGAGAAACGGATGTTTTCGCAGGCTATATAATTTTATGTTAATGCACAACATAACCAACCATGTAAGCGCTTTAGCGCGTTTTTTGAATGGCGCGCACTTTACAAATGAGGCAATTCAAACTTTTTAAACTTGGCGCGAGCTCTTCTCAGTGCATAAATGTCACTACTGTAAAGTTGTTTTCGCTCCATAGAGTCAAATGCGCGGACCAGACCCAACCCACGTAAGTGGTTTCGCGCGCTTTTTAAATAGCGTGCACTTTACAAATGAGGCAATTTATACTTATCGCGCGCTCTCCTCAGTGCATAAATGGCTTCTCTGCTAAGTTGTTTTCGCACCAGAATCAAATGCACAAGAGACTGAGCCATATAATTGCTTTCGCACGCTTTTGTCATGGCATGCACATTACAAACGAGGCAATATAAACTTTTCCGCGCTTTTGCCTCAGCTCTTAAATGACCTCGAAAGTCACAGAGTTTTCACTGTCTTTCGCCTTCGAACTGTTTAAATGCTGGTTTCCAGGTAGCTGTCCGTTTCTGAGTAACAGGAATCTTTGTCTTCTTCGTTTCCAAGCAGTCGTTTCTGCTCAGCGGCATTTCGCCTTGTAGTTAGCTCTCCCTACAAGAAATGACAATAAATATACAACACAGGTCGTCAATAATTTCCTTAGTTTACTGCAGATACAGCAAAGCGCAATTGTGGTGAAAGAACAGCCATTCAAGCTTATATTTCTGCATTTAATTTTACAGCAGCTTTTAGTGCTAATAGATGCCGTGACGTATAGAAGCTTTTAGCAGTGATTGTAATGCAGTGCAAGACTAAGATGGCCGTGAAAGCTGCGAGCGTTGTTCTTTTACCTTTGGAACTTTCTGCTGGACAACAGTGCGAACTCTTTTTGACACTGTGGAATGGGCACGAAGAATTTTCTCATTCTCTTCGATGCACTCAGCAAAACAAACTGAGAAGAATTAACAGAAAACCAATTACTTAAAATCTATAAAGAGGGCTTAAATTTAAAAGGTGCTCAAACCAGTTCACGATCTCTATTTCTAGTGATAATAGGAATTTTCGCCTATAACAAGAGGGAAACTCGCATAAAAGTGCGTCCGTAGCCTTTTTCCCAGAAACATGTGAATTCAGCCAAACTTCCATACTAATCGCTGATTGGTAATCACAAAAATTTCCCGCTTGAATGCCAATTTGATTAAAAAATAAAAACAGTTTTTAGTTCGACATATCTACTAAAGTTTTTCTCCAAAACTTTCAGCTGTCGCTTACGAAGAATGCATACCAGTTCTGGGTTTTCAGTTCAGATCCAAATTCCTGCTCTCATTATCCACCAATGTTTAGAAACAGGGTAATTGAATCACGCGTGAATTTACTTTTTCTTACCGTCGAATTAATTTGGTCAATACCCACAGAGTAAGAATCACCCATGACTCCCTTAAGTTGAAAATGCTCGAAGCCCTTACACAAAGACAACAAGATTATCTCACCATTATCTGAGCCCAGGTGGTTCCTATTAAGGACCACATCGACTTGGCGCAGTTTGCGAAGCGTGTGAAGGAACCTGCTGTGGTCCTTATTCCATGGATATCTTAGGATCACCCATTTTGTAGGGTCCTCCCAAGTGATACTTCGATCAAAGATCTGTTAAAAAATAATTTCAAGGTAAACTGTGCAACAGTAAATCATTGCCCAGAACTCACTGGGGAAATAATAATAATCATAAACGAACACGCATCAGTTTTCAATTTAAATACTGTTGAAGGTAAAAGTGTAAAATTCGCGTTTAGGCGGTGCTTCACGTCAAACCGATTTCTGCACTATCTTTCGTCTTTGCACGATTTGCAGATGCAACTCATAAGAACTGCACAAGCACGTCACGCAAAGAACAAAACACAATGCAAAAGTCAGGTTACATGAAACACCACCCAAAACAAATATTATGGCATTTTCCGCTTAGGTCAATGAGTGCATCACGCTAATTTATACATACATTTTTTCTTTGCCATCACTACGAAGTGAGTACTTAATGTCACGTTTTACGGAGGACGTAAAACAAGCGACGGCGAAACTTTCTTTTTGGTTTTTCTGAACTTGGATATGGTTCTTAGGATAATTCAACTTCAGGAGAGTTCGCCAACATTTGAAAAAGTGAGTGAATTGGAATAACCGCAATGGAGATTAAAAGAGCGCGAATTCACTTTCGTCACCGTCGCCGTTCTCGGATCTTAAGGACACTATTAATAACACGCGACCGCGCGACTTAAGTCTTACGCGGACAGGTGTTTAGAAAACCAATCTTAACACTTAATCCGTGATACAGTGATGACAACTAAGGTAAACTTCTCCTGCTTGTACGTCAGTTGAGTACGAACTCGAAAAGCGAAGGGTGACATACTGTAAAACCCACCAAGCCCTCGTCTTAGCTTTAACATATCTAATCTATGCCTGATGGCGGACTACGGAGCATTTTCTTCAGTACCTTTCTGCCACTTCTTAGAGCCTGATGTAGATATGGGATCACATTATAGTTCCAAACGTTCACGAACCAGCCCTCGGCGGCTTTATAATCCATTGGACATGAGAAGAACAACGAAGGACCTACGAAGTAAAAACAACAATTCGATAAAAAACAACACCTTGATTTAACGACCAGTGATAAATTTGGTTTTTTTTCTCATTTCATTTTCTCCTTTTCTCTCTTTTCTTCTTTTCAACAGACCAAGACCTTCCAACGATCTGTGGAAAGAAAGCTGTCTTTTACTGCGCAGAGAGGAACGAGTGCTCTCAATGTTCTTTCTTTTACGTAAATTTTTCGACAATCGAAGACTTGGCGGAAAAACATTGGCAAACATTATTAAGGAGAAAATTATGTGATAAAGTATGACCTGGGCCGACGATATCAATCTTCAAAGAATTTCTACCACTATCGTACGAACAATTCAGAATTTTTATTCCCTTTCGTGCCCAAAGGAGTATTGACATTTTTTATATTCTTATAGCCTGAATGTTAGCTTCATTATGACTAAATCCTTCTAAATAATCGTTTACCACTAAAGACACGTTTTGGTGTAAATTACTCACCAATAGTGGATTCCGGTTCGCAATATTCTTCCAGGATTTCATTAAGATGATACCACACTTTTGAAAGCCAATCAAACAAGTCCAGCAGATCTCTACCACTACCTTCAACGCTGATAAACACACAGTGTCAGAATGCTCTACAGAGGAAGACACTCTGTCTCGAAGCTAAGGGGTATTCATCACAAAGTTACTTTTCACGCCCACGAGGTTTAGACACGTTTCTTGGGGGAGGAGAGGCAAGGGGAAGGATGGGATGGGGTTCTCTTTAAACATTTTTGCTGTTTCACACCTAAACCAAGTACTTCTGTGAATAAATTCCTATGGTGTAACCATTTAATGAAACCCATTCAGCAGTACTTTCACATGGTACTATTTATTTAGTATGTAGTTCTAACTTTTGAGTCTGTGGATGAAATCCTATCGTGTTGCCATTCAAATGAAACCTCTTCAGCAGTGCTTTCACTTGCTACTATTTATTTACTATGTAGTTCTAAATTTTGAGTCTGTGGATAAAATCCTATGGTGTTACCATTTAAATGAAACCTCTTGAGCAGTGCTTTCACATGCTACTATTTATTTAGTATGTAGTTCTAAATTTTGAGTCTGTGGATGAAATCCTATGGTGTTACCATTTAAATGAAACCTCTTCAGCAGTACTTTCACATGGCACTATTTATTTAGTTTGTAGTTCCTACGGTGTTACCATTAGAATAAAACCTCTTTGGCAGAACTTTCTGATAGTGCTATTTATTTCTTTGGTTTTATAAAACTGAGATATTTGGAATTTTATACATTTTCCACTATTAAGAGTAAAAGGGTTACGTAAGGTTTTAATTAATTGCTGTTTGCTAGGGAGCATAGAGGAAGCAAACGGATATTGCTACGTGACTACTTACTCAGTTTGGATTTGAGCCCAGCTTAACTTGCGCCTCAAGAATCTGCCCAGAAGTCCAGAGTACTGTCTGTCATTAACAGACACACGTAACCACCTACAATGGCAAAAACATTATTACTGGTAAGCATACATGTAGTTGTCTAGTCATTTTAAAGAAAGACTAATTGACTAACTGACTGATAATCTAATTGACTCGCTAATTGACTGACACATCATGACTGGCTGACTGGCTGGTCAATTAAATGGCGGAGTAAATTACAGACTGACTTACCAATGAAATGAATAGCTGGATGGGTAACTGGCTGAAACAGACTTACCTGAAGTGATGGCATAAGTTTAGCTCCTTTGAAGAGAAAGGCCCTCTTCTGCTCTTGTCCCGAACTCCAATAATGTATGGACTGAAATCAAACAGGACAAACTTGATAGCATTAATGCCACAGTCCGATGACCGACTGTTATTTGCAGGCCTGTTAAAACACCTATTCTTCTCGAGGCAGCTTGCTTAAATTGCAGACTTTCTGTCTGAGTTATGTGAGAAGGGTTATGAATTATTACTAGAAATCTACATCACCTACCAGTTTTTGTTGTCGAGAATGGAGAGGTCAAAGATGCTCGCCAGTGTAGCTAAACAATTAAGCTGTTCGAGAACAATCACAGCAGGGCTGCCTTCTTGAGGACTGAGAAAGAAAAGTATAAACAGGGTACCAAATTTAAGTAATATCACATAACTGGCATAAACTGTGGACAATAACCACACTACTTGCTAGAATTATAGAAAGGAATAAGACGTCAAAGACTGAGTAACTGGACAAAAATAAGTTATGGGCGTCACATCATGACGAAAACACCAGCCATACCAACGCGACGTCAAGCTTCTATGGAAACGATACATTCCGGAAATAGCCCCAAATGTTGCTGTTCGTGTACACTCTTTGTGAACGCCAATGCATTTGTTACGCCATGCCATTAGTTTTCAGGACGAAATTATAATAAGTAGTTCTAGTGATGCAGTAACCTAGTTTCAATTTGAGCTGTACAGTAAATCAAATAGAAAATACCTTGAGATGTCGCTCTGCATGAAAGATGCGAGACTTTGTTTCAGCTCCTTTAAAAATAGAAACACGAGAATGAACGGAGATGCTTACATCTCAGACTGGATAAAGAAATATTCTTGTGAACTTCAAGAACTCCACAAAGAATTTCGACTTCTACCAGTACCAGGGTTACATCAGGTTAACAGGTACTTGTTACTCCAGATGGCTTGCTTACCTTTCGAGTTGATTGTGAGACATTGAAAGTGACCACTGCTGGAGAGCACTTCCATCCAACGCTGAGTTAAAAAAAATATGGGTGAAAATTAGTATTTGATAGATTTTCAAACGAACTTATAAAAATCTAACAGAGGACAGAAAGGAAGAGAAAAGACAGCAAAAACGTTTGTTAATTCTTATTACGTCCTTCAACAAATCAGCAACAAACTATTAAACTCAAAACAGCATCGTCCGCTTTGTTATGACATAACTTCAGTTGCTAACAAACTCAACAACCATTTTAAAATGTTAAACTGATCAGAATTTATGTAGCCTGCGTAGCAGGCGCTAGGAAGTAAATGGGCGCAAGAAAGAACGGGCGCGCGCGAGGGAGACAGGCGCTAGGAAGTAAATGGGTGCAAGAAAGAACGGGCGCGCGCGAGGGAGACAGGCGCTAGGAAGTAAATGGGTGCAAGAAAGAACGGGCGCGCGCGAGGGAGACAGGCGCTAGGAAGTAAATGGGCGCAAGAAAGAACGAGCGCGCGCGAGGGAGACAGGCGCTAGGAAATAAATGGGCGCAAGAAAGAACGGGCGCGCGCGAGGGAGATAGGCGCTAGGAAGTAAATGGGCGCAAGAAAGAACGTGCGCGCGCGAGGGAGACAGGCGCTAGGAAGTAAATGGGCGCAAGAAAGAACGTGAGCGCGCGAGGGCGCGCGTTTTTTCTTGCGCCCATATATTTCCTAGCGCCTGCTACGCAGGCTAGAATTTATACAGGGCACTACAGAACGATGATGTCGTCTCGTCGCGACCATTAGGTTTTACTACTGGACAACCAAACCTTTTAAGCCCAATTCTAACTAAATAATTTACTAAAACAAGCAAGCAATGACTCGGGGCAACAGCAACATGTGAGAACTGCTCGCACCAAAGGAAACGCTGGGATTCAAGAATTTTACAAGCTCTGTTATGTTTATTAAAAAAACATATCTTACCGTTGGACAATGTGTTCCGCTAACTTAGCTGCCAAGTAAGACTTGCCTAAGCTTTGCTGTCCACACAGTACAATATGCCTGTGTTCCAACAAATCTTCAACATATTTCTGTTAGGAGTGGAGACATGACACGGAATTTCAATCAATTAGAAATATTCCCTCGTAACAACCATGTATTGAGCAAAAATCCTTAAAATGCAAGATTTAAGTTCCTAGACACAAAATTACATAGCTCGACTGACGCAAAACCTCTTCAGCATTGCTTTCACATGGTATTATTTATTTTCTATAGTTTGTGATTCCAACCTATGCATCTGTAAAATTAATCCTCTCGTGTGACGATTAAAACAAAAACATCTAGAAAAGTACTTAAACATGATACATATTTTAGTTTCTTGTAACACCAAATTTGGACATACTTTTTGAATATGACTTCGAAAGAGTTTATATGACAAACATATTCAATACACAGCGGCGTGGAGACATACAATTCCTTAAAATGCAGAAAACTGTTACCTCTATAGTTTCCTTCGGTAGCAAAGTATCATAAACGAGAGAATCACAAGAGAAATGGCTTCCATCTACAAGAACAGTTAAAAAATAGAATTGTGTCATTGCAAAGATTGAAAAGAAGTAGTGATAGAGAAAAGATAAAATACTTTCTTTTGCATGCCACAAAAAAATATTAGTGTACGTTGGGGTTGCACAGTACTTAAACCAGCAAATCAATAAGTTTAAATTAATATTCACAACTATTTCGTAAATGCAGCCAACGGAACGTTTTCTTCACTTTCATTTTTTAAGGTGTATTTATGTTTTGAAAAGATAAAAAATAATTGGAGTTTGGAGAAACCGTACTCCAAATTGGTATTATTTAATATTACCGTCCCACTTCTATCTATGTCAACCAGCCCAATTGTCTTGAGTCCCTCCTCTTCAGTTGGAAGTGGAAATAAAAGTCAAAGAACCCACACAACTGTTGAAGCACCTATATCCCCAGGGCGTGGTCTATCTTCTCATAGGGTGTTTAAGGAAGGTACTACTTGGGGACCAGAGTGATTGGCACATGCTATTGTAATGTCCTTGCCATATCTGAAAAAGTTGGGGATACTAGATCCCCTTGGTGCGGTCTATCTTCTGATGGGGTGTTTAAGAAAGGGACTGTTTGAGGTAGAGAGTGATTGGCACAAGCTGTTGTGATATCCCTGCCATATCAGGCAAAGCTGATAAAACAATGCTATTATACTTACCCTTGAGTTGAATAATACACGGATTACTCTTTTTCGAAAGTTCTACTCGAGGAGAACTTTTTCTTAAGGAATCTGGCAAAAAAAAAGATAAAAAAGTAAATTTCTTGTTATTGAAAAAGTTCACATTTCAAAGGAGTTTTTGTTGTGGCCATACCACTTCTACATAGTATTGTAAACACAGGGACCAGAATAATATTGAAGGAATGGAATTCTAACACTTATTTCGTCTAGTTTTTCAATTTGTTTCCCTTTTAGTCAGAAAGTGTTATGTGCACTGTCCAAACAAGAAAGGTGTTAATTTAAGCTGGCATGAGATTAAAAAAATTGTGCATAATTGTAAAACTTTCAGGACATGAAATGTTGTGCAGGTTTGTTGTAGCCTGACATATACATTTCAGTGGTTGAATAATATTTTTGGTTTGTGTTATAACTTCTTTTTATTTCAACAATACCCAATACAAAAAGACAACATGAGGTGTGCAAAATATTCAAATATTCAAACCTGGACTCCATAACATCACTCCTGTTTGAACCCCTTGAATGCTGTGAGCTCCAAGACAGAGGTAACCATCTGGGTCAATTTTATTGACATGATCCTGAAGGAAAGAATTGATGAAAGCAAAATCAGTTTGCTTTCTTGCAAAAAGGTACGGATGAACAAACTTGAAAAAGATTCAAACAGATTGCAATTGTGGGTTTTTGAAAACCTATCCTAAAAGTCATTTTTGTTGTTTGTAACGTTTGATTTTAATCCTGTAGACTGCAAAACAATCCATATTTTTCAAATATTCAAGTACGTGCGAGCAGTCAAACAAAAGGTCTTGAGCGAGGTTGAAATAAAGTGAGCAAAACTGGAGACTTAAGCTACATTAAACCAGTTTTTAGAAAAGAACCGACTGTCATGCACTCTAATAATGCTGTGAATCATTAACAAGTATTTTTTCGGTAACATTAAGTTTCATGGCGCACAAGGAAGCGTTATTAGAAATATTAACAAATTGAACTGGACAGCCATGACACACCCCCATCAATGAAGTGGTCACAGACATTTTAGTAATAACTATGTTGTCATGGAAACATTGTAGTCATAAGCCAGTGTTCCACCATATTCTGGTTGAGGTTCTTTTCCTTACCACAAAAATTCTTCTCGCAGCTTCCATGACTCCATTCCAGTCTGCTCCCTTTACAGTAACTGTTCCCAAGTGGATGTCTTCTTTCTGCAGTAAGAATGTTAGATTGAATACGGTCATCTACTATATAAACAACAATGCAATACCAGGTGAGCTTTCGCACGAAAACATGATACCTTCACATGTGAAAATAACATGTTATCTTACGTGAAAAGATCACTGTAGTGAAAAGGTTTGGTATTTCATTGGTGTTTATACAATAAATAAAACATTACATGGCCACTTGAAGACACAAAATTTCTCTTCGAGTGTTGAAAAATATTTCACTCGTTTGCTGCGCTCACTCTTTAAACATTTTTCAACACTCAAAGAGAAATTTCGTATCTTCAAGCGGCCATGTAATATCCTGTATATCTCTAATACATTGTTACCCTTGTAGTGACAAGTGGTCACTTCAAGAAGGTTGGCTGCTCGATAGAGGTGTTCACTCAGTTTCTAGCTGCGTTCAGAAGGTGAAAAGTGACATGAATTTGGCATGTAGGAAAACCCCCTCACTATTTTTTTCCTGTTCACATCTTTTTATACTGTCCCCACAATCTGAACACCTGGTAGAGGCTTGCTGAGTTTCTGACAATTTTATCAACTGGGACTCAGGTAACCACCCACTGTAAAAAAGGGTGACCTGTAAACACTTTAAGCCTCAATATCCACATACAATTCTCCACATTATTCGCCATACATTTCCTTAAATACTTAGTTGAGAGAATTAAATAAAAGATGAGAGCACTTTTTTTTCTCTTTGGTTATTCTCATAACCTTTTTCTTGATGGTGTATCAATCCTGTTGGGAGAAAACTGATTTTGGTCACTCTTAGGACAAAGGATCAATAGGATACTGTACTTTATGAGATTT
>OZ037778.1:41155330-41202830 GCA_964035525.1 Porites cylindrica
GGGGATAAATTTTAGAAAGTGTTCCAAGATTCTCATCAGAGCTTACAGTATTATCATAGAGAATACTTTCAACTGATGCAAAGCAAAGAATAAACTTTTTTTCAAAAACCAATAAACACCTGTATTTGCAATTTATTTTCCTTATCTACCAAGTAACATGCAATGTCCTGTAAAAAAATAAATTACTTTGTGTTTTTTTTGCCAAGACTCACCATGCTTGGGCCTATAAAGTTTATAAAGATTTTCAAGTCTCTCTGAAGATTCAGTGCTACTGTTCTCTGACACTTCTCCATTTGTTTGATGATTGGCCAAAGTAGAAACTTGTTCGCGCAGCATGTCATTCTCCTCATGGAGTAGTTTAAGCTCTCCCTAGAAAGACACATCAACTCTGTTCATTAATTCACCTCTCCTCCGTGGAAGTCAAATTTGCCACTCTAAGGAGACCTATCAGATCTCCTTCTAACTTGACATCATAATCAAATGCAGGGGTATGCCCTTGGAAGCAAGACTGCACATATAGCCACGTCTCCTCTCGCTCCTCACCGCTAGGAAAGTTTTGCATGAGAGATGTCTGCACCTCCTTCAGCAAGAAACGAGGAGAGACAGCTGTATTTGCAGGCTACTTCAGAATTGGCGCAGTGGATGTATGTAAGACCTTCCACTTGACAAGCCATTACTTGGCAAAATAGCAGAGGGATAAAGGTAATGAATTTGCCTATGTTGAGGTTTCATTTGAAATTTTGGTTACCAAAATTCATCTTTGTATCAGTGTTCCCTCTACCTTTTATGCAACTCTACTTACAGTGCGACTACTCGAACCAGGGCACTTGGGAGAAGATTATCGAATCACAACATTTTTTGGAAACAAAAGATTCTCAAGTTTCTTTTGCAAACGGACCAACAAAATTTAAGGTTCAACAATGCAACCATTGAAAATTTTAAAACGGTTTGAACCTACCTGGCCTCTCAGGAAACAGTCCTCAAATTCATGAATGTTACGGGTCCATTTGCAAAAAAACTTGAGAAAACTTGAAATTCTAGTATTTGTAATACTGTTTTAATACAAGTGATAGTCTTACAGGCAGTGGATCTTAGGCTCAGATGTCAGTTTATAGAGGCCTACACAATTTTGTAACAACTAATCAACAGTGTTTCTCTGTTGTTCAATTAAACAGTTCAAACCTTGTGAACAAAAGGGAAAAAAACATCTCAGCCTACAGTATATAATATTATTATACAGTGGCATGGTTAGATAATTTTAACATCTGTTCCGCAAAATTGATGTAACAATGCTCATAGGTAAATAACCTAATCTCTGTTACTTTCTGTTATGGGAGATGTGTCGCTTTTTCAATCATCTAGATTAATGTTAATCTCCTTAAAGATTAAGAGAAAATTTTGATACATTATCATACAGCCACTGCATGCAGTATGGAAACAATAACCTCCCTGTGCTTTAAAAATTATCAAAACATGGTAAACTTCATCAGATTCAGACAAACTTGGTGATAATTCATTGCAAAGTCTTGGGTAGCCATGGAGGACACATTCTAGCTTTAAGTATTTAAAAAGGTACAAGAAGATGGGACAAGAAAACAAGACTGTCAAGGATATGACAAGATGTTGAGTTTATGACTTAACTTTATTACCTCCCTCCTTAAAAAACAATATATTGATAAGATTTTTACAGTCAGAACTAAATGTGAAAATATGAGATTTGATTGTATTTATTTCCAAGTAGAATTTGTGCAGTTGTAAAAAATGTTCAGCTTAAGAAAAGCTTTAAACAGTTTTTATTAGCGGCATCTATATACAGAATAGTTTATATTTAAGACCTCTTTCACTTGAAACAGAGTTTATTTACAGTTGTAAGATGCATGTAAGTTAAACCCACTAACCTTAATTTCACTGATTATTCCCTGCAGTTCATCAGCTTGATGCAAAGCTACACAGGCTTCCATGCTTAGTCCCCCAGAAAGAGCCTACAAGAAGGAACAAAAACATGCCATAGCAGGTAATTATCTACCAAAATCAAAATTTGGCAATTAAATTACTAAGAAAACATCAGGACAACAAATGATAAAATTTCAGCAGGGATGATTAAAGTTTAATGCTTTCTAGAAGCTCTTTTGTTATCATGGAGAACAAACAAAAACAAACCACGCAAAATAATATTATGATCATGTTGCAATGTGTGTAATTACACTAGAATTCTACAGGTGTAAATCAAACCCTTGTCAGCGAGTAAAGTATACCAGTCTTGAAAAAATTTCACTAAATGTAACAAATGAAAAAAGGGATTAAAAAGTGCTATTTATACATATGCTTCATGGAATCTTTTTACCCATGCCTAAAACCCACTAATAATACCACTATATTTAAAATAAAAGCATTCATACACAATAATAGCCTTCATAATAATAAACAGCACTAAGGAAGATGCCATCTTTCAGCCAAAAGTTTTACTAGATTCCAAATGATGACAGGGCACATCAATAGTATACAGGCTTAAATTTTAAATGCACATGTATACACATTAGGAGTAAGCCTCCTAAAAGGGTCTCCTAGATCATAAATGCACACAAGTTACTAAACATGAATTTATTCTTTCACACCCAGAAGTGGCCAAACTCAAAATTAGTCCAAAAATCCAAATGTCATGTCACAGAAAAAAATAATACCATTTGAAAAAAAAAAAACATTTGAATGGTCACATCGCACAATTTCAAAACCACTTTACAAGACATTGTCATTCACCCCAAAATTCAAGAAAATTGCTTCCAAAAGACTTATGATAACTTCACCAGAATTTCCCTTACTATTTTCAAGAACTTTTCCTTCTCCATTTCCTTGGTAAGAAATACACAAACACAAGGAGGGGAAATTTGCTCTTTGATTAAATAAGAGGCCAGCTTAAATCATTTCCATTTATTTAGGAGTGACAAAAGCTTAACCTTAATCTCTAAATACTGTTCAAGATGAGTCTTAAAGCCTCTTTTTGCTGTGTTTCTTTACTTCTTGGAGTCTGTTCACTGCAGTCTCAGAGTTTTAACCAAAGATTCTTGGATTTTACAATAATTTACCACCTATTCAATTATTGTGCCAAAAAATATCATTATTTTAATACATTATAGATAAATATTCAATCTGTTATTATACATTGAATTAATAAGAGATTCCTCAGACTTACTGTCAATTGCTTAAAAGTTCAACTACTTCATAGAAGCAAAAATTACCTTGACTTGGTACCACACATGTACATAAAGCAAAAGTATTAATTTCACAACATGACCAATAGTTAATTCTAATACCAAATGTACACAGAATTTTCCTTCTTGACAAGGTTAGTTCTGCTTAACATGATGGTACATACATGTATTTGAAGGATCACAATTCAAGATAAATTCACCCGTAGACTCAAATTAAGGCTCCATTTTAAAATGTTACCACTGCATGTTTATGATCAAACATTAATTTAAAGAAGGTTCAACTCAGTAAATTCTGTTCACAGAGAATGATGTTTGAGAGGCAAAAGGAGCATAACTCCAAAAGATTGTACAAGGATGTTTTTAGTCCATTTCACATCCACGTACATGTCATTGTGTTAATTCTGATCTCCAAAAAGAAAACCTGAATTTTCTGAAAGTTACCTCAATTATCATACGAAAGTTATCACAAAATTATTTCATTACCATACCTGAATATATAGGTAGAGAGAAATCAACACTGTGCTAAAAAGAAGCTAGTGGTTTTTGGACCAGATATTGTCAAAAATGATAGTAGAAAAGGCCTTGAACTAATCCTTCCTCCAGCATTCCCCAAATGGTTCTTTCCATATTGACACAGACTCATGGCTGATTGACAAGTAATTAATATGAATTGAGGAAAATCATGCTTTCAACAGATCATGTTACAATATTGCCCTGTTCATGTTTTGGCCAAAGAGTTCAAGGGTGGTTTAAGTGTAAAATTTTGTACAGTTGAGAATCTAGTGAATATGTTGTACATAAGATCTGCTCTCATGTTAAGCCAGTATTTCAACTTAGTTTGATTTAGAATTGCCTTTGTTTCCTAGCCCTAATAATAAAGGAAATTCCGCTTTAAACATTAGAATAGATTTAACCTTGTTAACCTGCAAACAGATTTTACATACAGCAAATACACACACAAGTGTACAGTAGAACTTACAAGGCATGGAACTGATAAATTAGAAAAGCCACAATTCTGACAGGGCCAGTGTAGGCTCAATTTAGAAAAAAATTTTCAAATGAAGGAGCACACAGAAAACACCTGACAAATGATTCTTGATTTAAAAACAAACACAACCTGACAGCTAGTCAGAAGTCACTTGTGGCTTTTTCCAGGCATACCTTCAAGAAATCAAAATAATTTTATTTACCTTATCTTGAGAGCTTGGAGACACCCTCTGCTTGAACCTTTCAATGGCTTTATCCAAGATGTCAGAGTCCACAACTTCCAAATTAAGTGATCTGCGTACTTCTCCCAATAACGCATCAAGACTAGCCTCATCCTGTTCATCATCATCATCATTATTATCAACTGATAACAAATTGTCATTTCCTACAAGTTTAAGGTCCATTGTATCGAGATCAGAAACCAGTGAAATACCAGTGCTGGCTTCCGTGTCAACAAAAACAACGGTGTCTGTGCTACCACCAAATTCTCCAAAGTGATCATCATCAGAAGAGTATGATGATGATGATGCATCTCCTTGGGACTCTACATCAGTAGGAACATCTTCTGCACCTTTAACACTGGCTGGCTTCTCATTGTGAGGCATGTCTGTATTGTTTGTATTATTTTTACCCACCCCATCCTCCCTACAAACTAAACTATCGCCAGGGTAGGGTGGGGGTTTTGGAGTACTGGTAATGTGCAACCCATTCTTTTTTCTATAGTCAATAAATACATCAACGCCTTCAGGGCTAGCTATCTCTTGCAGCTGCCCCTCAGTTACAATTTCCTCTGCATCTAGAGAGTCAAATAATATGTCTTTAAACTTGCTATCTTCTGTTGCAGAACTAGTGATGGGGTCCTCAAGTTTGACATCACCTTTTCCTTCTTCGTCACAAGGCTTTGCTTTAGGTGTAGGGAGCGAAAAATGCCGTTTTTCATCAAGGCTGTTGACTTCAAGCCCATTCTTTTCTCTCTGAGAAAAGGCTCTGTCTCTGCGAGGTCTTTTCAGGCTGTGAGTTTTTGTTAGCCTGCTAAGTGTTTCAATGTTATCCGTTGCTTCACTTCCATCATATGAAACTTTCAGAGTTTTCTCCTCATTAGCTTTTGTTGGATTATGCTTTCCTTCCAAGCACTCAACTTCTTCTTCAAAGAGCTGCGACTTGCGAGTAGAGGTCCATTCCTTGAGCTTTTTACGTATGTCTTCATTACTTGTACTTCCTCTAACAGCTTCTGCTTGTGTCACACCA
Organism: Porites cylindrica; assembly: GCA_964035525.1. Lineage (NCBI taxonomy): Eukaryota > Metazoa > Cnidaria > Anthozoa > Scleractinia > Poritidae > Porites > Porites cylindrica. The sequence continues at coordinate 41,160,775 of OZ037778.1, forward strand.
CTTGTTTTGTCCTTGCTATGGACTCCTTGCCTCAAGCAATCAAAACTCTTAGAAGATCTTGGTGGGACACCTCTAGGCCGCTTCAAATCTTGACTTCCATTCTGTCTTTGCACTGGGCTGTTAAGATGATGCCAACTACTTGGTAGACTAATGGTGTTGGGTCTGCTGCTTTTTGCATTAAGTGGGGGTGTGGGAGAATGGTTGTATCTCTGTACAGATACTGGTCTTCGTTTTGGCACTTCTTCAGTTGACCCAACTTTCATGGTGGCAAGGATCTGTAAAAGCTCTTCAACTGAGACAGCTTTGCCATTCCCCTGACAAGATGTCCTGTCTGTATCAGCAAAAGCCACAGGAGTATAAGGAGCTGCTTGAACATTCCCCAGCAATGACAACTGATCAACAAGTTCTTGAGACGATGTGGGAGAAACTGTTTTACTACCTGTTGAGGGTACTGAGGATTGCAAATCTTTCTGTAACTCTTTTAACAGTGATGGTGGAAGCAGTTCTTGGGAAACAGACAGAGGTGGAGTTTGAGTTCCCACTGAAGGTGATGGTGATAAAGCTCTGAAAACATCAGCCGGTGGCGTTTGAGTCCCTCTGTGCCATCTGTAAAACTGTCTAGAAGAGTTTTTATCTTCAGAGATCGCCTGCTCATCGTCATCCATGTCACTGTCGTTCAATTCCTCTTGACACCCACGGTTTTGTTTATCATCTGAAGACGGTGAAAACGTCTTTTTTTCTGTTACAGACAACACCACAGACTCAATATCAGGGTCTGGAAGAACTGTCTGCGGGGATTCCAGAAGTTTTTTAATACTCAGTGCTTCAGCTGAAATTATGCTATCTTTGTCTTCACACCTGGTGTAGAACTCACTGTAATCAGTATCATCAAACTCCAGCCTTGGTTCTTCAATCTCTTTTGGATCAGTGATTGCTGCCATTTCTCCTTCAAGTTCTTCAGGAAGAAAATCCTCTGCCAAGGGGAGTGATGAATTCAGAGAATACTTATCAGTAATACTTGTTGGTCCCATTTCCTCCAAATCAGAGCTCGGTGTGACATTTTTAACTAGTGGACTAGTGGACCGAGGGCCAAAGAGGGCCTCCACTGCACTTACTTTGCGGATAGGTTTGGAACTTGCAAAACCATTGTGGACACTAGTTTTGGTAGAGCGACAATACCTAGGAGCTGAAGGCTCACTAAAGATCCTTTCAACTTCAGAGTCACTTGAGGAGCTAGCATTTGATGAGGTACGCCTAAGGTTTTGAAGGCGTGGTGCCCGGATTTGTTGAAATGGGGGTGGATCCTCTGAAAATTCAAATGATTGTCTCCTTAGAGCAAATACAGGGTCCCTGCTACCTAGCGAATGACGAAATCTCTTTTGTTCGCTCTCAGGGAAAGAGGACCTCCTTTTGTCCATATCAGAAATGCTGGAATCACAAGACATACTTTTAAAAATGTAACCATGAGCCAGACTTTGAGGTCTTCGTCGCTGTGGCTGGAAAAGTGGTTCTGAATGCACACTGCTGTCATCAGATGTGTAACCAGATTGATCAAAGTGTGACATCCCAGTTCTTTTGGGGGAACTCCAACCAATCTTTTCTTGAGAGACATTTATGGTGTTTATGGAGCTTTGCATAAGTCTTTTTTGGTGAAACAAGCTGCCAGAAGGGGATGAGAGACCATTCTCCGATTGCCAGGTTGTTCTTAATCTGGGTGTGTGAGCCTGGTGAACATTGTAATCCAAAGGAGAGTTTACCGCTGAAAGGTGTGTCTCACTAAACGACCAAGATCTTCTTTTCATCTCAGAACTCAAATCTCTTTCCAAGTTCGGAATACCAGAAATTGACCCTGGGCGTCTTTGCCTTATATTTCTATCCTGCTGTCTAAAACCAGGCAAAGAGGATTGTTTGATTTCACTCAGCCTCGGATTCACAAGAATTTCGTTAAAATCTATTCCACTGGTGGTTTCAAGAGAAGGCACTGTCCTACTGCTACAACTAAGTTGACGTATGTCCCCACAATGTGTTTTTGAGTGATCTGGTAAGTGACTGCCTCTTGCTTCAGATGCATCAACAAATTCAAATCCATTGTGAATATTACTAACAATACCATTTGTGTAAACATCAGTTTCTGAGGGCCCCAGTGGATCAGAGTATTGTCTCTCTGTTTCATCAAAAGAACTGCTCACTCCCTCTTGATTCTCATCCACAACAACATGATCAGCATAATCAACTTCATCAATTTCCCTCACAGAGTCCAGACAGTCTCTTTGTATCTTACTGTGGTGGCAATTGCTATTTAAAGGTTCACCGTTTATTGAGGATTGTGAAAGGATACTTCCATCAACAGTAAATTCCTCCTCTTCAACCAGTGGAGGAATCTGTTCTTGAACATCACCATTAAATATAACAGACTTGCAGACATTATTATTTTCAAGTGAAAACCTCTCAGTGTCTACAATAGGAGCAACATCTTCCGTGCTACTCTGATCAGCATCAAAACAGTGAAAACCATTATGAATTTCTACATTGACCTCTGTGTTGCCAACACAAGCCTCGTCAGATGAATTCTTGAGGCTCTTTGCTTGAACATTTTTCAACAAATCATTTCTTTCAGTCAAGCCATCTTTGACACAAGCTTCAAAGAACAGAACATGTTCTTCAACAGACTTCCATTTGTCACAGTCAGGAAAATTATCAACTTCAGTACATTCAGGTCTTACACTGGCATTTTGACATTCATTATAAGAGAACCGTTTAGTGATGTCTTTATTTTGTTGTTGAATTCTCTCAATTTTCTCAAAACTTGATGGAGGAGCACTGCCTCTCCTAAGCTTGGGCTTGGGTGGCACTGGAGGTTTACTCCTGACTTTACTAACACCGCACCTTGTCAAGGTATTCTCTGGTGATGCACTATAATATAAACAATAAAAGTCGCTAGCGCGCCTTGTTTTCTCCACAACATTGCCTCCTCTGTCTTCATCATGCGTGTGTGCACATTCGATCTCATCATTAACTGCTCCTTCCTTACTCATGACATTTTGCATACAAACAGAAGTCCTATTTGCCTCATTTTCCACTGTTGGCTCAGAACATGAAGCTACAGATGCCGTGATATTATCTTTTCTTTTCTTATTTATCACTTTGGTCCTTTGAGAATCTAATTCTGTTACAGGCGATGAATTTATTGATCCCTGTGAGCTGTCACTGCTAGCACTACCATTTCGTTCAAGTTCCTCATCCACAAAGCACCCTGAATCAGTTTTACATTTGGTGTCTGGCGCACTTCTTCCTCGATTGAGTCGTCGAGTCACTCCCGGTTTTTCTTTACCACTCATATCAATAACTTAACCTGCCATGAAGCTGGTGGTCTGCATGGCCTCAAATACTGGAAGTTGATCACTACAAATTCACATACAAAGAACACACGTTAATTTTGGAACAACTAGTTGCCACAGAGAATCAAGGCTAACTACCTAGGGTAATATGTACTTGTTTGTGAGGAAAACGAGACTGACATTTGGAGAAACCAAAGGGGGCAAAGGAGAGAACCAACAACAAAACTCAACCCACATATGCCTTAACCAAAAACAAAGGAAACTAAAATTGAAAAGAAGGGGTAAAATCACAAAATGTACACAGGGTGCAAACAAAGTCAGTTTTACAGCTTGCCATTCGCGCAAGCTGTAGCTAGCATGTACTGGCCCAAAAAAAATTTGATGAGCAGGATTGATTACAGTTCTTCTGTTATTCGAATTCCTAAAAAAATCTCACGTTAAAAACAGAATTCACTAGCCCGATAGCAAAATCCACTAGCCCCAGGCTATCGGACACTACTTTCTTTGCACGCTGATGTACATAATACAGTAACAAAAGACTAAGGATAGATAAGGGTAAGGGACCAAGGATTTCTCCAGCATACTGTGAATGTGACCCCCAGATGTTTACATAGGAAAACAGCTGAAGAAAAATACAATCCAAAGAAATCCCTAGCTGTTTGATTCCTGGCCTACTTGTTGCAGTAATTTACCCAGCAGCTAGGGAAAAAACTCTAATAGCCCTGGTGGCACCAAAATTATTAGACCAATTCTCTTCCAAGTCAAACAAGATTCTGTCATTTTTCCCCTACTCCTCAGCTGTTTCAACACCCTCCATGTTAGTCTTGACTAGTAAGTCTGGTAGCCAGCCAATACACACCAAGCCTTTCGGCAGTTGGATACATGTACAGTAGAATCATGATTTCTCTTAACCTTGGTTTCTTTGACCTCCTGATAACTAAAGCCAAAATTTAGGGCTTCCCTTTTAGTCAAACACAGTAATTTAACTCCAATTTTCTAAACTTCCCAATAGTTTTAACAAATTTCCTCTCCTCAGGAGGTTCAAAAGAAACAAGATGCCACTGTGGATGTAATCAAAAGGAAAATAAACAATCAACGAGCTCAGTTTTTAGGAGATGTTGATAGAAAAAGTAAAAAGGGTTTTTTAGAGGATGAGTAGCTAAAACAGATCAAAAGATCCCAAGATAATGCATTTTACCCAAGCTGCAGGATCTATTTTAAGAACAAGATAAATAATGAATTTATTAGGCCAAGAGGGACCTTTTATAGTCCTTTATCAAGATCAAACAACAAGGCCAGATAGGACATCATAAGGACATTTCTATTTCTATGATGTCTTAGTCATAAAATATCAGTTATCTAGATCTGTATGCAGTAACTCTACACAAGATTATGAGAATTAACAGGAAAAAAAAGGGTTGATTGTGGTTTGTGTATGTGACATGAAGAAAACATATGCTTGTGTGAGATGGATTTGACAATGAGTATTACTTTACATGTTACTTAAAGAATTTTTTTGCAAAGTCTCTCAAAAATTCTGAGAGAGGAGCAGTCACCCATTTGAAATAACCATCTGGTCAAATTTTAAGTACTTTCAATCATTAAGCTTATTTAGAGAGGCACAAACTTACAAAAATATTATGACTGAAAGCAAGGTTTTCTTGTAGTTAAACTACATGCACTGTGAGTAGGCAAAGTTCACACGAGCTGGATTTCATCATTCTACAAGAATTTTAGGTATTACAAATGTAATTTAACTAAATATTATTATTTGAAAAAAAGCCTCTGAGACTCTTATCCTAAACCTCAATTAGACTTCAATAAACAGTTTTTAATCCACAAGAATATTGAAAGAAGCAGCCTGCTTAAGCAGATTTATAAATTAAATGGTCATCATTCAAAGAAGCTCTTGCTCACTGAAGGTTTCAATCTCCCAGACCACTGTTCATGTTACTATATATGAGTGTCTCTTCAAAACTAATGTATTGGAAAGTGAACAATCTACTTGTGACCCAGTACAGTGTAATTATGAACAGTATGGCAACATGGTTCGCACCCCTGATAACGTTACTACTCTATTAAACAAACCTATGCAAGTTAGGTCACTTGTGATCAATCATTTTGACCAAGCATAAAACAAAGCATCAACAAAGACTCTTACCACTAGTAGAATAACAGTAACTTCTAGATCAGAACTTCCATTCTTTGTCTTACTGTGAACAATGAATTCAGCAACTTTTTCAATGTAAAGTCTTTTTCAAAGCTTTTCAGGTATGAAGGAGTGGCTACAATGTAGACATTCCCTCTTTTCAATGTTAACCTTTGAAGCAGAGTTTGTCAGACATCATCAGAAACTTAATACCACAATTAAAGCTAAGACATCTAACAACAGATAGAATCAGCTAGAAGTATGCTAAACATGTCAATTAAATGTAAATGCTTTTCAAATGCGTGTCCACAATACAATGTGCCTATAATAAAACGCAGTAAATAAATAATTCAATGCTGTATCCAATTCTTCTTCATGCATGAAGTCTAAACTAGCCAAAACAAGGCCAATATATGTGGCTGTATGTGAGTGCTGACTGACGATAACTTATCTCAGCTATGCAAAATACATGCTCTGCTGCTAATCAGGAAATGATCTCAAGATTTTAAAACAGATAAGGAAGTCAATTATTAGACTAAAACAAACTGCTACCCCACCCCCCTCATTTCTTTAAAAAATGGATCGCACTGGCACACTGCTCACTAAGAACACTCAACTAACTGATGGTCACAAACTGCATTCAACTATCTTACATATTCAATGAAATCTGCTCCATGGAACCCCTGTAATAAGCATCCACTTGATAGAGAACTCTTCCTAATAGAGGTTTGTATGAAAGAAAATAAGGCTACTGAAGCTTAAGTCCATGCACCACAGGGTGTCAGCTTAAAATTTTAATACAATCATGTACTGACTTGAAAGTTTGTTTATGAAGGCAAAATTTTTGAATAAATGAAAGCATTAAAAATCACAAAAATCTTTCCAAGAAGAGATTTAGTGAGTTTTCATACTATTTTAAAAACTCTTACTCTGTCATATAAGGTCTCTTGCTATCTATCCTATTACAGGAAATAAAATACCTAACATATGTTCATTTATAAGCCAATTAATTAAATTTCCATTCAGAATCCTTGTCTAGCTATACATCTGTGAACATTCACATCATAATTAAGAAGTCTACATTATCACTTATGCACAACTTAAAAAATAATGCAAGAAGACTCTTCTATTGGTTGGGGTATACAACATGATCTTTATTTTAAAAGCTAAAAAAATTCATGTTATGGGGTGACTGGTGTCTACTTTCAAGGCTTGATGAATAGACAGTAACAACTTTCAAATCTGTCATCAGATACCAATAAAAATTTAAATGAGTTGCCCTTTCATGGATGTAAAGTTGTCCCTCAGACACAGCACTTAACCACCAGCACCAAATATGATAAGCAATTTACGCCCTTTTTTCAGGAAACCCTTCAATAATTGAAGGATTGAACGGAACAGGGGATTGAACAGAACAAAGATCTTTTGGTCTAATTTTCCTTGTTTCCAATGAAAGTACCCATGGGTCATGCTCAAAGTAGCCAAAAGAATTTCCCTTAACCTGGGCCCTCAGTGACAACCCTGGGCATCTAACCATCTGCTCTGAAGGCAAGCAATTGACATGTACAAAATTTATATTATTACCCTGAATTCAAACACCTAATTTTTTTTATGCTAGATAGTCTATAGCATTTTGACACCTTCTTTCCTCACCCATAAGTGAGCAAACTTGTGGAAAAACGGGAATCCTTTCTTACACAATAAATCACAGCTCATTTAAATATTGTGGGATCTTGTGTACTTTAAGAACCCCTCAACCAAGTACCAGCCAACACTATCAGAAAACACATGGTCAACTTGTCAGCCCACATAATGGCCAATACTCAATTAAAATACAGTCAAAAGACAGTCGACATGTCAACTACCTTATGGACTGGCACTTGGCGAATACATAGCCAACATGTAAATCAATGTGTTTGACAACATTTTGGCTCCTTATCGGTTGCTATGTTGGCAAATACTCATGCAGTCGATACTTGGTTAACATGCTGGTCAAAAAACAGATGGTTCTACTAGTGTAATGTTACAATAAGCTGCCACTGGCATCAGTCAATTGCCAGCAGTACCTCAGTCAACTGTTGTTTATTAAGACAGGTGTTTATATGTCTAGATTTTCTACACTGGTTACAGAATCCTGAATATTCATAGCCAAATTGGCATGTAGGGTATAGGAATGCTCCAATGCCTTTTGTTGTGAATGGATACGGTACCTTAAAATCAGGCTGGACACGAGGGCCGGGTTGTTCGAAACTGGGTTGAGATAACCCAGGGCTAGTGCGAACTTTGAACTCAAATATTAGAGGTTAAAATTCAAATTCAGTTTAATTCTTTTTGCCTACAATTTGATGACTGGATACTCTAAAAAGAATAGAGAAAATTATCCTAGAGAGTGCTTTTGATAACAAGAAAAAGAAAGCCAGGTTAAAATTTAACCCTGGGTTAGTGCTAACCGGCATTCGAACAACTGGGCCCTGATGTTTATTACACAAGATTATACTCTATACCATGGCTACACTATATTTATGCAAATTTATTGGGCTCATTTTGAAGAAAAGTGGGGAAATAAGAGAAAGAGAGCTCAGACAGTAACGTTGTGTAAGGAAAAGAGTTGAATCCACTGTACAGGGTTTAGCACCGAAGTACAGTGATTAGGGTTTAGCACTGTTTTAAAAACGGTTAGCTTTCAATAATGTAATGATTAGTACCATGTAAAGCACAATACAATTAAGTGGTCTCGGCAGTTAGCCCTTGATGGTGTTGTGGATACAGATGTGGATTATAATGACGTGGGTTCAAGTCCTCCACACTACCTACTGTTTTCTTCCATTTTCTTTCTTCTCTTATTCACTACTTTAAGTTATAAGACCCCTGTCATGTATTTTGAATGCAGATGACAATCTGACATTGGGGTATCCATTCTAGTCACAACCAGTTCTATTGAATATTTGAAGATGACTGAGTAAAATAATTCAGGGTCAATGACGAGAATCACTTTGAGACAAAAAGCTAATACAACTGTAGGTGAGTTGTCAAGTGATGCTTGGTCTTCACAAAAATCATTTGTAACGAAAAAAAAAATTTTCTTAAGACCAAGCATTGCTTGACAACTCACCCTTTTTAATAACTACATGTAAAAAGTCTGTACAACAAAAAGGCAAAACTGCGAATTACTTTGAAGAACTTACTTAGTTCAGTGCAAAGAAATGCTAAGTTTGCATAATTGCCATAGTTTGTGAAAGAAAATTTCAAGGAAATAAAACCCAATAATTATTAATGAAAGAAAAGCATCTTAGACTGACTTATGCTTGCAGTTTTTGCTGCTGGAAAAAGCACATTATTTATGCATGCTGCTTTAGCCACAGACCACACACAGAGAGGTGTAACAGGATTAGAATTATGTAAAGTATCAATTTTTGTTTTCAAACTAAATGTTTGAGTAAATTTAAAGAGAATCTGGATTACTAAAGTTATCTTGGAATGCTTCATTTTGTGTTAAAGTTAAGTTCTTCAAGTTTTCTGTCGACTATAATGTGTGACTATCTGCAACCATAGCTCAAGAACATTCTAGAGAGAATAAAAAAGCTCAACATGGTGCTCAAAATATACCGGCTGCTAAAACCTACAGTTTGTTTTTGTGCAGAGATAGAGAAAAGCATTCTTTTTACCTACAAATGGAGTATTACCATAATATTGGGACTTGCTGTCAGTAGTCTTGCAATTTAAATCAACTTTGCTGATTGTTTGCTTTACCACATGCATTCACCAGAATCATAATTTGCAATTTAATAAATCAGTTATTGCAAGGACATTTTGATGCATTACATGTAACTAATAACAAAGGAAGACCTGCAGTTTTACAAAATTGCATTCAAGGGCAAGTTAGTCACTGTCTCAAACATTTTGACAAAAAATGAAAAGTTATGAAAACAATGTTCTTTTTCAACTGGAACCAAAGGATGCAAAGAATAATTTTCTCACAAATTGAAAACCATTAAAATTTACTGTTTGCTCTTTTGACAATCTGGTGGATTAAAGACCAACACAAGCTTTCATTAAGCAGTATCTCAGCAGTAGTTTGCTGTTTCTTTTCAAACTCAACATGAGCTTGAATTAGAAAGCAAAAAAGTAAATAGCAAAAAGCGACGACTTCATCAGATTTTAAATTATCACGGGCTCAGACATAAGAAGAAAAGATTAAGCTTCCTTGTATCATGTTAACATGACGTTTTCAAGAGCAAGCAACTACACAAGTTTGGACAGAAAACAAACAATGCAAACATTTTCTTTACAAAGGCACTGTGGAAAAATAAATGTGTTCCTCGCCAAAGGTGGCTTTGCTGCCATCTATTCAACATTTGCTTCAAACCATGCTGCACGGCATGGCACTGTTTTACATCACAAAGATCCAAAATGCACCCCCATGAAAGTTCACGAACGTGGAATGATTTCAAGCTATAAAATTTGCATACAGAGAGTGAAAAGGAAAAAACACAACAAACCTGCCGACCCATGAAACCACATACCTTTTAAAATATGAAAAAGCCACACTTTGGCACAGTTTTAATGCGAAAAAAACCAAGGTTTGCTTTGTGTCAAGCGAAAGACAATACAAAAAACCTGCCATCTTTCCTTGATGCAACACGCGGGCCACCCTGAAATCTACAAATTGTTTATTATTTTTCGTAAACGGGACCGTTTTTTAACGACGTGACGAGAGTGAAATTTGGTAATCCAATACTGCTTGACATGAAAATCGATATTTCTTCAACAAAGGCTTGAATAGGAAGTTGTGAATTAGGTTTCTAACGAATCATTACCTGTCAAAAAGCGTGATTACATGTGTTAATGATCTAGAAGCAGTAAAAAATAATTGCGTTTTTAAACTTTATCCATTGTCTCTCGTTGGCAAATAAGAAACGTTTAACAACAACCGACTGGAAGTTAGTTTAAAGGAAAGATCAAAATGTAACCGGAATCTCGAGCGAATGTGTATTGCGTGATTTCACAGAGTAAAATATTCCGCAACTGAAGTAAATTTCTAAATTTAACCGATACGACCTGTCGGAAAATTAAACAATGACACCTCTTTTAGTGAAAAATGATCTTTATCACCGAAAATATTATTCGGTCTGTTTCTTTATGCTTTCAAATCAATAATTTGATAACGCTTGATAAGAATAGCAGGAGGAGGCCTTCATACCATAAAACACAAATTACAGCTCTAACTAAACGCTATGAGACCGGTTCGAAATTCACCAAAGGTGCCGAAATTCGACAGCGTCTGTCCTTTTATCACTGGCAGATGGCGCAGCGTTCGTTTTACCTCCTCAGCTGAGAAAATCCAAAGAAAATAACTAAATTGACGCTTTCTACACAGCATTGGATAAGCTGAACTGGTGCATTCAAGAACAAATTATGAAACTAAGAAAGGACGTTTATGGAAATAGAAGACAAGCTTAACGATCTGAGTTTGTGTAACGTTATGCTCCAGTGATCGATGTAGTTGATTGAGTAACACGACGAGGATAAAAGCAATATACACTAGCGACTACTCTAATATTAGCAACCGAGCCACGTGTTCAGAAAAAGGGGAAGTGAAATGTTTGTAGAATAACGACACTTTCACTAATTTCGCGGTCAAACCCACGTTGAAGTTGGCCGAAAACGTAGCTCGGTAAATCAGAACTCTTGCTGATAATTTGTCAACTTACCGCATGCGAAATTCATGACATCGAAGCTGCTACTCTCAAAGTTGGCGTGCTTTATCGCTGACCTCAGAGAGTATTTAATCTCCTCCGCACAATCGTATTTAGAGGAGGAATATTATCGTCAGATAAAACTCTTCCTGAAAGCTACTCAACACACGATTCAAATACCAATCACTCAAACAAACGGAAGCTGCGGTTGCGTGACGTCACAAGCCTCTTTGCGATGCTGTTGTTTCGCGCCTTCCTTTGTATGCAAATTTCGTTCAAATCCCCATTGATGTATTGTTTGGCGATAAGGGGCGTCTTTATTTTAAATTGATCAATAAACCCGGATATTTTGTTCGAAGAGAAAGACTGAGTGGCACCTGGATTTTAAAAAGGGAAGGCGTTTTAATCAATTTGTATACATTAACTGAAAAATAAACTGTTTTTCTTTCACTAATAAAGCAATTTCCTCTGAAAATTCCAATTTCCTGTTTCTCTGAAAATCATGTACCAAAATATCAGAAAATATCAGGTGTTGCTGTGACTATCGAAGCACTAATACCCAGAGAGAAACCTTGATAACAGCCATATGTGCATTCAAAGATTCCTAACTAATCAGTAATATCAGTTTTGTTGAATGTTCTTCCTACAGTATTTGATTGGGTGCGAAAAAAGAGCCATGGCTTTTGGTGTGAAAACATCAAAAGGAAAGACTGAACATCCCACGATCATTTCCTCCTTGTCGTGCAGAAAACCGCATCCTTTTAGAAAAAACTAGAGTTTTATAACACAGGGTACTGTAATATCTGGCTCACTGTGTGGCTGGCAAGCGTCGAAAGGGGAGGATCAGAAAGGAAAACTAAAACAGCGGGATTTTGGACGTTCTCCACCTGACTACTCTTTGCATCTGCCTACTCGTCGAAAACTCCAGTCAATTTCAGTCGGTTTGCTTTTAACAGCGGCGTAGGCAAGACCACAACACAAAAAAAAGATACCAAATATAAGCTTGCATATAGGACTGAGAACCTATATAGGCGGGAGTACCCCCAGGCTCCCACTTACCCTGGATAAAGGCACATTGAGTAACAAATCTACACGTTTCAAACTGAACACAAGCTTTTAAATCCTAGTTTTATCTTATCAGGGGCACCCAACAAGAATATGTTCAAAACCAGTTAAACATAGCATTGTTAAAGGAATTCTAGTATTTAACAGATTTAAACAGTAGATATAGGCATATTTTTATCCCCTAAAATTTTTTCATCTGTTCGGATTTCCTAGCTGAAAGTCTAGTGATCCGAAAATTATGGAGATCAAAACTTAGCTTTTCGAAAATTTCAGCCAGAGAAAAGACTCCCGAAAATTCTAGGTGACCTTTTTAGGGCAAAAAAACCGTCAAAAATGGGCAATTATACTATTTTTTAGATATTCGAAAATCCTAGGAGAGACAGGCAAGCAAGAAATTTTACAACAAATGTCCCGAAAATTTTAGATCTCAAATCGTCTTCCGAACAGATATTTTCCGAAAATTGACGTTGGGTGCCCCTGTCTTATAGTAAAATTTATGCTCAAAATGGAGAAAATCCGACCAATGGGAGTGTTATGGATGGTAATAGAAGAACTCCCTCAGTGCAATTAAAGTCTGAAGACGACTAATTATGATCCGCGGCGCGGCAACTCGCAGTTTTTGTTGTGAAGAGGTCGGGTCAATATGTACAGATGCGAGATGAGTGTCTGTGGTCGTATATTTTATTAGTGAGTGGATCGTTATCAATGTTGTCAACTTAGACAGTTTGATATTCTCCATTCCGATTATGCAAAAGAAGACTGATATGTGGTTAATTGGGTTGAAGGTGGGGCCTTTGATAACCATAAACATAAAAATAACAAAACAGCAAAGATAAAAGCGACATGGAGTTTCCCGATATTTCGGTTGGACAAGCCGTCGTTCTTCAGGGGATTTGATGAAGAATCTGAAAGTCGTTACCACTCAAATAGTAAAGGGCTGATTTGTTTGAGGCCAATATTTCGGCTAAAAAAAATTAGCCTTCCTCGGGGCCAGAGCTACATTGGAAGGGAATACTATAAAGGCTCCGATATATTGCCCTAAAATAAATCAGCCCTTTCCCGTATTGCCAGCCTTGTATTCAGTTCTGTTTTTATTTCCACTTCAAGTGGCGTCTGGCATGGGCATCTTTACATTAGAGATCCGGCAAGAAAGAACCAGTCGGTTTCATTTACAAGCGTTGAGTGGACCTCTGCATTCAAAAGTTTTTACTTGGAATGAGGTTGGCTCCAGGCACTTTTGACACTTAGTTTTCGGATCCATTTCCATGCGGAAGTGTTCGTCTTTTAAATGGATTGTCTACGAAGCTTAAAATTGATCATTTCCCTTCCCTATCACTTCCAGGGTGCCCAAAGGTCCCAAAGACATCCGCTCGATTTAAACTTGACTTTTAAGTCTACAAAATCTTGTTACGTCACCACTTGCTCGGTTCTGGCACAAACGTGGCGTGGCACAGTTCCATTGCTGCAAACATTTTGTGACCAACGCGCACGTTTCCTGTCAGGTTCCCACAACAAATGGGATTTTTTTTTCCAGTAACTCTGTTACGAAAATATCAATGAAGAGCTGGAAACAAGTTGTCTTGAAGAAATATTTCGTTGAACAAATCATCAGCTTTCAGAAGTCTTGTGCTACCGATTAATAGCTGCAAAAAGAAAGGAGGCACACAAAGAGTCAAAAGAGTTTGTAGATTTATCATCAATTATTAATGGTTATTACATATTTTAATTGCTCTAGGTGTGTAAATTGTTGGATTCGGAAGTAGCGCTTCAGTGATACAGTCTTACCTAACGTAGGCGAACAACCTACAGAGACAAAAAAAAGCGTCCACAGAAAAATTCTACAGGAAGTGTGTTGAGCAGGGGTTCAACTGAATTAGTTCGTCTCTACAATGAAAGACTGCTAGACTGCTTAGACGTTCGCGAGCGAGGTGAACTCGAAAGCGAGCGTTCATCACACCCATCGCAGTCTTGCGCGCCCGATTTCTCCCTTCCCTTTGACCGCCTACCACCGAAAACCGAAAAAAAAAACAATAACATAGAAGAACCTGCCGATAAACCAGTGATGAGCCATAATCCCATAATGTCCATCATGGCTCTTGACCAGGCAACGACAAACGTGAGAAAACACGATTTAGAAAAGCTAACCTGTGTGTTGGGGTGGTAAGCTGCAAGAGCTTCCCTTATTTGGTGAACTTCAGAACACGTGACTCCTCCGACAATAAACAGTACTAGCAGTGGATGGTCATTAGGTCGAGGCTTGCTCACATTCATGAATAAACTGAAACAACCACCAAATATATTAAGATCAGCTAAACCAGGAAATAGTCTCGTAAACAGTCCAAGTTAAGCAATATTAAAAGAAAAGATGCGTGTAAAATTTAATTTACTTTGCAATTATAAGTAACCTAGACAGTTCAAGTTAAATGAATGAGCTTAATATTTCGTCGAGTCAACTTTTTTTTTTTTAAATTAAGAACAAAAAATCAAGTAGTAGAGACCTTCATCGCAAAACTTCGATAAAATCAAGTTATTAAAGGTTGATGGATTACAAAGAACGACACAGAAAATTCACCAAAATTTTAACTGTACACGCAGCGGTAGCAAGTGAGTGAACTTTACTTAAGGGCACTGCTGTCGAATTCAATTATTTTTTCATTTATTTTTGGCAAAGGAAGTTAACGTTGGCGCCGAGGAATTCAAATTTACTGACTTGTAAATGACAAAAATGACAGCTTCGTATCAAACAAATCTCTCTCCCACAGCATTATACATATCAAACATTACAAACAATATAAATGAACTTTGAAAACCTGCTAGGCTGACAAGTTTTCAAAAACCGCAATTGCAATCTGTTTTAATCTTCAAGTTAGTCCATCCGTGCCCTCTTTTGTACCAACTTGCTGTGTTATTTATACCTTCTTTTAATATTTTAAGCCATTCTTTTGATGTTTTACACTCTCGCTGTTTGAATTTTGATGAATTTCCTGACAGCGCCCTTTAAATTTTAAGGGACGGTTTTACGGGTCAGCGCATGCTCATTTAAAATCAAAATGCTGTTTTTCTACCGGGACATGCCGTATCATCTATGCAAGCAATATGATCATGTCATAATGTTGTCAAAGAACCAATCTACAAACGCCCCTCAACCTCGTCCCTTGGGCGCTTTCCCTTCCCATTTGATCAAATTATGTGCAAATAGCTGTAAATTCATCAACCATGGAATAAAACCTTCGGGTCAACAATAAATTCACCGTTGGTAGTGTTGGCATATTCCACTAATTTGTTCTGCGATGTTAGTACTCCTCCATCCTACTTCAGGTTACTCTGAAATACATTTCTACTTTGAAATACAGTCTGAGATCGCTGAGATACATGTGAGTGGGATTATCAACCAATAGAATGAATACTAAGTTGGAAAAAAGTAATTTAATTAATGAGCATGCGCTGAACCGCGAGTCTTCCTACCTAAATCCAGTTTTGATGAAATCCTTTAACCCATGCGACTTAAACTCGATATCAGGGAGCTCAGGACATTCAGGACTAAACACACCATCAATGATCTGAAGACGAAAAAAACAATAACCCAGAGTTTATGTGACCTCCCTTTCAACGAAGCAAACAGAGGAAATTGTTTTTTTTTTTTTTTTGGGGGGGGGTGGGGCGGAGGGGAATGGGGTATTGAGATGGGACAAAACGTTTCCTCCCCTGCTGGGTCATGTTGTGTATTAGCTTTTTAGTAGTTTTTATGTTGTAGGTGACAGTGAGTGATATTAAAATATACTAAAATAAACAATCATTATAGATTAGAGTTTTTGTGGCATCCGGAATAGTCAAGGTCGAGGTAAGTGTTATAAGCCGAGGCTGATAACACTTTTCAAGACCTTGGTTATTCCGGATATCACAAAAACCGACTCTGATTATAAAGGTTTTATTGTACATTATTTTGAAGAAAACAACGACACACACTGTCGCAAGAAACACAGTTTGATATCCGCATGTTCTTCCTGCAGATTAGTCAGTCTAAGTACTATACTAAAAACAGTGAAGAGAATACAGATACCGATATTTCGAATTAAGGGGGTAAATTGCTGTTCATGACAATGGACCGAAAAGTAACGACTTGGGCTTTCATTTGCATGAAACGTGCCTTTTTAGGTGCAAAATAGGCCGTCAGTTAAGATCTGGGTTATCCGTTTGGGTTCCCATCGCAATTAACGAGGTTAGAAGAAAAAATTTCCTAAGATGCACTGGTAGTATTCCAAAGAAACCTGTTTGGAAGTGCTTTTACATGGTTTCTTCTCAGTAACTATTGTAGAAAATAAATTCGTGATTGTTCTTCAGTTTTGCTGACTGGCACTTTTGGAAGAGACGGAGTTAACAGACTTAGACTAAGACTTCCCGCCGCTGAAATAATCAGCTAAAATATTCCAAAAGATTTAACTTAATCATTCCGCTAGCCTGCGTAGCAAGCGTTTCTGTACGGTTTAGGAGAAAAGAACGAGGAAGGAGAGTCAAACACCGCGAGAAAAGTGGCGCAAGAAAGTCCCCTTCCTTGGTATTTCTTTGCCCCGAAACCAAACGGAAACACTTGCTACGCTGGCTATCATTCCGCTTTAACACCCTAATATCACGCGGAAAATTACAGCTGAGACTATAATCCGGTCTCTGTCGTAGGGTGCTCTTACGGGTTCCGTACTCACGTTCACTTTAAGTTGTGTAATTAGCGTGACGAACATTTTCTGAGCCTGCCGTGAAACTGTCTAAATTATCACATTGGGCAGAAAGAAGTGTTGAAAGAGGACAAATCTTAAATTTTAAGTGGAACATACAACAAGATAACCCTGTCCGATCTTATTTTCAACAAGATATAGACGAATAAGGACAAACCGACTGAGGGACAAGACATACAAACAGGACAAACCTGTCTGACAAGTGGCTGATACTGGGCTGGTTTAAGGGCTGTTCCCTGTTGAAACACATCTCTGTTGACAAAAACGAAAACCACTGGTGAATTCTCTGCTGAATTTTATTTTAAACAAAACTGTTACAACACTCAAACAACGTTTCGCAATGTTGGCAAAGTGCTGTGACAACAACACAGTCCTAAATCCGTGCGAACAAACTTACTCAACATGCTGCCTGTAAGCAAAACACCATTTCAACACTGTCACATACATTGCTGCAACAAAGTGAAAATGCTGTTGCAAACACTACTGCTGTATTAAACCGATTGTACCTGAACATTTGAAGCTCCTCCCTCGCGAAGTTCACGCCACGTATTTTCTCGAACGCATCGGAAATCCTGCTTCTCACAGTCTTCTCAGAAAGCTCAGTCCCTAAAAAATGCAAGTCATAGGTGTTAATTATTGGTCATTCTGTCGTAGTCTTGTCACACCCGTCTGTAGAGTAATTGGGGTGACAAAGGCTGGTAAATGATGATTGGTTTTGCATTACTACATTACATTAATAATTAATTACATTAATTACGCATTATCTGTCTACGCCGCGTCCGAGTCCGATCTTACACCCGTACAATGTTTCTTAGACCGCTGTTTTAAAAGGAAATATACGTCTAAGCCTGTAAGTGTTTATGATTTCTTAGAGAGGCAAGACCGTAAAATTTTCAAAAAAGTTTTTAATGCCAAAGGACATCCACTTTTATCTATTATGCCTCGTGTTAAACCCTCCAGCTACAATCTTAGAAAAGAAACTAGTTTTAAACCTAAGATTAACACTATGCGCTTTAAAAACTCTTTTATTAATCGTTTAGTTTTTAAATATGAATTAGCTATGTAATATACTAGATATATATACCGGTATATATATTTTTTTTTATTTTCTACTTTTTAACTTTTTAAATTTCTTACACTTACTTGTAACAAAAGATATGTATTTTTATCTCTTGATGAATAAAGACTTTATTATTATTACTGTGACGTCGGATGGGCTAATATATTTCGCGCCATTCCCGATCAAAAGTAAGATGAAAAAACCGTGTCATAGGCATTTTCCCGCGCCTACCGCATCTTGCTGGTTCAGAGTGAAAATAGTGAAACTAGCGGCGCGTTTGGGGGCAAACTCATTCCCAGCGGACCCTAGAGACGAGGTTGATTCGGAGGCGGAGTCGGAGTCGCAGTCGTAGATCATTACGATTTAGTAAAAGCACCTTTTCGTTTCCGCTTCCGCTTCCGCTTGTAGCTTGGTATCTAATGAAAACTAGGTTGTCGGAGTCACAAGCAGAATCGGACGAACTAAACCGAATTGTCATTGGTTTATCTTCCCGCCTCTGCTTTCGCCGGCTCCAATCTGATTTTCACTAGATGGTAAGTGACGGACGGTAAAAGTTATGATTATTCTGACTTCTATTCCGTCGAGCTTGTGATTTACCCTGGTACCAGAGGCCATTGCCATCGGCCAAGCTCGTTTTGAGATCGGCGCGCGCCGTCGCAGTTGCCGTCACATTTTTATTTCTAAATCTGCCTTAAGTCAAAAGCATAGGGTACGTTCAAACGACACTGATGAAATTTACGGCCGGTTGAAAAGTCGTGCATTAAGGTGTTCCGTTCTGACGGAACCACCTAAACCGTTCTAAAAATTAGATGCCTAGCCGTTCAAAGTTCCCTGTGAACAGTGTGAAAATATTGAACGGTGCCGTGTGAACGAAGTGTCCGGTCAAATTTTTCTGCCGGTCGAAAATTCGTCCAGTGCCGTGTGAACTTAGCCTTACGGCCTGTTTACATGGAGGTGGGGGACCACAGATAGGTCAGGTAACATGCAGCGGGTCACCCTACCTATCATGTACACGTGATCAAATTAAGGGTCTGTTTACGAGGAGGTGAGGGACCCCAGGTAGGTGAGGTAACCTGCTTGGGTGGGGTAACCCCCCTGTCCATATTATCTCTCACTTTCATTTGATGACGTTTACATGATAGGTTGGGTGACCACATGAGAGATTATATGAACAGGCGGTTTACCCCACCTAAGCTTGTTACCTCACTTACCTGGGGTCCCCCACCTACATGTAAACAGGCCCTAAAACGAGAAATTATATGAAGAGGCGGGTTACCCCACATAAGCGGGTCACCTCATCTGCCTGGGGTCCCCCACCTCCATGTAAACAGGCCCTTAGATTCACTGACCTAAGAACGACTCACAACTGCATTTGAGTTCTCCGCTGAGGATACCGTTTATCAACATGTTCTGAGAGATAAAAAACATAGTAATGTTAGTTTATCACCTTGATTCCTCGACGTGCCGATTGAAGGCAAGCTTAAATGTGAACAGGACTATAATTTCTCTTTTTTCCAAAGGTTCAGGTGCACTAATAAAGAAACAAGTCGTTTCCTTACTGGTCAGTTCGTTACAACCTTGACTTACTTAAATGTCAATATTTGTCTCGTTTTAAAAGTGGATTTGGATCAAACATTATCCGAACTTTCCCAATTTTCTAGTTAGTCTTTTTCCTAAATTATTCTTGTTATTCGCCACTTGCACATCTCCGATCTCCCATAATACCTCTTGTTTGCCCCAAAAAACTTTACATAAACCGTGTTTTTGAAGTGTCCTGGGTATTATAGTGGTTCCAAGAGAAATAAAAGACAATGCTTAAGCAAACTTTTTTGGGGGGAGGGGGAGGGGGAGGGGGCGGAGGGGGTAAACAAGGTGTATTATGGGAGATGTGCAAATGGCGAATTTGCGAAAATTCAATAATTAAACCTCTTATTGTTATTAACCCTCTTATTGGCTGAATGGATAGATGGAGATTTGAGGGAACAAGGATATATTCGATTTTACCAGGTCACGGGGAAGAAGACATTAACACTGGGGCGAATATGTTCTTTCAGCTGGTTACCAAGTCTTTCGCGTGACGAGCTCGGAGAGGGTTTGAGGAAGGGTAGTCTGAAGTACAACTCGCCTCATGTAAGGTTATCCGCAGTGGCGGATCTAGGGGAGGGGCACGAGGGGCCGGCCCCTCTCTTATTTTTAGACCGAACTGAGGCCCGATGGGCCGAAAAATAATTTTTGGAGACCCTCCCCCTTATCTCGAGGCCTGGATCCGGCACTGATCCGGATTCCGGAATCTGGGAAGTTTTTGCTTCTGGAATCCGGAATCCTGGGCTTTGGAATCAGGAATTCAGCTCAAGGAATCCGGAATCCCTTTAACGATTGGAATCCGGAATCCAAGATCCAGTCAGAACTTTACATGATGCTCTCCGGGAAACTATTCTCAAGGTGACCAATAACAAAATATAAACTGCTATGCGGCAACGACACCAGCTTTAGGCGCGCACTGATTTCAAACAACTGTCACTTGCGTTAGACAGAGAATTCTGGGTGGGGACGGAGAAAGGCCAAAGGGGGAAAGAGTGAGAGGGTTGTTGCTGTTAAAAGAACGTAACACGAATTCGCGAAATTCTCTCTACAGCCACTTCTACACAAATCCCTAACCACGAAACAACCATAAGCAAACAGCAAACAACACAGTAAACAAGGTAAGACAGGGGAAGTTGAGAGAAATAACAAAACGTTCCAGGTAGTTATATATATATATATATATATATATATATATATATATATATATATATATATATTCTTTATTTGAGTAGAACGGATTTCGTCAAGCGCTCGACTCAATTGATAGAGGAGCATCAGCTATAACTTCACAGAAGTTCAGGTTTCACGAGTAATCATCATTTTATTGCTACAGAACTGTTTCGTATGGTGCAAGGACCACACTCATCAGGCAATTTTGACGACAGAACTGTTGGAATTGGAAGGCTGCCAATGACTAATCCAGTGAAAGATAAGAAAAAAGATGGACAAAAGTCTACACCGCCAGTCCGGATTGCTTGTCTGGCAACGACAGGTACAATCAACTAATGCCACGATGAGAGAATGAGACATCAAAACAACGAAGATCCAGCCCCGAAAACCCATTATAAAGTAACATATGGCAAACAGTCGACTAGTCAAGACCAAAAAATTTTCTACACAGAATAGCACTTTGTGCATTAACCTCATCTTGATTTCTCCGTCGTGTAGAAATTCATCACCACATGAAAATGCCCAGGCTATACTAACACAAGACACAATCAGTGATATTATTTGAATTATCTTGACTGCTTCCTCTTGCACGCTAGCGGCGTAAAGCTGAATGATAAATTGAGGAATTGACTCCACGATTGCTTCCGTAACTGGGGCAAAGTTTACATACGCAAGAAAGCGATTAACGTCGTTGACGTCGCGGTCTCCGCAGTCAATTTCCTCGCCGTGACAGAGCTTTTTGAAGTTCTTCACACACAAAACAAATGCTTTAAGCGATGCCCAAGCCGGAGAGAACGGATTTAAACTAAAAAAAAACTCTCCGAAGAAAATCTGCTACTCCACGCACACTGTCAAAAGTTATTGTCAACATGTAAACCATCAGGAAGACCAAACAAGGAACAACCACAAAAATCACTCCCCACTGAAACCATCGCCGGTGTTTTTCTTTGTAGAATTCAGCCAGTGTTAAGGCGTCAGTGACCGGATCGGCAAAGCCTAAAATAGCTCCTAGTAGAAAGAAGAATGTACTGTACCACTTGAGATCGTCCGTCATCTTTCACCAAATTCAGCCCTGTCTATTACATCCTCGTTTCCAGTCGCCACCAAAATCGCTTGACAATGGATACGTTTACACTAGAGAAGATTTTTCCGGATTTATTACATTTAGCGTGTTCAAACGGGATTCGCAAGCGTTTGTACTAAAATCGTATTCGGATTCCCAACCGTTTACACACATCGATAAATCCAAAGAGCTTAAGGTAATGCGGCGCAGAAGCCCTGTCCCCTATGGTTTTCGTACTAGCTTTAGCAACGATGACGGCGATGGCAACTAGAACGTCAAAAAAGCAATAGGTCTCATGGCTAATAATTTGCACGTGCAGCACCCTTTTTTAATACATTTTTTTGCCCTCCCTGCACGAACACTACGGGAAATTTCTTTTATATGGGGTGTTGTTTGGAGGAAGTAAACTAACCACGACGAATTTTGCTCTCTCTTTCCAAACTTGGATGCAGTCCCCAAGCATTCAACTCCAGGGAATTTCGAAGAGTTGGAATAAACGTGAAAACGTATGGGAAAACGCGAATACATTTTAATAGTGACGCCGTTTTCGCTGCCCTCGCCGTCGTCGTTTCTTCAACGCTCTATATTCATCAACGTGACAGTTCCATTTTGGTTTTGCCGAACGCTCGTCCAAACGAAGGTGGAAAAGTATCTGAATTAGTTGGAAGAATTGTTTACACTCAAAGACTTTGCGAATTTAAAATAATCGGCTACAAAACATTCACTTAAGATCACAGATGGCCCAATACCACAATAGGAATTTTGTAAAATGACAGTATTTGTATGGGGTAAAGTTATGATCCTTAAATTTGTGGGAAATACGAAATGAAAGACAATGAAACTTGCTCTAAAATTGCTGGTTTGCACGTGACGTCACGGCGGCCATGTTGGTGGTCAAGAACAAAAGCATTTCTCTCCTCTGGGAACTAATCCCTATTTTCTTGTAAATTATTCGAGCAAAATTTCTATAGTATTGACCCCCAACATGGCCGCCTTGTCACGTGGTTGCAAACCAAGAATTAGTTGTCGTTCTCCTTAATGCGCTTTCGCAGGGAGTTGCGTGAAATCTCAAATTCTCCGTTCACACAGATTTCACGTTCCAGGAGCTCTCTCTCCCCGCCGCGTGTCGCCTTTACTCGCGTGGGGTGATTTTCACGCGCGCTCGCGTTTCGCTCGCTCTACTATCCCTGAGGAAAAATGGGGACTACTCGTAGTCTACAACGACGACGACGGCTGAGTAAACCTCACTTAAAAAGTGAATTCGCGCTCCCTCAAACTTTATCGCGCTTCATTTATCTCGTTTGATTCGTCAAATGTTGGCGATTTTTTTTGGAGTTGAATTCTAAAGGACTGTGTCAAAGTTCAAGAAAAGAGAAAGAAAGTTGTTGTCTTGTGTTCCCGTCCTTGACAAAACGTGAAATTAGGCACTTTCACGTTGAAGTCGTGCAATGACTGCAAAGAAATGTACAAAAAAGCGTGATGCACGTGCAAAGTTGACGTCTTGCTACTATAAACCTATTGCTTTTTTACCGTTCTAGTTGCCGTCGCCGTCGCCGTTGCTTAACCCTTTAAGCCCTAAAAGTGATGGGCGTCAAATTTCTCCTTGTATAACACAACTTAATAAAACAGAGTGGTCATGAGAATCAAGGACATGATCACACAAGATGAACCTAACTGATACTTCAACAAATTCTCTCCACTACTTTTATTGAAGACGTATAGGGATAACAAATGAGAATTTGAATTTTGATGTTACGGTTTAAAGGGTTAAGCTCCCCATTTGTGAACCCTGACCCTAACAGAGGGCAAAAAAAGTTGATTTTTTCATAGAGTCTTACTTTCATTTGTTCCTCTTCCAAGGGAGAGTTGAAGCACTCCTGACCAGTTAACGAGTACAGAAACACCAGGAGAAGAAAAATGTCCTCTACATTCACAAATCTGAAGGCAAATTGAGGGCAAATAGTAATCTAAATAGCCGTAAAATGCGGTCACATTGAGCCTTTTGCACGCAAGATAACGCCTTTCACCACGAGAAAACTAAATGTGCCTGTATGACCACTTCTTCGTGGAATAAACTAGTGCGGGAAAAAACCATGAAAACGTTGAGAAGTTCAAAGAAGGCCACCATGGAAATCATGGAGATGTTGGTTGTTTATCATTAACAAAAAGTGTCCGGAGAATACGGTTGGAAGAAGTAAACGGAACAAGACTTTTTGGGTCGTTTCAGTGGAAAATTTTCCGGGAGCCACGGAACGTCTGCCTGATAAGGTAGTCCTGGAGCGCTTACAATTTGTATGGTAAATCCGGTAATTCCAGGGACAGGTCAAATGTTTACGGGGAAAAAGGTAATTCCTTCGAGGTATTACGTTTTTTCCCGCTTTCATGGAAACGACCGAAATTTCCTGAACCATCTGTTTGGATTATCAGTGCCACGCTTCCTCCGAAAATTGTAAATGGCACAACACAATCCCATTCCTGTTTTCGGTGAGCAAAAAACTACCAGACCTGTACTATTTGACGGAAAATTTTCACCCAAATTTCCGTACAAATAGTAAGCACTCCTGTTTACCTGGTCGGTACATGAATATTCCAAATGTAAATTCGTGTTCCATTTCTGGAAAACTGTCTTTCATACAAGTTTTAGGCTTTCGGGGCCGTATCTGGGTAAATGAAACTGATTTGTGCAAATGGTGAACGCGATTTCGGAACGAAATTTACCAGTCCCGAATTTTGCTTACCATTTGCCCAAAGCGTGAACCCGGTTTGACCATGTAAATGGTAAAAAACCGTTTGTCAACCGTTTATCTCCGCTTTCTAAGCTCTACGAAAAAAACAATCAGTGAAGTGGCTATGACATTTTCCGCGTAAAAAGACGCAATGCACGCGGTGAGTTGAAATTGAGTGTGACCGCTTCTTTACCGCTTCCACAAGTATACCTGTACACATTAATATACCGTGAGAGAAATACAGAGGGAAAGAGTAGGCAAGCACAACTTAACTACTCTCGGAAGGTTTAGGGGCCGTTTACATGAAGAAGGGCCCAAATTGCACTTTTGTTTTTGTCGCCCGCCATTTTTACCTCCTTCTCGAACCTTGTCTACTTAGGCAGCGCACGGACCGAAATTTGTGCATGTAAACCCAACGTAAAGTTTTTCCGTCTTCTAGGATCATCCTGGTACTAGCATCTTCCTTCCTCCATGTAAACAGCCCCTTACTTGGTGAATGGAAAACACTTCTGACGCTGCTTTTCAAGAATAATTTTGTACCTTTGCTGATGATCGTTCTGTAATGCAGTTATCACCTCTGATAAAGAACTTTGTGGACCATGTTCTCCAATGTGAAGAATCAAACCCTTAAATCAACAGACGCGATAATAAAAATAAGGGATCGTTTTGATTTTGGAGCTGTACTTTAAACAGTATAAGTATTAAATGAAGAAAACGTCTTCGTGGTTAAAGACGTAACTAATGCAGACGCAAAAAGAGAGGCTTAAAAATTTTATGCTTGCCAGGATTCGAAATAACCCGGTCCTCTGCAATACTGGTGCATTCCTCTAACCAATGGAGCTAACAAGCTAACTAAGAGCTGGCCTGGGTTGTTCAAACATTGGATAGCGCTATCCACCGGATAAATCGCTATCCAGTGGATAGTGTTATCCACTCTTTTTACAACTGGGGCCTTGGGCTCATTTCTCGAAAGGTGCGATAACTTTTCGGGCGAAGGCAAATTTAGGGAATCAAAACCCGTTCAATTGTAGCACAGTTCCTAGCTCACAAACCAGTCAATTTTACTTCGTTAACTGATAGTTTCATTATAATCAATTTCATAATAATTGACTCTTATATCTTGAATGCAAACTCGGCAAGCATAAAATAGCTTTCCGGATCCGAAATGTTACCGGAACTTTCAAGAAACGGCCCGCTAGCCCCGGTTGTTCAAACATTGGATGGCGCTATCCAACAGATAAATCACTATCCAGCAAGTAAGCATTAGAGAAACCAATTGCGCTATTCAATTACACTCTTTTTTTTATATAAGAATGTGGTTTTTCCGGCCCAGGTTGAATATTCTTATTTTTTTGCTGATTTTAGGCTGAAAATATTCTTGTATTATTCTTAAATTATAGCTTATGACATTTCCGTTTTAGAACGTATTGGGGTATCAGGAATAATTGTTAGTGCAGGTTTTTGCGCCTTGTTGGTAAGTTTTGCCGTTCAGAGGATGGAATAAGTTGAAAACATAATTGTCTGGTATTTACAGTTTTTGAACACACAAAATTACATCCTTTTCAAAACCTCAGCCTGGGGTTTATTCTTAAAATATTCTTAAAATTTCGCAAATTTCAGCCTCGATATTCTTATAAAATATATTCTTATAGAAAAAAAAAGAGTGTAATACAGATTTATTCAGTGGATAGTCCTATCCACTTTTTTAACAACTGGGGCCTGGTCATTAAATTACTTCATCAGAATAATTTTTTTGTCTCAAATAGTGAAGGAGATTTTAAGACATATAAGCGAAGTGCAAACAAAACTGGAAACACTTCTGTATCTACCTTCACGAAATGCTAGTTTAGGCGATACCTTTTCTAATGCTTGTAAGTGGTCCATCTGTGAAGTGCTTTCACTCTTTAAAGCCACTATTGTCGCTCTCACCAACTGTAATAGGGCACCATGCTTTTGTAAACACTTTGGTTGACCTCTATAAATTATTACAATTAACAAAGAAATGTAACAAGTACAATCACGTAAGCAATCTCAAACTAGTACTTACATGTACTTTATATAACTATCATTTATAAGCAAGCTATTAGCTCAATGGGTGCGGATAGGGCCCCCAGGCTAATAACTAACAGAATAAACTGCCGCTTATAAAAAGCCCTGGGCTTATACATCTTATACATCTTCCAGCCTTTTTTATACACCTCATTGTCAAACTAATTTTCTTTAAATGAGCTACATACCTTTTGTTTTTTCTTTTTCTTTTCTTTTCTTTACTTTTAAAAATAATTCACTGTTCATTCAGCACCCTCAACTCACATGGTGTACCCTATAGTGCCAGGTAACCTATAGTTCATAAGCCCCCTGCTTCTATATAGCTGGCTTCCATGTCATTACCACATTGAATATTTCATTTTGTAAATAATTTAGTTAGAATAGTGTCCATTATCTTTAATATACCGGTATTATAAATTTCTTGTATATTGCTGATGTATTCTTATGTGGTTAATGGCAAAATAAATGAATGAATGAATGAATGAATCAGAAGGGGTTTTCAGGAGGGCTTATAGACGAAGGGGTTTATATCCAAGGGGCCTATAACTGGAACAAAAAAGCGCTTCAAAGCAAGCTATAGCAGTGCTAAAAAAAACATGAAATTCGTTTTGCAATTACTGGGTTTTAATCAAGCTTCAAAACCTCACAATTACCGGTAGTCGAATTCAGAGAATGGCCCATAATTGGACCAAGAGGGGGCTTATATTTGTTGAGATTATATTCAGAAGTTTTTTCTTGTTTACAGCTAGATGAGCCTTGCCCTTTAACTAAGGGAGCTATAAGCGGCAGTTTAGGGCAATAGTTCTGACAAAAAGCTAAATGAGCTCTGTTACATACCTAAAGTGTTCTGTCATTGTTTTAAGCTGTTCTACTGTAACTTTGTTTTGCACTCCAACTTTACTTTTCTGCATCAATGATTCTCTGGACAAAGCTTCTTGAAGCTGCCTTGAAATATCCACCAGACTTTCCTTCATTTAAAGAAAAAACTTACATTACATTACACTCCCAAGTATAAGACTATTCACAGTCCCCTATTTTTCCTTGAGATCTTCAAGATTGAGCACTCACTATTACTGGCAGCCATTTTGTAATTGGTTTCAAGTGTACTCAGGGGGTGGGTGATGGGGTTTACAGTGGTGCTGTCTCCTGCCCCCTTAGTAGATTAGATAGTCATCTTCCAGTTTGATTCTGTGAAGATGGCCGCCTGTAGTGCATGCTTTCGACAATCTTACTGAAAAATAGGGGACTGTGAACAGTGCATCCAAAAATATAATAAATTCAAAAATTAAATTTACATTGTAGACTGTGCTTTATGAGTTATGAACAAAGCTTTTCGCAATTGAATACCCAGGTTTCTTCCAAAAAAAGTGGATATCCGTTGTAGAGAGGTGGCCATTGTGGTCAGGTGCCGTTAGTGGAGGTTCCACTGTAACAATCAATATGCCACTTTACAGGGTTTTAGACAACTAGACAGAATTATCAGAAATTATGCATCACCATAATACAGTTATACATTGTTATACAGAAATATAAACAGCTTTACGATGTTACACGCAGCTATACAAAGTTATAATATGGTTACATCCTCTTTCAATACAGATACCTTTTGTCTCTTGGTGATCATAGAGCAGAGTAGAGCCTGGGTAGGAGGGTCTCTGGGGTGTGCTAAGCAGCCAGGTGCTACAGTCTGAGGAGTGGAACTAGAAACCAGAAATTTCTTTGAAATTAACTTGAAATTATATTTCATTTTCCAATACATGTAAACCAGCAAAACTACACTAAACAAATTGATTCAACCCTTTAACTACCATTATTATTCATTCAAAATATTTCTCAGTTTCTGATTGGCCAAAATCACACACATAATAAAAAAATACTCATCATAACCAGCTACTGTCAACCAAATTTGGAAGAATTTTGCCATTAAATCAATGCGCGTAAAAGTGCAGCAAAGTTGGATCCATGATTCTTCAGATGATACTAGGCCTCATTCAATAACTGTTAAATATTCACATACAAATTCTCCATACTGATTCCCTTGTTTTTCCTTAAAGAATCAGTCGAGAGAATTTGATAGGAAATCAGAGCATTTTCTCTATGTTAGTCATTTTCTTCATTCTCATCACCTCTTCCCTTGATTATGCAGTGTTATTAGAGAGGAGAAAATTGATTTCAGTCACTCTTGTGACTTGAAGGATTAAGCTGAAACCAGTAGCCTGGTTACCTTACCTGCCATAGGAACAAAGAGGAGACATGTCGACAGCCACATCACTTGTGTGCTGTGGTAACCTTGGTAACAACTGTATGATTCTGTCCGCTAGTGTGTCAAATGAGTGACCTGATGGCCCCACCAGATCAAGTGTTCTGTCAATTAAAATTAGGGATCCTCTACTGCTGGAACTCTACGAAAGTTTGAAAAAGAAATCACACACTCATACTCTGTAAGTCAGGTGTTATCTATCCATCTTTCTCATGAAAGTCATGCCTACCATCTAATCCTGAAATCCTAAAAGCTTTCCCAAAACCTTTTCCCACTGAACTGAAGAATAGTTAAAGTCTACCAAAGGAAAGAGAATGTGGTGATAAAAGCACAGGAAAAGAGGGAAGGAAAAAAGGCAAGAAGCAAAAGTCAAGAATGCTGTTTCAATTTTAAATCCAAACTCCTCCAAATTTTGCTGACTGCACATGCCTTAGCGTCCGAAGCTGATATTTTCCATCTGGAACAAATGACCATAAAAACTACGACCTGTAAATCTTTTGGTAGGTTTAATTTCTTTATAGCCAGTCAGAGACCAGAAAACAGTAGCTTTTAAACACATTCTTCGGCAAAATTCCCAGAAGCAATGGGTTAAAGAAGATTCTTGATTTTTAAGTCAAGAAATCTTATCACTTGACTGAACTCTTGGGACACAAATTGGATGGACAAATGTAATGAGATTCTATTTACAACAATACATCATATTCACTTTTTCATTCCGGAATATGATTCACTATGACCCCTCAATCTTACAGAAAAATGAGCCAAGTAATGGTTTTCAGGGGTTTGAATAAGTTTATCCACAGGGTGAGTAGACAGCTGTGACCAGGAAAGGGGGCTATAAAGCCATTTTTCACTAACATCTAACAAACACAAACTGCACCTTTCTTCTCATCCTTGCTGCTGGTAAGTTAGCGAGTTCTGTAGCAATGACTTTACTGAGGTAACCTACACCATAACAGTCCTCATTCACATCTAACAGTTCAAACAAACTGTTCAAACCAAATGCAAACATCTGCAACAGGAATTTAAGAGAAACACTCCATACTAGACTACATACTGACCTTATTTTCTTACTTCTACTGAATGCTGCACAAGCTACAACCTCAGACAAAATGCTAGAGACAATTAAATCTATTTCCTTATTTTGTGCCATACTGCCATCTCCTCCAAACAGAAGTCACCACCCACCCCACCCCCACTCAGTGTTGTTTTGCTCTAAAATCCATTATTCTGGTGTTACCAAAAGCAACTTTTTGGCAGAGGGAATGAGGTTGGGGTGGGATGTTCATTCATTAAGCAACAGTTACTCATTTCTGTGATGTGTCTCAAAAAGTTTTGTCCAAGGTTGTAGCAAAATTGCCCATAAGGCTATCCTTGAGAGGGGAAATTACACAAACTGTCATTCACCTGTGAAGTTAACAACATTACAAACACGTTTAGAGATCCATGGCTGAGGATTCTCCACTAGAGGATAAGAAAGTGATCTTTGTGAAAAAATTTTCTAGTTCCTTTATTCAAATCATGCTTTCAACCCAATAAGCACCCACCTTGATTTTAAGTTGCAAATTATGAGGAAGAGAAGACATCTCAAAATCATTTAGGCCATTGAATGTCCTCTTGTCTCCCTAAAGAGCATTAACATTTAAAACAGTTACTTACACTGCTATGGAAAAAAGTTAAAGGGCTCAATTTGACCAAACATCCCTATTAATAGCTACAACCTTGCTGTCAATGACAAACTTAATAGCTACCCTTAATGATCAAAGAACTTCATGCTTTGAGGACATTTTCAGCTTCTTCTATGGATGAAGTTCAAGTCCGTATAGATAGCTATATATCCCAGAAAGTTAGAAGTGGCTCAAACTGTGTGGCCGTTGTAGGCTACGATAAGCATTAGTATTATTTCTGGTTTCTTTATTTCCATCTAGGAGTCTTGAAATTTACTTCAAGTTCTTAGATTTTTAAACCAGGGTCTCAGTATCTGAGTAATCTCACATTTTAGAAGTACCCACCACCTTTATTTTGGTTCCAAAAATACCCAAAAAAACAAACTAACAACCTTAAAACAGTGAATGATACTTGAAATCGTCTTTTGAAAAATGGCACATCTATGATTAGAAGGTTAAACTTAAATAAAAGCTTGATTACCGTACTCCTGAGAAATTTTTGTAGCCTTGGAACATCTGACGGTAAAAGTGGAAAGAAGGATGAAAACACAGGACTGATGAATAGTCCAGGACAAACCACAGCAGCAAACAACGGCACATAATGAACATCCACAGTGGCATACTGCAGTCAATAAGAAACAACCAGAGGCTCAGCTCAGCTTTCTAACAACTTAGTTTTGTTCCTGCTTGGACCTCCAGATAAAAAGACTAAAGCTCTCACCATACTACCTCATTCCCCTGTACCCCCCCCCCCCCCCAAAAAATACACTACCACCCCAAGAATAAGAATTGTGTGCTTGATTGTTCTTCAGTTATATGGTAGTGATAGAAATAAAGTGAAAGAAGGTTAGGATCAAACAGTGATATTGTTACCTCTGTGTTCAGCATTCCTAATGCATAAAAATCCCCAAAGACACAAAATAATTCATGGCATGCAAAAGAACGATTAATCAATTGATTGAAGATTTTTTCATTGGTAGAACATCCTGTTCGTGTGATTTCTGTGGCTGTTACAACAAAATAATAATAGTTTTACTTGCCATATTGCCCATCCATTCCCTCAGCTTTTGTGACAATTCCCCAAATGGTGACACATCAGCAACATCTGCATGTCTGGCGAAGCTATGTACATTTTCTGGTACAGTACAAAGAATTGTACAGTGCTGAAAATCACTGGATTCGACAATAGAATGGACCAAATCCAGTGTTTCACTTTGAAGGAGTGTACCAACAATAAAGACAGCCTTTGTTTCGGACTCATTTCCACTCTGAAATGAAACGATTAGGTTTAATTTCAATTTCTAGGAGTGAAAGGAAACATACTTCAGCATGTCGATGTTGCAAACTGTCTTTCACCCTTTACCTTGCTCCTTTTCAGTCAATGGCTGGAACATATTTTGGGAAAGTTGAAAGAGAGTTTTGTACGCTCAAATTTCAAGCATAATAGTTCAAAATTATGACGTCTGGGCACTGACGAAAACGTCGTGTAAAGTTTTGTTGAATCTTTCTATAAATTTATCCTTCCACAATTTCGGTGAGAATATATACATTGAGGCCAATTAAATTAAATGGGCAATTCATAATCATTAAACAGTCAGGCTGTTATAAGGATTCGTTAATGTATCCAGTGTTTAAGCTTTGCTTAGGCTAATATATTGAAAAAACTATTGCGCCGCAGTACTCACTCTTGCTGATGAAATGTCACAGACATTAAGTGCACCTGCGTCTATAAAATCTTGAAGACTACCACACCAGTGTATCCATTCAGCTGTTCTGCTGTCAAGATAGACTAAAGCATTGTTCACAACAGTTAGAATTTTTTGCCAGATCGTGCTAATTCCACGTTCGATAGCACTTTTGGCCGCCATATTTAAAACATGTTGGTACCCAGTCTCTTCGACAAGGCTCCCGGTGAATGAAAACGGCCAAAAACGGTATAAAAAAAAAGAAGAAAATCGGCGGGCGAAGCGAGACGAGCGTCCGAAGACCTTGTTCCCCCCCAGCTTGCACAACAGCAGTGAGCAGCAAAACTACATGTATTATTCCTCCGCACTTGCCATATTTGGAAAATGTAGGCAACACCGTAAACTGCCGATTATAAGCCCTACATCTTCGTAAAAGGACTTATTAAGAGGGGACGAGAAGGGGCAACCTCGTCCCCAGGGTCTTCTCGCTTTCCAATATGGCGGCGGCAGGAGAGAAGACCCTGGCACACAGCAGAAATCACGTGACTGATTTGTCCACGGAGAGTGGAAATTTATTCAAAATGGCGGCCAAAATAAAGACTGAGAGGATCTGGGTACGAGGTATTGAGACTAAAGAAAAACAAACAAAATGGCGGCAAAGGCAAACGCAAGAGAAGCTAAAAATATGAAAGAATGCACTTAAAAGCCACAGGAATACGGTAGAATGATATAGCGATCTTATTTTCTGTTCAATGACCTTCATTTATTTTAAGCCTGAACGTTCTAGCGTACACGGCACTTAACAACTGTCTACAACTTTAATAATTTCTCGATAGCTGTCTTTTTTCACTGTTTTCTTTTTTTGCCTACCCTGAGTGCCAGAGGTTCAGTTTTCTTCTTTCGTGAAAGGGGGAGCTTTTTCTAACCGTGAGGGCAATTTATTTCATCTTAGGAATTTCAAGAACACACCTCTGAAGCCAGGAAATTTTTTGTCATGACGCCCTAAAACCTCTTCCGCTCCGAAATTCAACAAGGCATTAAATTGAGTCGCAGACACTTTACCGAATACTACGATTAGTTATGTCAGTTTTGTTACAGATCTTCGTGAGGTTTTTGACTATTGTTTTTCTATCTGTACACATTTTAACTGAACTCTGATATGCAAAAAACAATTTTTCTGAAAACAAGAACCAGAGAACACTATTTTGTTAATATAATTTGAGGAAACTTTGGTTGAAAATTAAACAGTTCCTTGTTCAGTTTGGATATTTTGTCACTTGATCTGTTACAGGTAATAAAATTATTGTCATCCTTCATCTACTTTACAGTTTCTAGACTTTCTTATTGGCTTTTGATATCTAACCCTGTTCACAATGCTTCCGAGCAATATTTATTTAATCTAGCAAAGACGCTGTCATTAGTTCCCCACAAAAAAAAAAATGCCAAGTGAAAAAGCCCAAGTACAAGAACGTTGGAGGTCAAGCAGCTGAGGATCAAAAACAAATCCGAACTTCCAGCTGGTGAATAAACCATCCTGGATCGGTCCTTACAAAGTTTTACAGTTGTCATTGATTGATAGTCTTTTATTTATTAGCGAAGAATAAGAAAATGGGGGTTAAAAGAGAGGGAGACTTATTGTTAAAACTTTCATCCACTGAAAAGGAGGGCTTATTTGAGAGAGGGAGCCTTAATAGAGGATTTAAGATGCTGTTATTATTGGTTTTTTTGCCTCTCAGATGTAAAAAAAAAAGCATTAACCCCACTTCAATGGCTAACAAAAGGTGAAGAGTGTTTCCATTGTTTGTAATATAGCAATCCAAAATGTATTTCCACTTTGAAGTAGATTTGATTTTTAGAGCAAAAACTTTCTTAATCCCTCATGACTTTGGTTTATTTTACATATTACTTGGGGCTGCACTTTCCCATTGCAACGTGCAAATTGACTAAAGGCTAGACTCCAGTTGTTCAAAAATTTGATTGTCCTATCTGAGTCATGTGCACTGTAAAAGTTCCTATCTGATTTGGAGATAACAGATCCTTTAAGTCAAACATGCTTTGCTCGTCAGATAGGCCATTTCGTACTCTAATTGAGACATGACTTGGTAGTGGTGTGCTGATTATCGCTCATAATCTATCATTGATCAGAAACCTAAAGCAAAGTGAGTATTGCTTATACAAATGTTCGATTGATTGTTGTGGAAAATTCACAAAAACATTGTTGACAAATAAGGACATTAATACACCTGTGTTGTCTTTTTGATGGGTTCTTAATGTAGTTTATATGATGTTTACTTGGTTTTTAAAACTATGTGACAGATAAGCATCGGCTTGCAGGGTAGGTTTTTTGTTTTGTTCACTTACAAAATTATTTTCAGTGTTGAAAGTGGCACACAGGGGTCACAAATCTATAATCTACTATAATCGATTATCAGTTTAATAGTTGGGTTAATCTGATTATTTCTGATGATATGATTATGATACAGACACTATGACTAAGACTAACCAACACCTTAAAGTAGACTTTTGAAGTATTTGAGCCAGCACATCTAACAGCTGCATCCTCACAGCCCAACACCTAAACAAGCTAAAGGCCTTGCCTTGTCCCTGTGTGGCATTTTCCCAGGCCTTCTTGGTCAATTCATTTCAGTGATGTATCTTAGGCAAACTGGAGGGAAACTGTTTCACTGTTTCACTTGGGACCACGTGACGTGAAACTCATTGGCCGTGACTATAGGCAACTAGAGGCTCACTATGCTACTGGGGACTCTGGCGTACAGCACTTCAAAAGCCTTACATCCCTACATAGCTGCTTCATAATCATACCCAGCTGGTTTTGGAAAACTATAATGCCAGCCACTATTTCACCTGGTCCACAAACCCCCTTTTCAAGCATATAGTAACAAGAACAACATGTACACCTAGCCTACAGTAATTAGAAGCTCAATTAACAGGTTTTGGTTTGACAGAAAACGTATTTGTCTTAGGATCACTGTCACCCTATGTAAGGGAATCCGGAATCTGGGAAATTTTTCTCTTGGAATCTGGAATAAAGGTCAAGTACTCTAGATCCCACTTATAATTGGAATCCGGAATCCAAGTTCCACTGACAAAGAATCCAGAATGCAGTATCCATGGTGTAGAATTGAGAATCCAAGACTGTCAGATTTCCTTGCATGGGCTGATCACTGTTTTCAACTTGATAAAATGAAAAGACATCATGTGCTTTCATTATTTTATTTTTGCAACTAGAAAGAAATCCCACAAGCTTCAAACATTAATATGAAAGTTTTTCATTTCTGAGAAAAGGAAACAGTTTATTTTCCCAATGTCTCTGTATTTAGCTGTATTTTACTGCCAATGAAATGAGCAAATAATGATAAATTATCATCATTGTGACACTGAAAACTGAATAAATGAAAAGTCAGGAATAAAAATATCAAAGGATATCAACACTATGTTTGGCTTCAATTTTTAGTTTTGTTTCGACATCTGCATCTCTCACTCCTCATCCCCCTTCAAAATCACCGTGGAAAACATTAAAAGAAGGCCAGGTTAGGCCCATGCATGTTACGATCAAATGAAAAAAAATGTTTCAGTCGACAAAAAACTGCCGAGACAAAGCACAGATTATGCAAGATTTCCGTATAACCCCATACATTAATAATATTATGCATACAGCTATTGTTCAAAGAAAACAAAAGGCAGAACAATACTAAACCTTTGCAAACGGACAGCTAAATTTATTGATAAGCTGAAGCCTTGCAAGTATTCTTTCACATATCGGAAATCAAAGAAACAAATCTTTAGTAATTTAGAATCGAACACACAAACCAAATAGCACGAGCAATACCTCTACGCCTTACAATATTCCCAGCGATTACCATTTCAGATATCACTATCTTCGAATCTTTGCCTTCCAACGGTACAGTCACAGTTTTCCGAACAATCAGACCTGAATTCTGTCCACCATTTCGGTCTCAAACACTGAAGAAAGCACTTCTCAGCCTCTACGAAGCCCTCAAAGGATAACCATCTTTGTTTTGGAATGAATAAACCAATGAGAGCGCACGTATGAACGCGCAACAGAATGCACCAATCAGCGATCGTTTTAGTTCGCTGTGTGCCAGGGTCTTCTCTCCTGCCGCCGCCATATTGGAAAGCGAGAAGACCCTGGGGACGAGGTTGGGACGAGGGGATTTACAACCGGTGGAATAGAAACAGGCCTTTAATTTTGCATTAGTTGATCACGTGATCAACTTTCGGTAAACACGAAAACAATTCAATTTGTTAGCACAAGCTGAAAGAACATATTAAAATTAGGTATCCTAAAAATTTTCAGCAGTATATCTCAAAAGTAGCGATTGCAACGGCCGCCGAAAATTATAAGGATTTGTATGAGAAAACCAACTCTTGCCACCACCACCACTCTTGCCATATTATTTATTGTAACTTAAAATAGTTTCCTTCCTTTCCTTTCCTTTGACTTTTATTTTTCTTTTAACTGGTCCGCTTAGATTAGCAATTGCTATTCTGCGAGCCAGTCTATTGTAATCAATATTTTTATTACATAAAGTTGAAGTTGAAGTTGAAGTTGACGTTGCCACCCAGTCACGCTTGAGTTGTTTTATTCTGGAATTCTTAAACTGTCGTTAAACCCTTCTCTAGTTTTCGGCGGCCGTTGCAATGGGTTGCAATCGCTACTTTTGAGATATACGGCTGAAAATTACCTAATTTTAATATGCTCTTTCAGCTCGTGCTAACAAAATTTTTCAAAAGCGCACTGTTTTCGTTTTTACTGAAAGTGGATCACGTGATCAACTAATGCTTCGAATGCAGTATTGCTGATCCAACTCCATTCTGCATGCACTGGTCTTAAATTAACCTTCAAAACGTCATAGTAAGTGAGGGCTTCGGGGGGGGGGGAGGTGGCTTATAATCGGATGTATACTTTTCTGTTTTGTTATAGACAACTTTTGTATCTCGGGCTGGATGTGACCAGTTGGCTGATGGACTAGCCTCCCACGTTTTTTAGCTCTTCACGCAATCCTCCCCATATCTTGGGGAAGGAACACGTGACGAAAACCTCGTCTGCGTGGGAGGCTACTGTACCGATGGACCAATCCTTGAATCAATCTTCATGTAGTGTATAGGGTGACAGTCATTTGGAGGGAAACTGCTTGGGGAAAAGAATCAGGAAACAATTTGTAGTTCTCGTATTCGTAATTATAGCATTTTCGAAAGTTACACGACCTCTCTCGAGTTTTAAGCTCATTTCATTTGAAACAGATTGTGTATTATGAGCTTATACGCAATGGGCTTAACTCCCCCCCCCCCCCCCCCCCCCCATCCATTCACATACGCTCTGCCTAGAAAAGGTGACACAAATTAGTAGTCAAATTTTTTATTTGCTGCTGATGTATTCGGAAGAAATGGCTTTTACACAACATCGTCTTTACAATGATATTTGAGTTCAGAGAAAGTAACGCTATCGTGCCTGGGTGCTTCCCATCGGCTCATTCGACGACCAGTGTTGTTTTTCTCAATGTAAATAACACTCACACAGTTGTCAAACTGAATAGCTTTCTTTTTCTTTGAGAGAACGCCAGGCACTTTAGAAACAATATTGTCTAGTTCATTTTCCATGTGGAAAATATCGCAGCTCTTAAATCCATAAAACAAGAGCCAGTCTTGATTGATTTTCCTTAACTTTTCTGGGTCAATCCTGGGTCCTTTCGCAAGCCTTT
The DNA here is from genome assembly GCA_964035525.1 of Porites cylindrica. Taxonomy (NCBI): domain Eukaryota; kingdom Metazoa; phylum Cnidaria; class Anthozoa; order Scleractinia; family Poritidae; genus Porites; species Porites cylindrica. The sequence goes on from OZ037778.1 coordinate 41,198,761, forward strand.
CTTTTCGCCTCTCACGAATGTGTTGACGCTTCTTTTTCCATATTTCAAAATCAACATGAGTGGCTATTTCTGAGTTGCTGTCTTTCGGGAGCCCAATGGTAAAACTAACTTGCGCGACCCTGTGCTGCGCTAAACGTAGCCTTGCTTGCGTGATGCGGTTGACGTATAGTGGTGTGACGAAAGATGGTGTGACGAAATAGTTTTGCTCTGTTTTGGTTGCAGTCTTCTTCTGAGAGTGAGCCTTATACTTAGGCCACACAGAACTCTTAGCACTCATAGCAATCAGTGAAAGCGTTAACAGACTGCCAAATACAGTGAAAAATGATGGCAAAAGGAAGTCTGAAACAAACAATAAGAATCAGACTGAGACTATGATTCACTAGAAATTGTTTTATCTATTTAACAGTATTTAAGTTATTTTAACCCACCAAGCCTCCCCTATAATTGCTCGTGTGAATCTACGTTCCTTGTATTACTTGTTGCACCATCAGGTTGGACAGTTAATGTAAGGAAAACTTTGTCATCTGACTCGTGCAGGAGTAAGAAGTATCTTTCAAACCATACCAGAATGAGCATGATTCAGTTAAGGAGGTCGAAGAAAAAAGGCAAAAAAAAAAACATGTAAAGTTGACCAGAAAATTACAATGAACATCTTGTTCCACTACCCCGCGTGCACTTCCTTACATCTAACGTTAAGATCCTATAAAAGCCTTCTCGACAGGAACTAATCTTACCGAAATAAAGTCTTCTAAATTCCCAGCAAAAGAAAAAAAAACGAGTTCAGAAAAGCGAAAAAGAGGGTAGGAGAGAAAACGAAAGGTAAAAGTCGAGACTGCTTTGCCACGGCGTTTTGGTTCTTTAGAGCCAGACAGTGACCAACAGCCTAGCTGTAGAGCAATTTTTTTAAATAATCCCTTTAACACCCAAAAACGGAACCACTTCACGAGTAGCTAAATAACTCACCACTGCGCAAGGGTAGACGATTCAAAGGCCAGGTATTACCATCTAGAGCATGACTGGACTGGGAAACTGACTGACCAGTAGGACTTGCTGTTGCTAGCAAAATGAACATCAAAATGATTCCACTCTTCATTGTGATTTCCCTGGTGTAAAACAAAATATTGCATCAACAATATGTCTTGTTGAATCATTAAAGGAACAATAGGACTAAAAAAAGAAATCTGCAAAGGTTCCCTACCTGCCAGAGAATTGCTCTCAATGTAAAAATATTTCTCTCGTTTGCATGCAGACCGAACGTCTGCGCGGACAAATTCAGAAACACTAGTTTCAGTCGGAAGAAGGTTTCCTGCAACTTGAAAAGCCAGCATTTGTTTTCCTTTATGACATCATTTTCATCTCTATTACGTATATTCCATGATCTCGCGCGCGTTTGTGCGCGCACGAGATAGAACTTGAATAACTCATAAAGAAACAGTTCCTACAAAAATAAAGAGGAGTTCAAAGGCGACTTGCTGGTCAGCAAAATTTAACTTCTTTCTGTTTTCTCTTATTTCCTGTCAAGAGTAAGAGGACAATTCATTTTCTAAGGACATCCGCAGTTGCACTTTTTAAGGCTGTCACAAATTGAAGCTCTGAGAAAACGAAGGCTTCAACACACGAATGCCCATATGTGCAACACAGTCAAAAAGACTGACTAAGTCATACAAAAAGACCAGTGGTATTACAGTGGTGTTACTAGTACGCCGCAAGCACAGCAACACATTCAGACGCGTGTACCTTATTGCCTATGGTGTCAAATGGTCTGCTCTAAAAACTGCGTCTATGAATGATTATATACATGTTTGGTCGCAACCAGGCCGTGAGTGCTTTGTGAAATTTCTAAAATTACTCTAGAAACGGCCAGTAATCGGCACAGATAATCTGCATAACAAGTGTTTTGAAGCAAAGCACAAACCGGGAAGTATTTTCAGACGCGAGCGAGGGAGAGGAGACGAGGGTGTTGTGCGCGGCGTGGGAACAGAGAACAACCTGTTTTTTACACAAGCACCTTTCCCATTTCACGTTTGGCTAAACAGAAACCTTACGATACACCCTTATTGGTGTACGGGAGTGTACCGCATTCAAAACCGTAGTCGTAAATACCTACAGACCTGTTTCTTACCCATGCAAGAGAAACGGCTAGACTACTCGATAGAACAAGGCAATATCACACTTGGGAAAAGATGGTCACAATTCAAGTAGTATAGTAGGGATGAAATCATCCGTTTTTTGCCTAGGAATCTCATTAACTTGTACAGGAATATATAAACGGCGCCAATGACGTCCTATCCTTTTGTCTTTATCAACTCATGAATAAAATGCGGGGGATTCTCATAATCTTGCGGAGGAATCTACATTAACCCGATGCCGCTATAGCCTGGGACAATTTAGTATTTGTTGTCTACAGTAATACGTTTACGGCTCAGTAATTTTAAATCACCGACGAGTTTGAACTCCATGAATTAACCAGTGAATACTTTTCTTAGTTTCTAGCCAACTAATCGAACACCAAGACATTCATAGACCTTGAAATAACTAGGAAACCTGTCAAACCGGTCAAACAACCTAAAAAGAGCACATGACCATAACTTATGAGATTTCCTCGTATTCTATTCCTGAGATTAAGGCAAAAGACTAAAACGTCAATGGCGATAATGTATTTCTGTGCGAGTTAATCAAATTCATGCGCAAGAAAACAGATAATTTTATCCCTAATACTGTCACATCGTATCCCTGTTTCCCTTTCCGTTTATAGCAGAAACAGTTAAGGACCCTAGAAACTCCTTGATCCTCATGCAGAGGATAACTGGCTCCTCATGCGCATTACTAAAGGCATGTAAACCGCTCTCTTTAGTGATAAAAATTAATATAATAATAATAATAATTTATAAATTTAGGAGCTTTACATAAATAATAATTAAAATTTATAGAATTTATAGTGTTTTTCGAACATGCTTGTAAGAGGCGGCTTAGAAAAAGTTATTATTGGCAGCTGCTTTTAGTTCATTGATCCATCCTTCCCAAACCCCCGTTTTCGAACTCTAGGCACTAGGCAACAACGACTGCGACGGTTACGAAAACATCACGAAAGAAATGAGGTCGCGCTACTTCAAACTTTATCGCGTTCTTCCTATCTCGTTCAATTTGTCAAATCTTGGCAATTTTTGTCTGGAGTTGAATTCTAAAAGACTGTGGCTAAGTTCATATTGAACCACGCTAACTGTACGAAAATTTGAACGGCGGCGTGCCGTTCAAAAATTTGAACACTAAAATCGAGGTCAAATTTTTAACCGGTATGGTCGAAAATGTGAACGGCAAGGTGTGAAACACCACGAGCGGCTAAATTTTTGTACGGCAAAAGGCGTGGCTTCATGGATGCGTGGCTGCTCAGCTGGAAAAAGAAAGGAAGATTGCGAACATGGATTTAGGAGTCGTGTTACCTATTACTCACTTTGCTTGGAAGTATTACAATTCGACAGTTCCGAGTGAAAAGCGCAAAAGTATTGAACGGTTCCGTGTGAACAAAGAGTCCGGTCAAATTTTTTCAACCGGTCGAAAATCGTCCAGTGCAGTGTGAACGAAGACTGTATCGAAGTTCAGAAAAAGAACAAAGTCGCTCTCTTGCGTTCACGTCTCCCACAAAACGTGAAATCAGGCATTTTCACGTCGTAGTCGTGCAGTGACGGGAAACAAATGTACAAAAAAGCATGATGCACGTGCTAAGTTGTTGTCTTGCCAATCTAAACCTACTGCTTTTATCCCGGTCTCGTTGACGTCGCCGTCGTGTATAATATTTCTTTTGGAGAGATAGAGACGAGGTGGGTATCGTTAACTGCAGAAAACCGTCACCTGTTAAGTTAACGACGATTTCTACCCAAATTCACTTAGTCCTGGATTGAAATGTACTGTAACGTTTTTGACCCTCCTCGATAAACTCTCGAATAGTCGGAAAGAGGCGTAGCCTGCGAACGGCAGACACTTCTCCTCGCTCATCGCCGCTGACGGACATTTCGCGAGGAGGAAACGTCCCTCAGCGACGATAAGCGAGGAGAAACGTCTGCCGTTCGCAG